>NMRB01000114.1:573292-612972 GCA_002633025.1 Notospermus geniculatus | reverse complement strand
GAAGTGCGCAGATATGCGAATTCAAGAATCGTCTATTGAGGGGTTAAACTTACTGGATTCTGTATCGCAAATAGGTTGAATTTCAAACACCAAACGACTTTTATACATTGGATATAACGACTGACAAATTCATAGCATAGAAATGTAACGCATCGCTGCAATGAAGAGTCGAAATCAATATAATCGACTCCGCTGTTGTTTTCCTGACGGGTGGATCACGGCCGATGATCCGTAATTGACTCAAATGTCAATTATGTTTAAATCTAGTGCGGAGACTTTCAGCGTCTTTGATCTCCTCCGATGGGCGTTTCACTCATCTTATCTTCAGTTTTGGTTGCGCTTCGCCGTATTCCTAAAAAATGGCGATATTTTGTTTGTTGCCTAGCGATGTATTGATCGTTCGCATCCCCGGAGCATCTTCTCCTCAGATATTGATCCAGATTTTTGTAAAATTTATCCTCTCCGATCGATTTTGAGATGGCATCTTTCCATGCATCTGACCGTGACGATTAGATAGGGTCAAATTATTCAGGTTCAGGGCCTGAGTTGTCTGTGGGGCCTCAACGTGAAGAAGAGCACTCTGGCCCAGAAGCTGTGTATTAAGAATTTACCCGGTAGCATCCAGGGTCTATATTCATAAAATCATGCTACAGTACAGATCATAATTGACATCCCTACGGCTTCGCATAAATTACGCATGGGACTAAAAGCCGTGGTCCCTTGTACCTGAATGTCTATGCCAGGGCAAGTAAAAGACCCCACACAGGTGGACAGTAGCCTGTCATGGACTCCATACCTCCGGCAAAAATCCAACAGGGTTACAACGCCGGTAATGATATACACGATAACTTGCGCGCTATCCAGATTCTCAAGTGGACCATCGAAAGAGGTGGTCCACTTCTTATGAATCCAGATCGATCCACATAAGGCCAGATTGAAATTGCCCGTCTACATGTAAGCACAAACGATCAACCTAAATGCAGATTAATTTTACCTGGGCGCATGCGCATTGGTGTGCACTTTTGGTACTTGGGCAACGTAGCATTTACAAACCAGTGAAATTTTGTACCTCCATCGGTCCAGCAAGTATGAAGAGTTCCGCACACTCAGTTTGAAGCCGGAATGCGTCCTGGTCAAAATGAGTCGTGTAAACGCGTGCACATCCTGAAGACCACATCCGGCTTTGAATGTGGGTCGATCGGATCGCATCAGAGTGTGTCTTTTTGCTCCACCGTCTAAACGGCCCTAATAAAATCATAACTGCAATCAACAAACCAAAGTAAGGATTATTTTTAAATCCTTAAATGTGTGAAAATTGCGGCTCAAATTAGGATTTAATATATTTTCACTTGCTTTGATATTTGACAGTCGCTTTGATCGCTGTTTGGTATCGGTGTTGAGTACCTTATCCCAAATCTTATGTACGCAAAAATCGTTTGATACGCAATGATATTGATGTGTTTGCCATTGGCGTTTTCTTCTTCATAATATTGATTATGACATGCAGTAAACAACGTGTGCCGTAGGTGCTGTTTTGGCGGTACAGGGTGTCTAAAGCCCCTTTCACACTGGACCTGCGTAGAGTTGTGTTGTGCGGCATACCGAGTACACCGAAATTAGGCTGCGTACCGGTACTCGTGAAACAAATGTTGCTACGTGCAGTCAGCGTGGTCCTGAACCCACACTAAAGTATGCAACACTACACCCTTCAACACTATGCCGGCCTCAAAGGATTTTTCGCCGGACTGTCGTAGGGTAGTGTACTATTGCGTAAACATGGCATACAGTAGTGTAGTGTTGCGTAGACTTGCGTAAAAACTGTGTACTTCTGCGTCCAGTGCTCTAAGCCGAAAGTATGCAAAAAAATTAAGCATGTTTACCTTTTGGCGTCCATCTCGCATACCCCTTTGCGTCCCTCGGCGCATTGCCACGTAGGCCAGCATAGACGTAGCGTAGGACAGCGTAAGCTCGGCGTAGTCGGTATGGCACGCTACGCAACTCTACATAGGCCCAGTGTGAAAGGGGCTTAAGGCGGTACTGGGCGGTACAGTTGTGAGCAGTAATGTAGGAGCAAGCATTATGCATCTATGCTGAAAAATAAAACAACAAATGAGGTTTCAACTTATCATGTTTGCTGACCCTGAAGGGAAAAACACATCCGTCCAATAAATATCGTCACATAATCTAATTAAAGAAATTTCATGTCCCGAGTTTCCCCAATCACGTCAAAGCATAAAATCGTGTAATCAGGTGATCATGTCATGGCGTTCAGCATATGCAGCAAATCAGCGTCGTGACGTCGCATACCGACGGACTGTAATTATGATTGCCGTGGATGCTGAACGGTACTGCTGGAGCTATTCTCTCGATTCTTGATCTGTGGTGGGGTCAAAGGTCAGCACGAGTGAAATCAATCGCTGGGTTAGTTCTGCCTGAATGGTTATCTGACGGCCCGATGCTGTGTACAGCGCACAAGCTCTTTTTTGCACATCGCCATTTATGGTGAGAAAAAATGGCAAATGCAAAATGGTGCCGAAGTTCTGCTCTGCACAGTTCATGCTTGAAGTATTGGTAAAATGTGCCACTAGAGTCGCTGGTTTTGTCGATTAGCGATGTAGCCCGATTTCAATTTCTTTTCCGAAATCTGGCAACTCTACATGGACGTCTCGGACCATATTCAAAAAGGGTGTTTAGAGTAATCAGCATACAAATTCTGCATTACACAGGTTGAAGGCCTAGAAAACTATTGTTCTGCCTTCTGTATGCTGCCTGATCTCTGGCATTTACCCACACGATGATCACACGCGTCTAGCTTTCCTGCGTCTTAGTGTGGGAGGACAAAAGAAAGTGGTGTACAAATTCTAGACAAGCCTGCCTGATCGATCAACATTTCCTTTGTACTCTTGGACTTAGACGCAGGATAGTTAGATTCGTGTGATTATCCTGCGGGTAAACGCCTCTGGTGAAGCACCATACAGACATCAGACAATAGTTTTCTAGGCCTTTTAACCTGTGTAATGCAGAATTTTTACGCTGATTAGGCTAAACACCCTTAGTCGCACGATGATCACACTTTTTGAATACGGCCCCTCATGTTCAGTCCCGGTATTCCGTATGTACAGTGACCCGGCACAGCAAAATGAGTCGGAATGCACACAGAAGGAGACCCAACGTGTCTGCCCATTGTGAAATTTGACTTGGTCAGTTTCTGTAACTGTTGTCTGGTGTCATCTTCGGTCTTCTTCTGTGTGCATTCCGACTCATTTTGCTGTGCTGGGTCACATACCTTGTATATGACCCGCTCTGGCAAAAAGAGACGCATGTCGCTCAGAAGGTGAGCCTCAACAAACTTAGATGACACCAGGAGAGAATGGAAGAAATAGATTATTTCGGATTTGATAATAGACAGACAATATTGAAACTGACAAACATTTGGTCTCAACCTGCCAAGCTAAGAGCGACATGCGTCTGCTTTTGCCAGAGCAGGTCACATATATCTTGGAAATTTCTGATAGGACAGACATGTAATGGAACTGAAATGGTCTGATGTATCCATCACCATTACCCATTAAACCATGAAACGTGATGAGGTAAGCGCCTTAGCATTATAAGATTGTGACTGTGTAAGGCAAACAGATCTTACATCTCCGACACATCAAAGGTGTCTCCCTAATAGCTCTTTAGGCCAAGCAAAGCATTTCTTTGTTTATTTATGGTGTTAAGCTGGGCGCACATGGACGGCAAAACTCAATGTGGTAGGGGTGTTTTTCAAGTCGACTGACCCGACTGAATGATGAGTCCAGCAGCATTGGGTCAGTCGACTTTAAAAACACCCCTACCGCATTGAGTTTTGCCGTCCATGTGTGCCTAGCCTTAGTCTGTATCTAGGCCCGGTGGTCGACTGGTTAAGCGCACTTGACTACCAAACTGTGCAATGGCTCGGTGCGAGTTCGACTCCGGACGAAGGCATATACAAAAAATTGTGAACCAAAAATTGTGAAATATTGAGGGTCCGTCGGATGGGACTAAAAGCCGTGGTCCCTTGTACCTGAGTATCTACGGTATGCCAGGGTAAATAAAAGACCCCATGCAGGTGGACTAGGCATGACCTTGGCTGTTCTTCTTCGGATCTGGTGTTTCGCTGGCCATTACTGCTAGGCATTGTAAAGTGAACTCTGATTGGTTAAAGGCCGAAGGTGTGACTGGTGAGCTGTCCAATCACAGCACTTGTTTCAAACACTAACAGAGTAGATTGATAGGGCTGTGTTGCTCATTCAGAGAGAATCATCTGCCAGTTCTTTGGAGAATGGAGCATGATCGTCAGCACTCCCAGATTTTTTTAGGGGCGCGGCGCGATTGTGCCCCTTAAACATGATGCACTGCAGCTTGTAACCAGGGGCCTGTTTCATAAAGTGACTTTAGGCTAATGGTACCTTCAACCAAATGAAAAATGCATTGAGTTAATGGTACCATTTAGCTTAAAGTCACTTTATGAAACTGGCCCCAGATCAGAAACTCTCAGTCGGTTCCTGGATAGTTTTTTGGGAGAAAACTTGATAAATCACTCATCTCAGAACAATGGCCTTTGTAAATGTCAATTTCTTCCCAGCATTGACAACATTTCACCATCCTGAATATCCGTGGGCCGGAACCAATACCATTCATTCGGCCTCGGTGGATTTCACAAAAATTACATCAGGAGAACAATATGCCGTATCGCCATGACTTCAAAGGAGTTTCAAAACGAGATATTTTACTGTTTTATGATATGATACAGGCAATTTCCCCGAGTTATTGACATTTCTGAGCCTCGTTTCATGTTTCAATGATTGTGGAGGTTTCAAAGACTTTGCTGTATTCTCTCGAGAGATGATGCAAAGACGAAAGAACACGGCGATGAATCGAAGAGCGAAGAAGGAGGGAAGAAAGAGTCGGTACTTTTCGAGGGCTTAGTCATGTGACTTGGCGGCCCGGAGAATCATCAACCTTTATGTATCAGTGTTTTAGGTGAAAAATGGGATTTTGTGAGCAAGGGAATCTGAGACGAAGACAGTCATGGTGTCACTCAAAGCGGCTGCAACACAACTTTTTGGCGATGATGACCTTTGAGTGACATTTTGATACAGGAGATTTTCTTTACTTTTAAGCCTAGCGTACATCAGCCTTGCGACTGGAAGCAACTACCGGCAATGGCGTTTCTGGCAACGGTTGGCGACTACCTGAAACCAGCAGGAACTGATCAGGACCCATATTCATAAAACTACTTAAGTCTAAGTGTGATACTTATCCTTTGTTCAACACAAAAGATAAGTACCACACATAGACTTAAGTACTTTTATGAATATGGGACCTGATGCTCAAACAGGCCGATGTACGTGCACCGGCAACGCTATTGCCGCTAGTTCCAGCCAGTTGCTCATGTTCTACTCGTTGCCAATGGTTGCTCCTAGTCATCTTCAGTCGCTTCTGATGTACATGCTGGCAATGAATTTCCTCGTTTGTGGAGCACACCTGGTCACGTGATGACTCCCGAGTGGTCCGATCGGAAGACATCAACAATTTCCATGTAGCATTCAGTACCATTGCCTGTCCGATGTGCGTGCTCCATATTGAAGACTGGATTGTGCCACTTGTTGCCGCAATGACCTGTCGTAACCGATGTGCGCGGAACGCGTACATCGATAGCGACTGTTGCGTTCAGTTCCAGTCGCAAGGCCGAGTAAGCTTGGCTTGAGGACGGGGCTGACTTACGCCAGCAATTCAGATTATACGCCGTAAAATACAAGTTCACAGGTGCTGCCATCTGTTAATGAAAAAATGCACTTCCCGATATTCGATACTCATATCTCGATGTACTGCGCAAGTACACCGATTCCGATATCGGAATCGAAAACCGCTTCCAAAAAAAGAAACGTTGCCGATTTTGGAATCACTGAGCTTCCAAAATCAGAAACGTTTCCAATATCGTAACTTTCCCGAACTGATATATCTTCTGATCAATCAGAATATGTCATTTACTGTTTGACAGATAATGACGGGAACTTTGTAGCTCGACCTTTGATTAATAACTCACGTTATCAATTAAAGCAAAGATGTATGATCAGAAAACTGTGATAAAAAAGCTTTTCATCAAAAGAGTGCCGATTCCCGCGTGAACCTAATGTAAATAAATAAGATAATGATGTTTTGTCCAAAGGTCAAATGTCTCTTATTTGTCACACCCAAATTTGGTGGCCCACGCCTAGTCATTTACTCTGGGTATCTCATATCAGTCGGGGCAATACAGGATATTCCTCTAAAAGAGTGCAGCACCTGACGGGACAGCGTCCAAGACGTCCCGCACGTCATTCATGATGTTTTGAGGCGAGACGAAAAAAAATCTGATTGTTTCACGACGTCATGATCGCTGAAACAACCGGATTTTTTTTCGAGTCACGTCATGCGTTCAGAAATGACGTGTGGGACGTCATGACGCTGTCCCGTCAGGTGCTGCGCTCTTTTGGAGTGATAGAGTCTATTGTGACCCGCTCTGGCAAAACCAGTCGCATGTCGCTCAGAAGGTGAGCCTCAACAAACTAAGATGACACCAGGAGAGAATGGAAGAAATAGATTGTTTCAGATTTTGTACCAGACAGACAATATCAATATTGAAACTGACAAACTTTTGGTCTCAACCTGCCAAGGTAAGAGCGACATGTGCCTGGTTTTGCCAGAGCGGGTCGCAATTGTTTGAACTACACGTCATACCCGTGCTGCGAAAAACCGTGCCGTTCAAGGGTTCACGGTGGGTTAACGCTCGGGTAAAGTGATGTCACTATTGCTGAAGTGGTTCACACTTTTGTGGGGTCAAAAATTCCAACTTGTTGGCGAGAACTCAACTTCACTGACAGTCGTTGAGAGTGATACTGCTGATCGACCAATGGGAATTCAGTATGGTCAGGTGACACTGGTACTCCAAGGGCGTAGGCTGGTCTCAACCTGGGGAGGTGCACAATTTGGGAAGGTGGAACTCTTACTGTGGACTTAGCATAAAATTTGGTGTAGGCCTATATTTATCAGCAGGAACATTCTGAACGTTTTTTCTGGCGGCAGGGGTTGAGCGTACCGTTACTTGGCTGTCGTCGCACAGTAGGCCTACGCTGAAGAGTAATGAACATGTGGTTTGGAGGGGGTCTGGGGGGTCTCCCCCAGAAAATTTTTGGAATCTAGATCCTCCGAGACTTGATTTCAGAGCTATTCTTAACCAAAACTTACACAAATACAAGTTTGATTTTTTCTGCTTGCCTGTAGTGGATTCTCTTACTGCTGCGGGGAGGTGCACGTGCACCCCCCCCCCCCAGCCTATGCCTTTTTACTCATGAGAAGTTGGCATCACTTTCAGATAAAAGCCGAGGTGCAGCGTCCTTTCAGTGTGCGTACAAACTTCTTCTTCTATCTTTTCAGTGAAGAATGGTACGGTTGAAGAAGAAGTTTCTCTTCTTGCTCCTAGGTGGCACTGCTGTCCCGGTTTTGATTTTATTCTGTGCCTTGTGGAGTAACGATGGTAAGTAGACAATGGCTGGTATTTATAAAAGTTAGCAAATGCTTTTCCTTAAAGGTACTGTCACACTGAAGTAGTTCTCAAAACGTCCTGTTCCGTCCTAAAAAAAAATCGTAAATGGGCTAGAACGTGTAACGTGGCCAAATTAATGTCTCGGAAGTTCAGGAGCACCCTTCCTGTCCGAGCCTGTCCATGAAGTTTGTAAAAAGACTGTAAAAATTGCCACTACGTCCACTCCGTTCACACACGGTTTGAGACCGTTTGGCAACATTTTCAAGAACGTACTGAGAACTAGCTCAGTGTGATGGGGCATTAGATTCACACAGCAAGGTCCAATGTAAATGTACCGGACCGCAAAACTTGAAGGAAAAGCATTTGCTAGCTTTTATAGATATTCAACTTGAAATATGAACGGACGAACGTGCTGCTGAAAGTCGTTCCTCTCTTGCGTAACTCTGCCATCTTGGATCGAATTAATTGGTCTCTGATAAGAATCTATAACGAGCCAATCGATTAATTAGTGTCATGTCTTAGAATGATTGATGCCATGTGATACTTGGGAGAATGGTCTGACATAAAGATGAGGTCTGATAATGTCGGATTGATATTTCCCGCATTTAGTCGGGGTGCGGTATATCAGCTTAACCCCCTACTGACGAAAGATCTAATGAAACACGAAGTACGAAATACGAAATCGGACCTCATTTCGATGACGTAATATATTTCAGGAGATGGTTGGTACCACAAATATCACCTGCTGCAAGAGCGTCTTCGAGCGGTCGTATGACGTTAGGCTGATAGAGCTACGGTGTATATTAAACTTTGAAATTTCGTAGATACGAAGGGAAAATTTAAGAATTCAAGATACACCATAATTCTCTCGGTTTTACATAATATACTAAAAGACGCACTGGCTGCAGGGACATTTGTGGAACCAACCATCTCCAGAAATTCATGAGGTCCTGGAAACGAATTTTGTATTTCGTACTTTGACGAAACACAATGTCCGAAATATGAAATTGGACTTCATTTCCATGACGTACTGTATTTCAGGAGATGGTTGGTACCACCTTGGAGGAATTATACTGACAATTCCTCCAAGGTACCACAAATATCGCCTGCTGAAAGAGCATTTTTTAGCGTATGACGTTAGACCGGTAGAGTTACGGTGTATATTATTAATAATTAAGCTTTGAAATTTATCTTTCGTTTCCATTTCGTAGATACAAAGGAAAAATTTAAAAATTCAAGATACACCATAATTCTCTCGGTTTTACATAATATACTAAAAGACGCACTGGCTGCAGGGACATTTGTGGAACCAACCATCTCCAGAAATACATTAGGTCCAGGAAACGAATTTTGTATTTCGTACTTTGCATTTTGTCAGATTTGCGAAACCTCAATATTCTCTTAATTTGACAGGAACGCCGAGGTCTGATGACGTGATGGGCTTCACGAATCGGGAGGCAAAGCTTGCTCAACGGGTCCGAGAGGTGGAAGAACAAAACCAAATACTACGGCGACAGCTCAGGTGAGTATCGGTAGAACCTCTCTAATAACGTCACCTATTGGGACTAAAAAACCCTGTCCGTAATTGAGGGGTCAGGGCCGTAGGAACAGGGGGCAGGAGGGGAGCAGCCCCTAATATTTGACAAAATATTTGAGGAGCCTGATAGCCTAGTGGCCGTCCGCTTAGCAAGCAGCAGGTCCTGGGTTCAAATCCAGCCCGGGCCACATGGGATTTCATTCCCGGCTCTTCAGTCCGTCGCATGGGACAGTAAGCCGTGGTGCCTTATACCTTGTGTCTTTGCAAGGTCAAGTGAAAGACCCCATCCAAGTGAGGAACATGAGTAGCTTGTGATGGCCTCCTCCGTACTCACCAGGGCAATAATGCTATAGCGTCGGCCGTGACAGGAAAAATGAAATACAAATACAAAATATTTGACTTGTCAAAAATAAAAATTGGGCAGGCTCGGCATTTGACTGCCTTTAGTCCCAAAAAGCCCAAATCCAATACACCAATGAAACGTACTTACATGGCTAGCGTGTCCAATTTTGCTGGGACATGGTGTAAAAGAACTCTTATTGTCCCCCGGAGCCCTCGGAGGGGGACTTGAAAATATCGGCCGTCCGTGCGCCTCTGCCGCTCGGCGCTCGGCGCTCGCCGCTCGCCGCTACTAGTCCCTTCCGCTCTATAACTAAAGAACGACTGGAGATTTTGGATTCATATTTGGTGGAGGGATGTATCATGGGCCAAAGGTGTGTCGCGTGAAAGAATCGGCAAAATCCGATTCTCCACTTTGCCACCAGGGGGCCGAAAGCCAAAACACAAAAACTGCGATCACGCCTTTAATACTGAATGGAATTTCACGAAATTTTTATGGTAGGCTCATCTAGCAAGGGTACATAACATATCATACGGGTTTTCAATTTAATTCATTTTTCAGCCCTCTAGGGGGCGCTTTGTAAAAACCACATAAGTTCCTTTCCGCTCTGTAACTTCTGAACGACTGGAGATTTTGGATTCATATTTGGTGGAGGGATTTATCATGGGCCAAAGGTGTGTCGCGTGAAAGAATCGGCCAAATCCGATTCTCCACTTTGCCACCAGGGGGCCGAAAGCCAAAACACAAAAACTGCAATCACGCCTTTAATACTGAATGGAATTTCACGGAATTTTTATGGTAGGCTCATCTAGCAACGGTACATAACATATCATACGGGTTTTCAATTTCATTCATTTTTCAGCCCTCTAGGGGGCGCTTTGTAAAAACCACATAAGTTCCCTTCCGCTCTGTAACTTCTGAACGACTGAAAATTTTGGGTTGATATTTGATGGGGGGATGTACCATGGGCCAACGGTGTGTCGCGTGAAAGAATTGGCCAAATCTGATTCTCCACTTTGCCACCAGAGGGCCAAAAGCCAAAACACAAAAACTGCGATTACGCCTTTAATACTGAACGGAATTTCACAAAAGTTTTATGGTAGGCTCATCTAGCAAGGGTACATAATATACTCTGCCAGTTTTCAATTACATTCATTTTTCAGCCCTGTAGGGGGCGCTTTGTAAAAACCACATTTAAGTTTCCTTCCGCTCTGTAACTTTGGAGTGACTGAAAATTTTGGGTTGATATGTGGTGGAGGGATGTATCGTGGGCTAACGGTGTGTCGCGTCAAAGAATCGACCAAATCTGATTTTCCACTTTACCACCAGGGGGCCAAAAAGCCGAATCACATAAACTGTGATTGTGCCATTAATACTGAACGAAATCTTCAAAATACATGCCCGTCGGACTTGCACCCGGGGCGACGGGGGACGTTCAATGCTGTGCTTGTTTTCTAAAATTTTCCTGGGGAGGCTCCCTCCCCCGGTCCCCCGCCGATATTTCAGGCGCTCGCTGCTAGAGACTACGGCTACGGCCCGCTATTTTACCAAATCTTTGCCCCCCCCAACCTCCAGGACGTTTTGGGGGGTATCTTGCTTATAGAGGTTAAAGTGCATAGAAATGATCAACACAGGACTAAACATTGGTGCCCTTCATAAAGAGGTGTCGTGGACCTGGACTTTGTCGGGTCTCACTGGACTGTTGAAATTCTAAATTTCTGATTCTGTATTCAAATCATAAACAGCCTCGATGTGGATTTTATTCAGCGTGTGGAATCTTCGCCGATATAAATGTGCTCCAGAATGAGTTAACGTAATTTGACAAGGCGACAAAATGCTGTGTTTTTATTTTGGATTCAAAGTTGATTACATTTTCATAATTGGGTTCAGGCAGATGGCGCCTGTTTATTGGCTCAGGGAATATTGATATTAACCCTTTTATTGTCGGCAGTAGAGACGGAATTGGGGGGATTGGTCACTGAGCAGGCCATTATTGTCATACTTTATCAGCAAAATTATCATTGTCAACAGCTGTGTCCTCTCTTCCGTCTACTTGAAAAAAGGCACTTTCTTCGAAAGTGGTCAGTTGGGGGCGGATCCAGAATTTTCGGAAAGGGGAGGCACCCCCCAGAAAGTTTTCAAAAATGGGATGCCAAAATGATTTTCCAGGCATCTGAGGCACAAAACCCATCACTCTGCCGCAATATAAGGGGGCGCCTGGCCCCCAAATCCGCCACTGTTAGTGGGGTATGGTTGATTGACTTAGTAGCCATATTCTACACTAACGTGTGCTTGGTACTGCAAGATAGAGCTGTTACTTTAATGGCCCATGCTCCCACTGATACAAGTGGAGATAATGGGTCATATGAATAAAGACTAGCAAATTAAACGCTTTTACCAGTAGTACTTCTGATTTGTACAGCATTGCCTGGTGCATTTGTATTGCAAACTTCAAGTAAAAGCATTTACTAGTCTTAATTCATATGACCCCACTGCCTTCCCACTAGCTAGAGGGCAGTAGGCCTAAATGAAAGGCTGAGCATGTTTTGTGCCTGACATTCTGAAAAGTTAATGAATGTGAAACTATGTTATGGGTTCCAGGTGCTTTTCAAGCTTTTCTACATGTCTTAATTTTCACAGAAAAAATCATTGGAGTAAAAGGGTTAAATACTTCCTTTCCCATGTCGTGTGTACTCTCAGAGTCAGACTGACGTACAATGTTTCCATTGATCACAGTTTTATGGCTCAATAATGAATAATTTCAGGCAAGTTAACCATAAAGGACCTTCAGGATTCAATTAAGACTTTCCTTTCTCAATTTAATTAAGTTTTTCACTCAGCTGTCAATATGAGCGCTATTAATCGCCCCTTCCGGTTGAGTCTTCAATCGGAGGTTTTTTACTCACGTACGCAAATAAAACTTGCCAATTTTCCATTTCAGTCTTTCCCAAAATCAACTGCTGAATCTCCAGTATAATTCGAACAACCCGAACGAAACGAATTACAAATTGGACGGATCGCCGATCAAATGTATCAGCTCAGAGCCTGACGTGCCAAAGTGTGAGGTGAGCGTGCGATCTTTCCAGGCCTATCTCGTACCCAGAGATTTGTTACGCTCGGGCCGAGATTGTAGGTCCACTAATCTCTGGAGACAGCTGGCTATTTCACACCTTAACCCTTTCGGCGCCCCCCAGAAAAGGCACTAAAATGCCCCACTTCACGACTTTGCGCCCCTCCCATTCCGAAACGGATCGAGTACACACTCGAACGACCCCCAGAAGCTGTAGAAGAAGTGTTAGACTTTACATGTAGCATACAGAAAATCCGCCAGATGGCAGCACCAGTACAGACGTGGTTTTGCCATGAAAAATTCTGTGTTCCTGGTACTACCGGGTACAGGCATTTCACTATTTTACCGGGTACAGTCGTGGAAAGGGTTAAATGTGATTTGTTGCATCGTGCGATTTTAGACCCCAGAGGAATTCAAATAATTGCAGTGTAAAATATTACACACAAAAATGTCCTTAGAAAGTTTTTCATGAGGGATCTGTTGTATTTATTAAGGAAAAAACAAAGCACTACTTTGAGCTCTACGTAAACTTGAGGTGAAACGGTCAAAAATTAGTATGTATTCATGCGCAGTGTATAACACACGTGTCTTGGAAACCCCGAAGTAGTCCGTAGCCGTCTCCAGAGATTAGTGGAGCAACCTACAACCTCGGCACGAGCGTAACGAATCTCTGGGTACGAGATTGGAGGTGAGCGTGCGATCTTTCATTTGATTTCAAATATCGTAAAATTCACCGTGAGAATTTTTCAAGATTTTCTTTGAAGTGTGAGCGATGTTGAGAGGATCGAAAAATCACGCTGAGTTTGTATAATCCTCGATTTCTGATACTCTCCGAGGGAGGATTTTGACATTAAATGGTTGGGATTTGAGTTCCCATTGAAGCTGGGAAAAAATCATGTTACATGCTGCGATAATTTTTGCCACGTATCGCTTTGAAGTTTCAACAAAATGTGTAGAACTTGCAACGTTCGGCTGCAGAAAGGAAAATTGTGTTCTAATATGGTGTTTCTGTCCTCAGGAGCCAGAATGAGGTACCGGCAACAAAACTATTAAACACGCGACACGGTGCTGACTATCAACCAGGTCAGAACTGCGTCATTGAAAGTGAGGCTAACGTTGTTTTCCAATTAATTCTGAATAGCACACCCTGTTACTAGGCCAAATATAACTAAAACATTGCGCTTAATTTCTAATTTTACTTTTCTATCATAAAGTACAGAACTGCTAAAATATATTTTATTGCTTTTGAACAAAAATTCCTGTGGGAACATGATGAATTTAAAGCGAATCGTAGCGGATTTTGTTTTCATTTGGCTGGTGTTTGTAAACACAAAATTCAGCCAATCAAAATGCACGAAAATTTCTTTGTTGACATTCTGGAGAAGTTTGTTTACAGTTTTTGCTGAAAATTCGTTCCCTTTCAAATTCTATTTCTAAATCAAATTTTTTCGCTTTCGATTCGCTTTAATCGGTAAAGTTGACCATTTTAGCTTAAACAACAGGCCAATGATCAGCGTCATGGGTTGTGAATGATGTAATATTTTTTAACGCCAGAATGACGCACGGCGCCTGATGACGTTCAACAATCGCAAGGCATGCGCACCTGGTTGATGATCAGCGCCTCCTTTTGTTTGCCGGGCCCCCATTATGCATGAAGTACATCTCATTCTGTTTTGTTTTCCAGGTCATACAAATTGCGATCGTGTGTGCCGGGTACAACGCCTCTCGTGACGTGGTGACCCTCATCAAAAGCATCCTTTTTTATCGGAAAAATCCCCTGCATTTTCATTTTATCTCAGACCAAGCTGCCCAGCTCGTTCTCAAAACCCTCTTCAGCACTTGGAATGTTCCCGAGGTCGAAGTCAGCTTCTATGTCTCAGACTCAATCAAGGTAAAGTGTGTGTGGCCTCAGGTTAAACACTTCACATTTTCAAACATGTTTCAACAGTTTGACCATATTACAAGCTAAAAGGGTCAAAATTTGTTTCAAATCAAGTGACGAGGTGGGTAAGGACCCAGGCACGGATCCAAGGGGGTACGCGCCCCACCTTTTGGCCGACAAATCTGTAAAATCGACTGTGAAATTCTGGAATTCGGAGCAAATCATTGAAATTCACCGCAGATTTCAATGTTTCTAGCACAGGGCGCCCACTCTTTTCCCAAATCCTGGAAAATCTGGTACAGTACAGGTCACAATCCCTACGACTTCGCGTAAGTTACTTGTAAGTTACGCGTAACTTACGCGAAACCCAAGGCTTTGGTTTCGCGTAACTCACCCCGTAACTTGCCTCGTAAATCACTGCGTAGCTAGCGAAATTCGCGTAACTCACGGCATAACCCACCTCGTAAGTTATGCGTAACATAGCTCGTGAGTTGTTGCGTAAGTTACGTGTGACTTATGCGTAACTTACGCGAATTTAGGGATGTCAATTGTGACATGTACTGTACCATTGGAACGACCTCATGCTGAAGCAATCAGGAGGTAAAGTCTGGCAACATCTATCTTCGACCTAATGGAATGCGGAAGTCATGTAATGTGACAGAGCTTGCGGTTTATAATCATGCCTGTCGATCACTTGTGGTCGTTCCCCGATTGTTCGCCTTGTCCACCGGTCATTCAATAGCCGCGTGTGATTAAAGGTCCGTGGAAAATCCAACGATCAATTTCCTAGCTTCCGCATTCCATTAGGTCAAAGATAGATGTTGCCAGACTTTATCCCATCCCATCCTGAGATTGTTGGAAAAGACAACTTTAACATCGAGATCTTGTCATTTCTTTCAGAATGGCGTGTCGTGGATTCCAAACAAACATTATTCTGGTGTCTATGGTCTCATGAAGCTCACTCTGCCGAAAACTTTACCGACAGATCTAGAAAAGGTAGGCCTTCAGGAGGGGGACGCTGGTGAAGCTGGATGGGATCTCACTGTCCAGGGGCGTAGCTAGCGGGGGGGGGGGGGGGCAGGGGGGCTAGGGCCTATGCTCCCCAGAGCAAGAAGTGACAAAACAAATTTTTGCTCTAAAATGTCATTTTCCCTCTTCGAGCCAAGTTGTTGTAGTGTCAGATGTGGGGAAAATGCATCTGAGAGGGTGTCAACTTTCAATTTTTTTCTGGGGGAGGGCCCCTACACCCCACCCTTCAGACTCGATCAATTTTGCCCCCTACTGGCATAAAAGCTAGCTTCGCCTCTGCTGTGGGATTTGTGTGAGCTGGAATTGTTGGGCCAGCACGATCAGGGTCTATTCTTTGTTCATTAGAGCTGGTCATTCAGGAGTCAGATCAAGGTGACCCAGGGTGTCGTTGGTCCCTGAGCCCCTGTGGGGTGTAATTCACGGGAGATCATACCCCAAGATCATCATGGTCACATCCCCTGTAAAGGGGGTGCAGGTAAGAAGTTACCTACTGAATGACAATGAAGGAAGGCTCATTGGGTCGTATTATGTGCAGGAACTGTTTCAATTGTTTGGTTTCATGCGAATTTTATTAGCACCTACATCTTTTATATTAAAGAAATAACTGTCATTTTACTGCACAATTTAAAAACTGTATGTTATTGAACTGTTTCTTATGTATTCAAAAATGTATTTCTATGAGAAATTTTATTGTTATTAGCATTTAAAAACTATTATCAGATCAGGCCAAGCATGGTCTCTGTTGTATAGTAGAGACATCTGGTGGTGATGTGGTGAACTGAACATGTGCTGGTATCCTGCATTGGTTTTATGCGTGTTTCATTGGTTTCAGACAATAGTTTTAGACACAGATGTCATCCTTGCTACCGACATCGCTGAATTATGGAAAATGTTCCATAAACTGCGGGACAAACAGGCCATAGGACTAGTGGAGAATCAGAGTGACTGGTACTTGGGAAAACTGTGGAAAAACCACCGACCGTGGCCTGCATTGGTGAGTGTTGGGCAAGCCTTAATACCGATGTATCACCGATTTCATTTTGCAAGAAGGGACAAAAACAATTTTTCTTCTAAAGGGTCATTTCCCCTCTTTGAGCCAAGTTGTTATAGTGTCAGATGTGGGGGAAATGCATCTGAGAGGGTGTAGATTTTCAGTTTTTTTTTGGGGGGAGGGCACCCAGACCCCCTCCATCTTCACCCTTCAGACTCGATCAGTGTTGCCCCCCCCCCCACGGCATAAAAGCTAGCTACGCCACTGATATAGGCCTTGGCCATTTATGAGATAGTACTGTAGGCCTACAAAGATAAAGCTGTGTAGAATCTGGTGAGCTTGAAGCAGTTCATACTCTCCTACATACTGTCATATTTGGTATCTTTGGCAGCATTTTGGAAACAGATCGGTACGAATAGTCAATTTTTGACACCCAAAATCAGAAAGATAATAAGCAAGAAGTCAATCTCCAGAATTCACGAATTTTCGACCCCAACCGGGGTCTTTTTCAAGTGGAACTTTACAATCTGAAACTCTAGAAAAGACTCTAGAAAATCAGAAAGGATTCCAGAGTTGTCAAATATCTTCAAACGATCCTTTCTCTTCTAAGAGAACTCGCAGGGTGCTGAGGGATGCCTCGTTTAACATGGGTCATTGAACCATCTTTTTTGAAGATGGGGATTTGGCCTAGTGGTTTAGGCGTGCTGCCCCTGAGTGCTGGCGATTGATGCCTTATGCGAGGGTCCGTGGGTTCGAGTCTGGTAGGAAGCTATGTCTTTTAACCTTAAAACTCATCTGCCCCCAGGTTTGAACAGACGGTATCTTCTTTTGAAGTTTTCTAAAATCCTTGGAAATAAATTGGAAAAAATTTGAAGAAACTTTCTTCAGATAGTTGACAGGAACAACCTTTCTTCAAATATTTTTCAATCAATACCATAGGATGTGAGAAAACTTTGACGGAAGATGCCGTCTGCTGGACTTTGGGGGCAGATGAGTTAATATGCCATGCCCTTTCTCTTCTAAGGATCTTTTTGGTATATTTTCAGGGCCGTGGTTTCAATACTGGTGTTATCTTACTTGATCTCAATCGACTTCGCGAGAAGAATTGGATGCAAATGTGGCGATTGATAGCGGAGAGGGAGCTCATGAGTATGTTATCAACATCCTTGGCGGATCAGGTATGAACCATTGCCATGACAACCAAATCATTGTTGTTCAGTGGGTAAAAGACAGTTTTTCCAGTTGGTTGAGTAGAAATATGAATGGAAATAGATTGAAATTAGTTGAGAATAAGTATTTGTATTTGATTTTTCCGTGAGGGCTGACGCTATAGCATTATTGGCCCTGGTAAGTACAGAGGAGGTCTTCACAAGCTACTCATGTTCCTAACTTGGATGGGGTATTTTACTTGCCCTAGCAAAGACACAAGGTACAAGGTACCACAGCTTTACTACCCCATCCAACAGACTGAAGAGCCGGGGATGAAATTCTATACTGCCAAGGCTGGATTCGAACCCGGGACCTGCCGCTTGCTGAGCGGATGTGATCACCACTATAGTACGTTTGAGTCATCTGGAGCTCGATGGGCGGACCTTCGGTTGTCAGGCAGACCTTGGTATAGGCTATCCTCAGTTAAGAATAAATTATGAAGGACAAAACATAATTTTTGTTTGACCTTGATATTGAAGTTCAGTTGTTGACCTTATCATGAATTGACCTTGACCTTGACCTTGATTCGTTGACCTTTGTTTTCAGGATATCTTCAACGCTGTCATCAAACAACATCCGTACCTGGTCTTTCATCTTCCGTGTCACTGGAACGTACAGCTCAGTGATAACACACGAAGTGAACTCTGCTACAGTGAGGTGTCGGATCTCAAGGTCAGTGCTGGTGGTTTCAACAACTTCCCATTCCAGTTTCCATGAGGCTGGGTGGTAATTGAATGCCTGTAAAGTATAATTCGCCCCGAGTTCAACATGGGCAAAGTGCCAGGCCTGTGCAACAGACACCATAAAGTGAACACAATGATTAAACCACAAACCAGAAAACACAACCAGTTGACTGAGCACCTTGGAGTGTTTGCTGTGGGCTGTTAGGTAACTGCGAAATGGATTACATTGACTTCTGCACATTTTCAAGCCTGGCACTTTGCCCATGTTGAAGTCACTGTGAATCATACTTTAGTTGACAGATCCTCACTTCAATCTTATGACTTTCCTCTACTATTCCAGATTATTCACTGGAATTCACCGAAGAAGTTAAAAGTGAAAAACAAACACGTGGAGTTTTTTCGAAATCTTTACATGACGTTTGAGGAATACGACGGGAACCTGCTGCGACGGGAACTCTTTGGTTGTGACATGGCTCAGGGGAATCCGGTCCAGGAACAGGTGCGACATCCCGAATTATTGGTCAAAAGAGGTTGATTTGCCTGTGACCTAGGAAGAAACCTGCCTTATACCGTATTTTCCGCACTACTGCCTGTATCGGCATATGACCCGCACCCCCACCAACTTAGAACAAAATCCACAGAAGACCTGCCATATTACCCGCAAAAATTTTTTGCCATTTGGTGGCACGTCTCGTGGCTATTTGACTTAGTATCTTCTAACTTGGTGTGATCATGTATCTAAGTACAGCAAATTTTCGTTCGGTTGGACCCCAAATATATAGTTACTAGGCGGCCATTTTGGAAAATGGACTGGCACATATGTCATAAATTACTCAACTGAGAATGTTTTCACCTTGAAATTTTGACCATAATCACATTAACCAGAGACTCAAGGCTTGCCCTTGAACATTTGGATTTAACATTTGCCATTTGTTCTTCTGTACATTCACCCAGGTGAGCACATGGTGCATGGACCATTTCATTGTGCATTGGCCGTATGAAAAAGTGTGCCATTTCAATTTTCGTATTCTTGTTTCAGTTGAGCCAATTGAATGAGGATGACGAGTGTTACGAGTTCCGTCGTGAACGCATCGTAGTCCACCGCACGCATCTCTACTACATCGAATACAACTACCAACCAACAACGGACGACGTCACGCTGGTCGCACAACTCAGTATGGATAGGTTACAGATGCTCGAGACTATATGCAAACACTGGGAAGGGCCCATAAGTCTCGCACTCTACTTGTCAGATGCGGAGGCCCAGCAGTTCTTGCGGTACGCCACAGGATCGGAGCTTCTGCAGTCTCGGAAGAATGTGGGGTATCACATTGTTTACAAGGATGGGGTAGGTATCTGGTAGGAACCGTTTCATTGTCTTTAGCCACGTTTACACTGCCAAAGATTAAGTGAACTCGGACCGGACTGTGTACGGTACGGCAGAAAAAGTGGCAGTGTAAACCTGCCAAGCGTACCCGGTCTGGACTACAAGTGAACTGTACGACCGAGACCCGCAGAAGGAGGTGGTCTCGGTCCGGACTGTGTACGGCCCCCCAACCAAATGTGCTGTGTAAACCTGACGCACAGCAAACTGAACCGAGTCCACTTACCTGGGACGGTATTTAGCATGCGCGCAGTCCGTCACTTGCAGGAAAACTCGGCATGATTCCACGCGAGTTTCTTACCTCCGCTGAATGGAGAGCGATGCTTCCGGGACATTGCACGGTGATTCATCGCTGCAGTCTTAAACAGTACAAATGAAGTGGACCTGGTCCGGTGCGAGTACGGTTCACTTCAACTGGACTGAAATGTTTGGCAGTGTAAACACGGCTTTTGAGTTTGTTAGGCAACCATTGCCTCAAAATCAGGGGAGATGGCGTCTGCCCTCTGTCGTGAATAAAAACATCATTGGTGGGGGCCATGTTGACATTTAATTGGAGCGACAATGGGGAACCCGCATGACTGCAGATGGCGCAGTCAGTATAAGACCCGAATGACGTACTGACGTCACTTTTTTCGCTGTTGATGTCACGTCGTCAAAGCATGTGTACATTTTTCTGCACAATTTTCCATGGAAATTTCTCCAAAAGACGTTGTCAGTATTGGCATCCTGTGGCTTCTCCAAAAGACGTTGTCAGTATTGGCATCCTGTGGCATTTCTGACGAAACAAAGTAGTGATATATGGAGAACTTTGAAAGTGAAACAGGGCCAAGTAATTTAATCAAAATTGAACCAAAGAGAGTGGTTTGTTTTGGGGCAAGAAGTAAATGGAAATAGTGTTAGAAAATAGGACTTCCGGGTCTTACACTGACAGCGGCACGTCGTGGCGTAGTTCTGCAGGTTCCTCATTGTACCTCCTTCTTGGTAACTTCTAAAAGAGGGTCCATTATCGCTGTTTCATCTCCTAAAATATAAATCTTTGTATTTCAGCAATTCTACCCTGTGAATTACCTTCGCAACGTCGCCTTGAAACAGGTTGTGACTCCGTATGTCTTTCTTCTCGACATCGACTTCTTACCGATGTTCAACCTCTACGACTATCTTAAAAAGGCTGTATCTATGATCGACATGACGTCACAGAAAAAAGTGAGTATAAATACAACTCAATGGGTGTGTCCCAGTTACTGTACAACCCTAATTGTTCACGTGCCATTTATTTTCAGGACTTTCGCATCTGGCCTGTCATTTGCGTAATTATTAAGGACGCTAAATTTATCCAACATGTCATAAAAGTTCCTGGTTCATGAAAGAAACGTGAACCATCCACCTGCAGGGAACGCTTGACTAAGGCCTAAATAAAACAAAAACGATGATTCATCAACAACCAAGCTCTCCGTGGGGCAGTAGGGGCACACCCGGCACTAGCCAGGTGTGCCCCCCCCCCCGGATCTGCGCCTGTATTGCAACTATGATCAGTGCCAGACCGGTCTTTTGATCAAGATGTCTACAAAGTACCACCACTTTTCGCAGTTTCAAACAACCTAGCCCTGGCCCTGGTTCCTGGTTGGGCTGTCTCCCCTCCTGGCTTGGCTTCACGATGTCCTCATTGATGCATTCTATATTTCAGGCCCTGATAGTCCCAGCGTTTGAAACTCAACGCTACCGTCTCACATTCCCAAAGTCAAAAGCTGAACTGCTGTCCATGCTTGATATGGGAACCCTTTTTACATTCAGGTACATTTTGGGGCTTCATACGCCTTTTCCGTTTTTAAGTGCTTTAGGGGTGCAAGGGGTTTCTTCTGCTCTGACCCAGCTTTATGGTTAAAGCCACACCGCAATGCTCAAGCTCTAGCCATTCCCGGCAGCCTACAAACTACTCTCTATCCGGAAATTTAAGACCAGGCAATGGGGAATCTCTAGGCCTGCCCAAATGGTATTTATTCATGACCCGAGAAAAACCCCATTGTACAATTTCGTCAATCAAGCCCAAGCTCTATAGCCGTGGTTACACTACATAAAAATACCCGTGTTTTTCCAGACCCGTGTCAAACCCGTGTGTGCGAAAAGCCCGGCGAGAGGTCACACCACTATATTTTAGTTAAGTCTCCCGGCGACAGTTGCGCTGCATGCACTGACTCTTCAGTCATTTCTCTATTGGCCCACATTGTTGGAGGCGCGAAAACGACATCACTTAATGGCTGCGCCATCTGTAGCCGTGCTAAAGAACTAATGAGACACGGGGATTTCGAAAAGCTCGGCGAGCTTGCCGTGTTCCAAAACCCGTGTTTTTCAGACACGGGTCTCTTGAAGCCCGGCAATTCATAGTTGTGACTGCAAAAAACCCGGGGATTTTATGTAGTGTAACCACGGCTTATGACTCGACGGCGCTGAGGTGAATGGTTGAGGTCAGTGCTGTTGGTGACCAGTGTTGATTTCAAAATGCTCGAGATCAATCATTCTCCACTAAACATGGCTCATGATGACACTTTTATTACGCAATCTATCCAGTCCGTGGCCAAACCTAGGCCTTTCCCATGTGAGTGGAACTCAAAGCAGAATACGGGGAAAAAACTTGTTTATTTCACAAATCTTCAATAGACATCTGACCACTGGACTCCTTCAATAGCCAGTATGGACTTCAGTAGTCCCACATTGTTAGGTCTTATTCCAAGTACAACCGTAATAGGAGCTATTAGCGAGTTGGCCACTAGGTGTCACTACGGCCCAATTCAATGGATGTAGCGGACCCATTCATTCTTGACCGAGCACCACTCACGTGGATTTTCCTGTGTATTGGTCCGCTAGAACTTTGCTGCCATCTTTTGGCAATATGCGCGGCTGACTGCTCCTATTACAGGACATGATGAATATGAATTGACCCAGTAGAGCACTCTGGTCTTAAATTTCCAGATAGAGAGTATGCCTGTTTGGATTTCAAGCACTAAGTGTGATATGTTGAATTACCAGTATGCACTTACTCTGTTTAGATATCACGTCTGGCCAAAAGGTCACGCCCCAACCAATTACGCCAAGTGGCGGACAGCAACCATGCCGTACACAGTCCTGTGGGAGGCTGACTTCGAGCCATACATCGTGGTGCCGAAGGATGTGCCGTTGTACGACCAGCGATTTGTGGGGTTTGGCTGGAACAAGGTCTCACACATCATGGAACTAGATGCTCAAGGGTAAGTAAGGGCGGATATCCCTGATTTTGTCGTTCTGCATAAAAAAAGAAAGTCGTAAGTTTGACTTTTATTCCCATCATGGCCTACCATATGTCTGTACTACCTCATACTTCGTACGCACAAACCCATTGAGAACTTCGCCAGGATTTCTGTTTCTCTCGCACCTCGAGTTGCCATGCACCAATCAGAACACTTGTTAGCCAACCTCGCTCCCAGGTTGGGAACAAGCCAATTAAACCAACTGCTGTATATTTTGTGGTTGGAAAGTATTAGGAACGAGGATGGTCAAAATTGTCCAGCCATTCTATCAATTGCGATTTACCCACTACTCGCATGAACTATGCTGTTGAATAAAAAATAATGAAAAGTTTCTAAAACAGAGAAGGTAGGTGTACAGAAAGACTGGCGTGGTATTTAAAATGTTCAGATTCACTGCAAATGTTAACAATCTATGATAAAAAACGATTATTATAAAACTACAACGGGAGTCAGTCCACAAACAGGAACATCTGGTTGGAGCGAAGTTCGTCAAGGGTTTGTGTGAGCGTAGTCGGAGGGCAGAGCAATGTCACAACCCTTGGTGTAGTCAAGGTGTTTTATTCCTGATATCAAATCAAATTCGTTTCTCTTCCAGTTATGAATTCGTTGTCCTTCCAAATGCATTTATCATTCACATGCCCCATGCTCCTAGCTTCGACATTGCCAAGTTTAGATCAAGTACTTTATATCGAAGGTGAGTGCCGTATTTTTCGGACTACTAACCGCACTGCCCTAAGACCCGCACCCCCATAGATCACTGCTAAATCCTTAGAAGACCCGCACCGCCGTACCACCCGCGGCTTATAACATGAATGATTCTCGTGAGAGGAGCACGACAGATATACCCAGTAGATCAAATTATGTATCACTGGGATTCATTTTGGTTCCTGTAGCCGCCGCTAGGGCTAGAAGGCTTCGGTATTGGCTGCCATCTTTGTGGCATAAAAGTTGTCGCGGATCTATTTATAGATAATCATGTTGACATCACGGGTTATTTTTAGAATGGGGTGCCTGTAGCCAAGTGGGTGCTAATGTCATCGAATATGCCATATCGCGCAGAATGGCAACACCAAGGAAGTTTCTTGATGAGAATGTTTGTGTGTGTTGCAGATTTGTAACAAAAGCCCAAGATCATCGTCGTTTTATTACACCGGGGTAGAATGAAATTTTACGGGAAAATGGAATCCTAAAATGACGTCAGCGACAAAATGGCAGCCAATACCGAAGCCTTCTAGCCCTAGCGGCAGCTTCGGGAACCAAAATGCGGTGTGAGATTTTCCATTTTACACATTTTTCGTTCTGTTTCAGGTGCCTAAAAGTGTTAAAAAGTGAATTCCAGCGAGATTTATCAAAGAAGTATGGAATAAAAGCATTAAAATATCTATCAGTTGACAGGTGACAACAGTTCCCCCTGTAGAGTAGAGAATGAACTAATTTTATTGTACTGTGTTGAAAAATATTCTTTTTTTATTGATCANCCATGCTCCTAGCTTCGACATTGCCAAGTTTAGATCAAGTACTTTATATCGAAGGTGAGTGCCGTATTTTTCGGACTACTAACCGCACTGCCCTAAGACCCGCACCCCCATAGATCACTGCTAAATCCTTAGAAGACCCGCACCGCCGTACCACCCGCGGCTTATAACATGAATGATTCTCGTGAGAGGAGCACGACAGATATACCCAGTAGATCAAATTATGTATCACTGGGATTCATTTTGGTTCCTGTAGCCGCCGCTAGGGCTAGAAGGCTTCGGTATTGGCTGCCATCTTTGTGGCATAAAAGTTGTCGCGGATCTATTTATAGATAATCATGTTGACATCACGGGTTATTTTTAGAATGGGGTGCCTGTAGCCAAGTGGGTGCTAATGTCATCGAATATGCCATATCGCGCAGAATGGCAACACCAAGGAAGTTTCTTGATGAGAATGTTTGTGTGTGTTGCAGATCTGTAACAAAAGCCCAAGATCATCGTCGTTTTATTACACCGGGGTAGAATGAAATTTTACGGGAAAATGGAATCCTAAAATGACGTCAGCGACAAAATGGCAGCCAATACCGAAGCCTTCTAGCCCTACCGGCAGCTTCGGGAACCAAAATGCGCTGGGAGATTTTCCATTTTACACATTTTTCGTTCTGTTTCAGGTGCCTAAAAGTGTTAAAAAGTGAATTCCAGCGAGATTTATCAAAGAAGTATGGAATAAAAGCATTAAAATATCTATCAGTCGACAGGTGACAGCAGTTCCCCCTGTAGAGTAGAGAATGAACTAATTTTATTGTACTGTGTTGAAAAATATTCTTTTTTTATTGATCATCATTTTGGATGGTCGTGAAGGGCTCAAAGCTTCATCTGTATATGCGCCATGTTAGGGATCACTAAAAAGAGGGTCATTTTAAAGCTCTTTCAAGAATTGAGGATCTTGCTACTGTAGTTGTTGCAGCAGCAGCCATATAAAATACCGGTACACCACAACAGGGCTTTCCTCATTAAAGCGAATCCATAGCGGATTTTGTTTACATTTGGCTGGTGTTTGTAAACACAAAATTCAGCCAATCAAAATGCACGAAAATTTCTTTGTTGACATTCTGGAGAAGTTTGTTTACATTTTTTCCTGAAAATATGTCCCCTTTCAAATTCTATTTCTAAATCAAATTTTTTCGCTTTCGATTCGCTTTAAGCCTGCGTATGGTGTCTACTCAGCACACTGGCCGCCAAATCTAGCGTTCAGAAACGTTTCAACTGAACGCCTTTCGATGCCAGAGTTGGCTGCCAGTGGATCCTGGTGAGAGCACACCTGCCCAAACTTGGCGTTCAGTAGCTGAAAATAGAACTTGGAATTTCCGTCACGCATGGCAACACACGTTCGCACGTGGTACCGGTATGACCCCAAAAAAGAATTGCTGCAAGTCTAAAGACTCCAGCATCTTCCAAAATTGACCTCCATAAAAAAATTGTGGAAGTCATGACCCAGTTAGGGAAAAAGTTATCATGCGCATCCCTATAGAGGCTATGCACTGACGTCATCAAATGACGTCATCAATGGGTATGACGTCACGTGTTGGATGGAAAGTGGACGGAGCACGTGGTCAGATGCACTGCGTCAGCACGTCACAATGTTCCATCCAACATGGCGCCACCTCGCTGATGACGTCACGTGCATAGCCTCTGTAGATCACTTCAAAGTAGGTCAAGTCAAAGTTCGGTCCCAAATGGGTCATATCTTTTCATCATGACCTCTGTACTCAGGACACCTCTCAGTTCATGAATTAAGTACAGCCTCTGTCTGCCCCGAAGGTGTCCTTAAGAGGTCCCACTGTACGTCGTAGCTTTTTACACGCCATGTCAATTTCATATTGGAGTTTACATGTACAACTTCTGACAAAGGTTGTGCAAACTTCCCACGTCAATTTCAAACTAATACAGATGAGCTGGTACTTCTTTGGTACCGTATACAATTTATTTGTCATTTCTGTGCATACCAGACCTTGTGAATTTAACTACCGGTGTACATTTGTACCGGTACCGGTATTATTTGTAACGTGCAAACCATTCGCCAAATCGACTTTACTCCAATCATATTAACCCCCTCTATGACCAACGCAGTGAAATAAAACTTCCTTCCAGTGAACTGGGCCGGCCGCACAGAAAGTCCGATAGTGCTACCGGCACCTATCGGCAGTTAGTTCTAACGCATTTTTCCATAAACTAAACCGCCGATAAGACACCGAAAGCACTATCAGACTTTCTGTGCGGTCGGCCCTGGTCTCCTGTCGTAGTACGCCTCAAGTGGAGGCACCAGAGGGCCGGAGTGCACTATGACAGGGGACCAGTCTAAACTTCCAGTCTCATAGTTTAGTAACTGATAATGTGCGGTATTTTTTAATATTAATCGATTATGAGCATTATTGTGCTTTTCCAAAAGGTCTACCATGGCGTTATCATCCTGGTATAGAAAAGTGAAAATCAGCCATGTTCTCCTGAGATGTATAGTTTTAATCCTTATTTTTGTGCCATAGGCCCTTATTCACTCGAAGCAGTTATTGGTGTCAAATTTATCAGTACAGTACAGATCACAATTGACATCGCATAAGCTACGCTAACTTACATGTAAGTTACGTGAATTATCAGCATGTAATACTGTGTGAAATATCGTGCAACATACTTGTAAATTGCGCATAAGTTACATGCAGGTTACGCATATAAGAACCTGAATTGCACGGAACTTGTGCGTAATGTGGCTCATAGGTTGCGCGTCATTTGTGGTCAGTACTGTAACTACTGTGGTCTGTATATAATTGGGAAAGTAAGCGTTTTTGACAGAGCACGTGAATTTTGGATAATTCTATTGTTGCATCTCAAATGCTTTAGTTCAAAATATTAGGCACCTCTATCTATTGTCTAACACCTTAGGCACCTCTATCTATTGTTTTATTTGTCGTAGCCTAAGTTGTGCAGGTTGATACGCCCTCTATTGGCAACTGAATGTATCGCTTATGAATCCGAGTTCCGTATTTTGACACAACGAAAATTCCATCAGAAATTGGTATCGTGAAAACATCTCCTAATGTATCGTAAGAGTTGTATATACAATTCCTCTTTGTGTTGCTATTCTTCCCGGAATGCCGCAACGCTGCTTTGAAAATGGTTATGTAAAAGTTTTCCCAAATGACAAAAAATGGCCTGTGCTCCATGACTAAGATGCGTTTGAGGATGGAACGCATAGGGAATGATGAAGGCCATAAAAACTGAAATATCATAATCCCGAATGGCGTATAGCTCTAGGTAATAGGGGCCTTAAAGCGAGTCGACAGTCATTTTGTAAACAGAAGGATGATGTTTGTAAACATTGCCCTCACAGCCAATCAGAATGCAGGAAATGAGTGTTTGTAAACAAAGATTCATCCCCTTTTGCATTCAAATTTTTTGGCTGACACATCGCTTTAAGCACAGTGACTCTATGATCAACTGTGGAGTGTCCAGGCTCGTTGAAGTGTTCACCAATGGAAGGTGATGATTGTTATTTCTAACAGTCTGTCGGCGGCCATTCATCCTGCCTCTGAGCGTTTTTCCTGTTTCCCTAATGTACATAATGTTGGGGCATTTGTGACATCTTATCATGGAGATTAGATTAGTGCTATTAGTTCTATCAGATGATATACGACCCTCCACCACAAAACTAGTTGGAAGTTGCTCGGAGGTTGGCAGGTTGGGACCGAATTACATGTATCTGTCAATTTCACACACTTGACACTAGATGGCGTTATCTTCTATAACACCACTAGCGCAGGTGCTAGGTTTCCATCTTGAAAGTAGTGCAGATTACTACATTTTGGTAAAGGTTTTTAACCATCGTGAACAGGCCAGCCGTGTCACCGCCAACCCAGCGGCATCTACGCTAGATGATAGATGATGTTGAAAAGTGGTGCTGTTGGGTTCAAGGTGAATATTTTCAGACTAAAAGAACTTCGTGTTGATAACAAGTGGTATTAGAAATGAACTGAATACTAATTAGAAAGAATTGTGTGATTAGGCCGACCGAACTATTTCTACATGCGCGCCGGCAAACTCCAAAATGGCGGCCTTCCACCTACGCTAGTGGTGAAATGAGGCACGATATTTCGCCGCTAGTGTCAAGTGTGTCAATTTCAGTATTGTCTGTCTGTTGTAAAGTCTGAGTGATTCTATTTCTTTATCTCTTGGTATCATCTTGTACATTTAGGCTAATTTTCTATGCGACTTCCAACTGGTTTTGTGGCAGATGGTCACATATATTTATAAAATGGATCCCACGCATTACAGCTATGATTTTTTCATCAACATGATCTTACTGTTCTTCCACAAGAACCGGCCGGGTTACATACTGTACTACGATAGTAATTGTTTTCATCTTTTTGGTGATATGAATTGGCGATCCATGTCAAAAATATTTACGGTAAATAGATCAAAATGTCATTATCAGTATCAATATAAAAACAGCTTGAACCAAGGTCACTATTGTGGTCAGCTCTGACTTTCACCCTCGCCAAGGTCACTGTTGTGGTCAACTGTGACCTTCACCTCCACCAAGGTCACTATTGTGGTCTACTGTGACTTTCACCCTCGCCAAGGTCACTATTGTGGTCACCGTGACCTTCACCTTCACCAAGGTCACCATTGTGGGTAGCTGTACCTGTTGTATTTGCCTATGTCACTATTGTAGTCAGCTGTGACCTTCAGCTTCACCAAGGTCACTATTGTGGTTAGCTGTGACTATTGTATTTGCCAAGGTTACTATTGTGGTCAACTTTGACCTTCACCTTTGCCAAGGTCACTATTGTGATCAACTATGACTTTCACCCTCGCCAAGGTCACTATTGTGGTCAACTGTGACCTTCACATTTGCCAAGGTCACTATTGTGGTTAGGTGTACAGTTGTGAGTTCACATTCGCCAAGACATTTTGATCGAAAGCTTGCACATTTACTTCAGCGCAATGACCACTGAAGCCCAAAACTTGCACAGCATGTTGAACACTTTATACATCACTCTACCCTTCGCAAGGTCAATAATTTGGACAATTTTACCACCTGACAAATAAATCGATCGAGTATGACTTAAGCACCCCTCTTCCCTCATATTGAAAACCCTTTCAATTTAAGCTGATTTTGTTGTACTGCTTGAATGGCATTTTTAGAAAGGTTTCGAATAACTAATCCAAGATTTTGGTTACTCTTCCTAGATTTATCTAACACTAGTAGAAACGACGTGTAAAATAAATCTAGGAAGAGTAACTAAAAAGTTGGATTAGTTACTGATTTTGTTGTGTACAATATCTACTGTATTTTCTTTCCCCGGATGTCCTAGGCTTAAACGTAGTAGACCATGGCAGTGATTGGTATCTACCCTTATTTTCTAGGCCTCCCATGGTGCAATTCAATAATGTTTCCTTATTTGCAGCAATTACTCGAAGCAAATTAGGCCCTATGACTGAAGCTTATGAGGGGCTGTGTGAAGGCCTGTCTACCCCACCAACATTTCCAAAACATATTTCTAAAAACATCGAGTTGCTACAAATCTGCAGCAACTTTGTTTTGAGATTGTTGCACAGTGTGGACAGACTTGCAACAATTCAAAACATTTTTGAAAATGTTTTAGAAATGTTTTAAAAGAAATGTCATGTGAATTCTTCTGCAAACATGTTTTGAATTGTTGCAAGTCTGTCCACACTGTGCAACAATCCCAAAACAAGGGTGTTGCAGATTTGTTGCAACTGAATGTTTTAGAAATGTTTTGGAAATGTTGATGGTGTGGACAGGCCTTTATCAAAAACATGTTTTAAATTCGACCTACATTTTAACGTGATTCACATTTTATGGCGTTCATTGATGAAAATGATTTTAAAGTTTTCTATTCTGTCTATCATATACATGTTCATTTCTGTGATGAAAATGCAAGTATTTTAATGAGTATCAAACTGATAAGTGAAAGAATTATTTCTGTTATTGTACTTCTTTATGGCCTTCTTTGAACTTCGCATGTATTCATCTTAATGCACACGTCAGATACACACATGGTATCATCAGATACACACATGGTACGGTATCACATTAGGCCCACATGTGACATGTGAACTGTACTGAACACACCTCCCCTTTAACCCACTTACCAGGCACTTCACTGTGGATTACACACAATTATATAAGCCGTGGTTACACTACATAGAAATCCCCAGGTTTTTTGACACCCGGGTCTAGCCCGGCTCTGAAAAATCCCTCCTGAGGCCCGGTGTCCGTCAACACTACTCAAATTTTGTGACGGGGACCTAAATTAAGCCCTCCAAAACCCGTTCGAGCTCGGAGGGGATTAATACACCGCATTTTTAACAGGTGTGGACAGAAAAAACCCAGGTTCGACACGGGTTTTTTATGTAGTGTAACAAGGGCTATAGTCTGGCCACATGTAACTTTGACGCAATGGAATACGGAAGTTAGGAAATTTATAATTGGATTTTCTACGGACACGGCTGCTGAATAACCGGTGGACAGCGTGAACGATCGTGGAACGACCACAAGTGGCCGACAGGCATGATTAAAAACCGCAAAGTCTGCCACATTACATGACCTCTGCATTCCATTGGGTCAAAGTAAGATGTGGCCGGACTACCACAGGAGCGTAGCGTAGCTAGCTTTTATGGCCTAGGGGGGCAAAATTGATCAAGTCTGGAGGGCGAAGTCGGAGGGGGCCTGGGGCCCTCCCCAGAAAAAATTGAATATCTACATCCTATCGTATGCATTTTCCCGACATCTGACACCACAATAACTTGGTTCGAAGAGGGGAAATGACCTTTTAGAGGAATAATTTGCAGGGGCATTTGCCCCCTGCCCTCTGCTAGCTATGCCCCTGTATCATTTATGGCCACTGCTACATAGGAGCACATTTTGCACTCATCGTTTGTGATTTGGCGTAACCTGATGAATGAACACTGCATTCTCCATTAACCGTTCACATCGGCGTTCATTTTCTTCATTTTAATGGAAAATTGGGAGGGAAAAATGAAAAATGCGTCATTCATTTCTTTGTACCAGCATCCTTGTATTACCGGAATAGGCCTACATCATTGCTACCTCCTGTGATATGTATTACCGGAATAGGCCTACATCATTGCTACCTCCTGTGACATGTATTACAGGAGTGAAATTAGCTGCAGGAAATTGACGCCATATTGGTTTGGGTGACTGTCGGTATCTGATGGTGCCTGAAACTGCACAATATTAGTGAGGTTTCGCAACTTGAAATCTGACGAAACACGAAGTACGAAATATGAAATTCAACTTCATTTCCAGGACCTATAAATGTATTTCTGGAGATGGTTCGTACCACAAATGTCCCTGCTGCCAGTGCGTCTTTTAGCATATTATGTAAGACCGAGAGAGTTATGATGCATCCTGAATTTTTAAATTTCCATTTCGCATCTACGAAATGGAAACAAAAGATAAATTTCAAAGCTTAATACACACCGTAACTCTATCGGTCTAACGTCACATGCCAAAAAGTGCTCTTGCAGCAGGCGATGTTTGTGGTACCAACCATCTCCTGAAATACATTACGTCATGGAAATGAAGTCCAATTTCGTATTTCGTCAGATTTGTAAAATCTCACTAAATGTCAATAAGTCATACCATACCGTGAACCATTTGCAAACACTGTACCTGTATTGAAGACAAAAATTTTAAATGACGTGCATACCAGGGAGATTTCAACAACCATATACCATGTGGAATTTTTGTGGGACAACTCCCCTTTAATATATTTTTCAGTGTACTTGTATTGTTTTGTCATGGAGTTAGTAAGTATCATTGTGATATTTTGTTGGTGCTGGCAATTGCATGATGCTCGATATAATTGTGGACGTACAGCTATTTTACATCAAATGATGTGGTCTACCTCTGCGGGCTGCCACCTCTTTTCGCAAACACCTATAGCCTACTGGGACAGCGGCCTGTATTCTAGAAGCCTCCTTACTCTAAAGCGGTCCATCCACGTACAATAAATATTGCACAATACGGGGCCCAAAATGGGTGTCATGTGCTTCTGGCATAATGGATGGAAGATTAGCAATAATGTTGCCCATTTTCATCCTTATATTGTGCAATAATATTGCACATGGATAGGCCACTTTAGAAGGACAGCCTCTCCCAACCCCAAATGTAACCTTCATACATCTAGGGCCATATTCTAGCAGCTTACTTAACTCTAAAGCAGCCCATACAGGTGCAATATTACTGCACAATATGAGGAACAAAATGGGCAATATTATTGCCAATCTTTCTTCTACCCATCATGCCAGAAGCACATGATCCTACTAAGTATTTGGGCCCCATATTTTGCAATAATATTGCACGTGTAATAATATTGTATGTGTATGGGCCGCTTGAAGGTTTGTAACATTGTGGTGATACGGTTCAGCTCACAGGCATAATTCCCACTTTCCCAGTCATGTGCAGACTTTTCTGGCCTGGACATGATTCCACCGCGACATCAGATTCAATCAACCTTTCGAGAGTTATTGGCTGTCGGGTGTACAAATGTTGGAACAAGTGATGAACATGTGGTAGTCTGGGGGAGGGGAGGGGTCGGCCAGTACTGAAAGGTTTAATTCTGTTATTTACAAAGTTTTCAGCGGCACATACACGTGCAATATTATTGCACAAAATGAGGATCAAAATGGGCAATATCATTGCCAAATCTTTCTTCTACCCATCATGCCAGAAGCACATGACCTTATTTTGGGCCCCATATTGTGCAATAATTTTGCACGTGTATAGCGGTCCATCCATGGACAATATTATTGCACAGTATGGTGCCCCAAATGGGTGTCATGTGCTTCTGGCATAATGGATGGAAGAAAGATTGGCAATAATATTGCCCATTTTGATCCTCATATTGTGCAATGATATTGCACGTGGATAGGCCGCTTATGTGTCACTTTTCAGCTTACCTTTCATGGACGACTTTTTTTGGAGCAGACGGGTGCATAATTTGTACTTTTGTTAGGAATTCTTCATAGTTTAGCGACAATCATTCAAGAGTCAGTTGTGAAGTTTCAGCACTTTGATTTATGTACAGCATGTTACAGAAAATTATGCCCCTTTGAGGGGGCCAGCGAACGTCCCTTTTTGAAGGGTCATCGTCATCCACTGAGTGGCATACCCTTGGGTGGCACTCATCCACAACAAATCATGGTCCCCTTTAATAGCCATCCAGGTGCCTCTTAGGCATGGCTATTTAAGATGCATAATTAGGTTGTTTGGCCTTATTTGTAGTGTCTGGTTAACGTCTGTGCAAGTAATTTCAATAACTGTTTTTTTAACCCATGGATAAGACATCCCTGGGNGGGGGGGGGGGGGGCGGGATGGATGCCAATGTGTGTGAATGCACACAACTTTTCATTATCAGTATCTGTATATTTTGTCTGATTCATTCATGCAACCTTGGTCCCAGGTATCACCTGGATACCAATGGAAGCGAGGTTCATCAAACATCTAAAATACTGTTATATGTTGAGAACATCAAACCTTGTCCCTCGGCATATCTGGTACTAATTCATTGGGGACAAGGTTGGATGCTGAAGATATTGTGAGGATGGGTTTTTTCATGAGCTGCAGGTGTTTTTACTTTGACTCAGCTGACCTCCATACAAGACAGTCCGTTAAATATCCCAAGGGTTTTACAACATTGCTGGGATTCATTCCCTTTTATTGACACCACCTCAAGCAGGGTTCCAATTGTTGTTTGAACATTCTTGTTCTGTTTCAGTCCTGCAGGCAAAAAAATAATATAACAAAAAAATAATAGTGGTGCGCTATTATTGAAGAATTAAAACAGCAAAAATGGGTTTTACGGTACTGTGATGAAGAAAGGCAGTGTTAAGCCGCCCATACACGTTCAATATTATTGCACAATGTGAGGACCAAAATGGGCAATATTATTGCCAATGTTTCTTTCACCTCATATCATCATGCCAGAAGCACATGGCCCTATTTTGGGCCCCATATTGTGCAATAATATTGATCGTGTATGGCCCGCTTTAGTGTATAGGTCTCTAAAGCGGGCCATACACGATGAATATTATTGCACAGTATGTGGCCCAAAATGGGGGCATGTGCTTCTGGCATGATGGGTGAAAGAACAATTGGCAATAATATTGCCCATTTTGGTCCTCATATTGTGCAATAATATTGAACGTGTATGGGCAACAACACATGATGTAGTATAAAAGTGACATTAGAGTATCATCAGGATATTTTCAGCCGTTCCTTTAAATGTATTCCGATTCTGCAGCTTATGAAAGGGTCTATTACCAAAAAGACAGAGAACTTTTTATATTTGTATGACTGCTATTTGTATGTATGTTGTATGGGTTATGCATTTATCACAGTGATAAAATGAGTAAATTTGAAATATTCAGTTGGTGAGGAGAAAAATCAGCTCAAAGAATTTTCCATAATAAACAATGAAATTGATATTCTCTCTTTTCATTCCGTTGTCTGCAATGACCTTGATGATCAGAGGTCAAGGTCAAGGTCAAACTTGATAATTTTACATCTCTGCCTGATGCGTTAGGGGTGTCTGTTAAAATCGACTGACCCGGCTGAATGACGAGTCGACAGCGTTGGGTCAGTCGACTTTAAAAACACCCCTAAAGCTAAGCGCACATGTCCGACAAAAAGCCTTCCGATATGTATACGTTTACCGGATCCGTTATCGGATTGAAATGGGACACACTGATTGACACTTGCCACCGCACATGGCCGTTATTATCATCCGGAACGAATTGAGTAACGTATGCGATATCGGACGAATGGAACATGTTCCATTCATCCGTCAAAAATAACTGTTGCCATCCGGTATTCGGAAGGAATTCCTTTATAATGACGTAATTTTGGGATAACCCTTCGATTTTCCCAGTGAAAGACAAACTGACATCCGTCGGTGCTCCGAATTTTAACGCATACATGTGTGCGGTGTTGCCCTGCGTTAAAGTACATCCGGTGAACGGATCCGGTAAACGTATACATTTCGGAAGGCTTTTTGTCGGACATGTGCGCTTAGCTTAACGCATTGAGTTTTGCCGCAAAATGTGCGCTAGGCTTTATGAGAAAAAAACGTCCACGCACGATCAGTCCGTATGGACAAGGATGACGTTGCTCCCGGAAATTACGGGTTATTTCATGCCGAGTGATCCTTGACTGATTGTTAATCCATTTCAGTCATTCAATAGACCTTGGGTGCGCATTGGCCGTGAAGGACACACCGAAACAAGACCCGTCAAGTCGTGAATGAGTCCAAGGCCCAATACACTTCCGGGTGTAAAAAAACAATGTGTGTTACATCATAAGGGGAATTATTTCACAGAAGTCGAATTCCTTCCTGGGCGAGTCGTTTTACTGTCTTGCCGGGCGAGTCAGTTTGGTGGCTTGGTTGGTGTGAGTACGCACGGAGTTGTTGAACTCTCAGTTGTAGAAGGACTGGGGCGTGGCTGATATTTTGGACTGCAACTGAAGGCGAACGTTGCGAACGATAAAAGAGAAAGTCGCAGACGACATTTTGATAGTCAAAATGGTTGAATCGGTTGATTTTGTGCCTGACCTCCTGGTGAAGGGAACCGGGGAGAAAGTGTCAACTTACACCAACTTCAGGTAAGATTCTTCGGATTCTTCTCTCGGCAATAATCCTGCCTTTTTCATGACATTTGTTCTACAAAACAGGCCTAGCATGGCCGTAGGAACGGGGGGGGGGGGGGTGGGAAATGACCTTTTAGAGGAATAATTTGCAGGGGCATTTGCCCCCTGCCCTCTGCTAGCTATGCCACTGTATCATTTATGGCCACTGCTACATAGGAGCACATTTTGCACTCATCGTTTGTGATTTGGCGTAACCTAATGAATGAACACTGCATTCTCCATTAACCGTTCACATCGGCGTTCATTTTCTTCATTTTAATGGAAAATTGGGAGGGAAAAATGAAAAATGCGTCATTCATTTCTTTGTACCAGCATCCTTGTATTACCGGAATAGGCCTACATCATTGCTACCTCCTGTGATATGTAGTACCGGAATAGGCCTACATCATTGCTACCTCCTGTGACATGTATTACAGGAGTGAAATTAGCTGCAGGAAATTGACGCCATATTGGTTTGGGTGACTGTCGGTATCTGATGGTGCCTGAAACTGCACAATATTAGTGAGGTTTCGCAACTTGAAATCTGACGAAACACGAAGTACGAAATATGAAATTCAACTTCATTTCCAGGACCTATAAATGTATTTCTGGAGATGGTTCGTACCACAAATGTCCCTGCTGCCAGTGCGTCTTTTAGCATATTATGTAAGACCGAGAGAGTTATGATGCATCCTGAATTTTTAAATTTCCATTTCGCATCTACGAAATGGAAACAAAAGATAAATTTCAAAGCTTAATACACACCGTAACTCTATCGGTCTAACGTCACATGCCAAAAAGTGCTCTTGCAGCAGGCGATGTTTGTGGTACCAACCATCTCCTGAAATACATTACGTCATGGAAATGAAGTCCAATTTCGTATTTCGTCAGATTTGTAAAATCTCACTAAATGTCAATAAGTCATACCATACCGTGAGCCATTTGCAAACACTGTACCTGTATTGAAGACAAAAATTTTAAATGGCTTGCATACCAGGGAGATTTCAACAACCATATACCATGTGGAATTTTTGTGGGACAACTCCCCTTTAATATATTTTTCAGTGTACTTGTATTGTTTTGTCATGGAGTTAGTAAGTATCATTGTGATATTTTGTTGGTGCTGGCAATTGCATGATGCTCGATATGATTGTAGACCTACAGCTATTTTACATCAAATGACGTGGTCTTCCTCTATGGGCTGCCACCACTCTTCGCAAACACATATACTGGGACAGTGGCCCGTATTCTAGAAGCCTCCTTAACTCTAAAGCAGTCCATCCACGTACAATAAATATTGCACACTATGGGGCCCAAAATGGGTGTCATGTGCTTCTGGCATAATGGACGGAAGAAAGATTGGCAATAATATTGCCCATTTTGATCCTCATATTGTGCAATAATATTGCAACTGGATAGGCCGCTTAACTCTGAAGGTCCACTTTAAGCTTTTGTGTTCTACCCTGAAAACCGTAGCTAAAGGTAGACCTATAGCGGTCTATCCACGTACAATATTATTGCACAATATGGGGCCCAAAATGGGTGTCATGTGCTTCTGGCATAATGGATGGAAGATTGGCAATAATGTTGCCCATTTTCATCCTCATATTGTGCAATAATATTGCACGTGGATAGGTCACTTTAGGCATAGGAAGCTTCTAGAATACAGCCCTATGGCCCGTATTCTAGAAGCTTCCTCTTTTGTATTCTGCCATGCAAGCAGTAGCTAATAAAGGTAAACCTCAGAGTTAAGGAAGCTTCTACAGGGTGGGCCAAAGAAAGTGTCACTCGAACAACAGGGAAACAATAGAAATGCTATTGTTCGAGGGACACTTTCTCTGGCCCACCCTATAGAATACGACCCGATATCTTTCTACTGAGCACACCAAATTTGAGCCCCAAACCGGTTCTTTCATGACCTCTGTAATCAGGACACCTCTCAGTCAAGGACAGCTTCTCCCACCCCAAATGTGGCCTTCATAGACCTAGGGCCGTATTCTAGTAGCTTACTTAACTCTAAAGCAGCTCATAGTTGCCAATCTTTCTTCTACACAGCATGCCAGAAGCACATGACCCTTCTAAGTATTTGGGCCCCATATTTTGCAATAATATTGCACGTGTAATAATATTGCACGTGTATGGGCCGCTTGAAGGTTTGTAACATTGTGGTGATACGGTTTAGCTCACAGGCATAATTCCCACTTTCCCAGTCATGTGCAGACTTTTCTGGCCTGGACATGATTCCACCGCGACATCAGATTCAATCAACCTTTCAAGAGTTATTGGCTGTCGGGTGTACAAATGTTGGAACAAGTGATGAACATGTGGTAGTCTGGGGGAGGGGAGGGGTCGGCCAGTACTGAAAGGTTTAATTCTGTTATTTACAAAGTTTTCAGCGGCACATACACGTGCAATATTATTGCACAAAATGAGGATCAAAATGGGCAATATCATTGCCAAATCTTTCTTCTACCCATCATGCCAGAAGCACATGACCTTATTTTGGGCCCCATATTGTGCAATAATTTTGCACGTGTATAGCGGTCCATCCATGGACAATATTATTGCACAGTATGGTGCCCCAAATGGGTGTCATGTGCTTCTGGCATAATGGATGGAAGAAAGATTGGCAATAATATTGCCCATTTTGATCCTCATATTGTGCAATGATATTGCACATGGATAGACCGCTTATGTGTCGCTTTTCAGCTTACCTTTCATGGACACCTTTTTTTGGAGCAGACGGGTGCATAATTTATACTTTTGTTAGGAATTCTTCATAGTTTTAGCGACAATCATTCAAGAATATTAGTTGTGAAGTTTCTGCACTTTGATTTATGTACAGCATGTTACAGAAAATGACACCCCTTTCAGGGGGCCAGCACACGTCCCTTTTTGAAGGGTCATCCACTGAGTGGCATACCCTTGGGTGGCACTCATCCACAACAAATCATGGTCCCCTTTAATTGCCATCCAGGTGCCTCTGAGGCATGGCTATTTAAGACGCATAATTAGGTTGTTTTGGCCTTATTTGTAGTGTCTGGTTAACGTCTGTGCAAATAATTTCAATAATTATGCCCCCGCTCAACGAAGTTGAGATGGGGGCATTATGTTCTCAGTTGGTTTCCGTCGTCCGCCGCCGCCGCCGCGTCCGCCGCCGCCGCCGCCGCATCCTATTCCGGACTATAACTCAAGAACGGGTTGTCGGATTGATCTCATATTTCTGTGGTGTAACCGGGTGGATCAGAGGAGGTGCCCTATCGATTTTGGTTGCGATCCGATATTCAATATGGCCGCCAGGAGGATATCTTGGATTTTGCATTCCGGACCATAACTCAAGAACGGATTGCCCGATTTATCTCATATTTGTGTGATGTAATGGGGTGGATCGGGGGAGGTTCCCTATCGATTTTGGTTGCGACCCAATATTCAATATGGCCGCCACGAAGACATCTTGGTTTTAGCATTCCGGACCATAACTCAAGAACGGAATGCCCGATTTATGTCATATTTGCATGG
>NMRB01000114.1:532892-573209 GCA_002633025.1 Notospermus geniculatus | reverse complement strand
TGGGGTGGATCAGGGGAGGTCCCCTATCGATTTTGGTTGCAACCCGATATTCAATATGGCCGCCAGGAAGACGTCTTGGTTTTAGCATTCCGGACCATAACTCAAGAACGGAATGCCCAATTGATCTCATATTTGCATGGTGTAATGGGGTCCATCGGGGGAGGTTCCCTATCGATTTTGGTTGCGACCCGATATTCAATATGGCCGCCAGGAAGCCATCTTTGTTTTACCGTTCCGGACCGTGACTCAAGAACAGGTGACCCGATATTCAGCGTGATGCACCAGAGCGGGGGCATACTTGCAATCGCCCCGATTGCGTTACATCTAGTTGTTTTTTTAACCCATGGATAAGACTCCCTGTGGGGGGGGGGCGGGTTGGATGCCAATGTGTGTGAATGCACACAACTTTTCATTATCAGTATCTGTATATTTTGTCTCATTCATTCATGCAACCTTGGTCCCAGGTATCACCTGGATACCAATGGAAACGAGGTTCATCAAACATTCAAAACATTGTTACGTTGAGAACATCAAACCTTGTCCCTCGGCATATCTGGTACTAATTCATTGGGGACAAGGTTGGATGCTGAAGATATTGTGAGGATGGGTTTTTTCATGAGCTGCAGGTGTTTGTACTTTGACTCAGCTGACCTCCATACAAGACAGTCCGTTAAATATCCCAAGGGTTTTACAACATTGTGGGATTCATTCCCTTTTATTGACACCACCTCAAGCAGGGTTCCAATTGTTGTTTGAACATTCTTGTTCTTTCTCAATCCTGCAGAAGACTAGGCTATGACAAAAAATAATGGCGGTTTGCAATTATTGAGGAATTAAAATGGGTTTTACGGTACTCTGATGCCACGTTCAATATTATTGCACAATGTGAGGACCAAAATGGGCAATATTATTGCCAATGTTTCTTTCACCTCGTATCATCATGCCAGAAGCACATGGCCCTATTTTGGGCCCCATATTGTGCAATAATATTGATTGTGTATGGCCCGCTTTAGTGTATAGGTCTCTAAAGCAGGCCATACACGATGAATATTATTGCACAGTATGTGGCCCAAAATGGGGGCATTATGATGTGCTTCTGGCATGATGGGTGAAAGAACAATTGGCAATAATATTGCCCATTTTGGTCCTCATATTGTGCAATAATATTGAACGTGTATGGGCGACAACAAATGATGTAGTATAAAAGTGACATTAGAGTATCATCAGGATATTTTCAGCCGTTCCTTTAAATGTATTCCGATTCTGCAGCTTATGAAAGGGTCTATTACCAAAAAGACAGAGAACTTTTTATATTTGTATGACTGCTATTTGTATGTATGTTGTATGGGTTATGCATTTATCACAGTGATAAAATGAGTAAATTTGAAATATTCAGTTGGTGAGGAGAAAAATCAGCTCAAAGAATTTTCATAATAAACAATGAAATTGATATTCTCTTTTTTCATTCCATTTGTCTGCAATGACCTTGATGATCAGAGGTCAAGGTCAAGGTCAAACTTGATAATTTTACATCTCTGTGCCAAATGCGTTAGGGGTGTCTGTTAAAATCGACTGACCCGGCTGAATGACGAGTCGACAGCGTTGGGTCAGTCGACTTTGAAAACACCCCTATCGCATTGAGTTTTGCCGCAAATGTGCGCTAGGCTTTATGAGAAAAAAACGTCTACGCACGATCACTCCGTATGGACAAGGATGACGTTGCTCCCGGAAATTTTACGGGTTATTTCATGCCGAGTGATCCTTGACTGATTGTTAATCCATTTCAGTCATTCAATAGACCTTGGGTGCGCATTGGCCGTGAAGGACACACCGAAACAAGACCCGTCAAGTCGTGAATGAGTCCTAGGCCCAATACACTTCCGGGTAGATTAAAAAACAATGTGTGTTACATCATAAGGGGAATTATTTCACAGAAGTCGAATTCCTTCCTGGGCGAGTCGTTTTACTGTCTTGCCGGGCGAGTCAGTTCGGTGGCTTGGTTGGTGTGAGTACGCACGGAGTTGTTGAACTGTCGGTTGTAGAAGGACTGGGGCGTGGCTGATATTTTGGACTGCAACTGAAGGCGAACGTTGCGAAGGATAAAAGAGAAAGTCGCAGACGACATTTTGATAGTCAAAATGGTTGAATCGGTTGATTTTGTGCCTGACCTCCTGGTGAAGGGAACTGGGGAGAAAGTGTCAACTTACACCAACTTCAGGTAAGATTCTTCGGATAGACAGTTTGCGAAATTAGCGGCCGCCATCTTTTTTTACGATTTTGCCATTGCTTGGGTTTTTTCAATGGGATTTTGCACTGTCAGAGGCGTTCAAAAAAGAAAGGTCATACACTAAGCCAGTAGAATTGCATAAAGATTGAAAAAGTTAGAAAATTCGGCTAAATTTTTAAGGAAAAATGGCGGCCGCTAATTTCGCAAACTGTCTGCCTTTTTAGCTCACTGGGGTGAGCTATTACGATGGTGCAGCGTCCGTCGTCCGTCGTCGTCGTCGTCGTTGTCCGTTAGCAGGGCACGTTTCGTAACCGCTGGAGCTATTGATCTGAAACTTGGTACATATATACCCCTAGGTCAGATGACCCACGACACCAAGTTTCGGTCCGATTCGACTCTGTTTGGCCACCAGGTGGCGGAAACCANCTACGGTCCGCTATTTTATCGAATCTTTGCCCCCTCCCCCGACCTCCAGGACGTTCCTACGGCCCTGCCTAGCATCAAGATACATTGAAACCCAATAAAAATACGTACTCCGCTGCCACGCCCCAAACCCATCCAAACCCGTAAGTTCCGACAGATTTTCGGTTGGTGGGCACGAATAGACAGCAGGTCAGCCGACGTGGGTTATTTTGGCTAAGGACCTTGGTTGGCTAGACATTATTACCAAACCCTAAAAATGTTTTTACCAGATTATGGCCCTAGTGGTTTCCGCATAGTCCACTTTTGTAATTTTTTTAGGGACTTTTCTACATGGGTGAATTCCTGTGGTTTGAAGCCTGTAACCATGCAAGCAATAGGGAGGTTTAGAAATCAAACGGTAAACGTAAACGTTAACGACAACGTTACTTTTGTACCTATAATGCAATATAAAATCTGGTTGTGTAGTATGAAAAATAACGTTGTCGTAAAGTTTACGTTTATCATTTGATTTCTAAACATCCCTATTGACACAGTCATTGGGTCGGAGAGAAGGGACGATGGAAGCGCTCCATATATGTCAAAATCATAAGAGGCCTACAACAAGTCATGGATGACCTTCCCTCGAAGAAATCTTTGTCGCCATTCAATCATGTTTTGTCACATGACCAATGCTAACAAATTAATAAACGGTCGTTCGTTTCAGTACTCTGATTGAACGAGCAAACCATTGGCTGAGACAAAACACCACGGCAGACGTTATCCACTGTGAAACCTTGGCCTTGAACCCGTGGGGTGGACAGTCCCATAATGCTCACTTTGACTCCAACTGGACTGGGATGTCCGAATATAAAGGGGGCGCTAGCGACGCCACCCGATCTCCCGAACTGAAAGCGCTCAGGTAAGTGAATTCAGGGAGTGCAGCCTCTTGGATATTCTGACGAAATGTACTTTTTGTGCCTCCGATCGTGGGCATATATATTTCGTGGCGATTTCAAGATGGCGGCTATGGTGGCCATCTTGAAATCGGTTTCCATCGATTAACTTGAGAACGCTTTGCACAATCAACCTGAATTTTTTTGTGAGGGTTGGTCTCTATGAGGGGAAGGTTCCTTTCGACGATCAGCTCCGCCGACCATTCAAGATGGCGGCTATGGTGGCCATCTTGAAATCGTTTTCCGTCGATTAACTTGAGGACGCTTTGCGCAATCAACCTGAATTTGTTTGTGATGGTTGGTCTCTATGAGGGGAAGGTTCCTTTCGACGACCAGCTCCGCCGACCATTCAAGATGGCGGCTATGGTGGCCATTTTGCTGACAATTCAAGAATGCTCTGCCACAGCAGCCAGTAGAAGTCCACGTGACATGTGTCGGTGACCGTCTCCGCTCTTCCCCAGGTTGTGGTACACCAACTCCAACGATGGGAACGCCCAGAAGATTGGCGCCACCTTGGTCGTACCTCGGCTGATGGGCTTTGAGGAGAAAACCAAGAAACCCGAGTATGAAACCCTCCAGGATACCATCGGCTCTATCAACAGGTCGCTTGGTCATCACTCCATGCCAGGTGGGTAGCCTACAAAGTTCTTCAAAGAATAGACTGCTAACGCCGTCGATGTCAGGTTACCTGATGACATCATTCACCGAGAAATTGACACTTCCGTTTCGCTCGTGGTGTCCTGCAGAAGCAACATTAGGTTTCGCAAATTTGACGAAACACGAAGTACGAAATAAGACATTGGGCTTCATTTCCATGACGTTATCATGTATTTCAGGAGATGGTTGGTACCACAAATTTAATATCGCCTGCTGCAGGAGCGTCTTTCAGCGTATGACGTTAGTCTCTCGGTCTTACACGATATGCTAAAAGACGCACTGGCAGCAGGGAAATTTGTGGCACCAACCATCTCCAGAAATACATTGGTCCTGGAAATAAGTTGAATTTCGTATTTCGTACTTCCTGCTTCGTCAGATTTGCGAAACCTCACTAATGTTTAATAATTGCCGATTCTCATCGTAAAGGCCTAGCGGGTTCGATGCCGTCTCTTCGGCAAAGACAAGGTCGCTGTATAAGATAGGCCTACAAAATAATGTCTCATGCTTTTTTCCAGGTTCGCTTCTTGCCACCGAAACCGTTCGCCTCTTCCTCGACACCGGGAGCAAAGAGGTTGATCCAGAGTTAACGTACAAGGTGTTCCCTGCAGATAAGGAAGAGGACAAGGTGTTTGACGTTAACTGTATCCGGCTCTGGTTCAGAGAGGGCGCACCTCAGAAGGTCAACATTGGTAAGTCTTTTCGACTTTGCCAAATCTGTGTTTTCCTGAGATGACGTCATCATTGCATTAGCATACAATTAGCATATCATTATCACAAGAAAATGTTTCTCCACATGGTACAAAATCAGTCTGTAACTTCAAAGGGCTGTATCTCCCTTATTACTCAACATTTTTTCTTCAAGTAAAAAGCATTCTACTCGTGGATACATACACTTTCTGCACAGAATAATACGAAAGCCCAGAAGGCTCATTCAATCTTCAATCTTCAAGCTTGAAATAGAACTTCAATCTTCAAGCTTGAACCCCCGACTTCAATCTTCAAGCTTGAACCCTGGCTTGACTTCTTCAAGCTTGAACCAGGGACTACGTCACACATCACATGCACACGCCTTCCTTGGCCTACCGGTATACCCCCACCACACCGCACCAGCAGTAGTGTAGGCTATCATGAGTATGCTAATCAACAAGAAGTCAATCTCCAGAATTCACGAATTTTCGACCCCAACCGGGGTCTTTTTCAAGTGGAACTTTACAATCTGAAACTCTAGAAAAGACTGAGCTGAAACCTGAATGTAGAACTACATAGCCTGTGTAGACAGGGCAAACAAGCAATTAAGGAAAGAATAGCGACCAAGCCCCAAAGGTGGTCGCTGGACAATTAAGGAGAAACTAATTCAGCTGAAAAGAAGGGTTGAATAACTGCAGGGCCTCTCAGTCTGACCACAAGCAGAGTGTAGGTAACTGGCGCAGAGCTTCATTTGGCTGAACATGCTGAAAGAAAGTTTATAAATTAATACAGTGGAACCTCCCTAACGGACACCTCTGCCAGGAGGACACCTCTCTAATCAGCACACCAATGTTCAGTCCCAAACTGGTCATTTCTATTCATTTCAACCTCTGTAATTAGGACACCTCTCTATTAAGGACAGCATTTGTCAGTCCCGAAGGTGTCCTTAATAGAGAGGTTCGACTGTAAATATGACTTGTGTAATACGTAACAAGCACAAAGCGAAAAGATGCACAAAGGTAAAGGAATATAAAGGAAGTCAACTTCCAGATTTGTAGGAAAAAAACAGAATGGATAATGCAAGTCACTGAGCAGTGAAAAGAATAAGGTGAGGAGGATTAGAGCAAAAAAAGGGGGGGGGGAAAGGGAGGGAAAAAACAAGGCCNTGGGAAGGCGTACATCGTGGAGCACGTGTGTTTGCAGTTTATTGTAAACATCATCCGTGTCCTCGCTTCAACTGTCATTTGGAAGAATTGACGTTCAACCAGGAGGTTTTATCTTGTACAATCTGAATGGATATTATAATCGAAACACACGTAGATGAACGGATGATGCAGGTAAGTTTTTAAGGCCCGAACAATCCCAAATTTGCAAATTTAACCGACGGTATTCCTCTGTACATTTTTGTACAGAGTGATGCATGGGGGAAAACTGACTCGATCAAACATTCGCTTTCACCCCCCAAACCACGTTTTAACCCGTTATTATAAAAGTTGCTAATCTGAGAGGGCTAACATATGTCGATTCAGTTGTTGACATGCACAGAAAAACCTTTATTTCGGTGTGTTTTGTGGGGAATCAATGACGTCATTTGTTCAGTCCTCCGCGCAAAAGTGTAGTTTTGATTTGTGCCACATGCGCCACCCTGACCAATCACATTTGAGAACGGCACGGCCACTACCCGTCCTAACATTTGCTAATTTCATAACGTAAACGAGTTAGGACGGGCTTCCAGTCTACAGTCAAGGCAGCCATGCTCAACCTCGTCCCCTCTTCCCCCTCACTTCACAACAATACTGCGAAGTCATGTCCACGATTCGTAGCAAAGACAGTTGGGCCGACAACATGTAATTCTGATGTTCGAGGCCATTACAGTTGTTATTCATAGCGTGGTACGAGTTGACTATAGGCCAGGTACGAGTTGACTTGGTACGAGTTGACCTGGGTACGAGTTGACTTGTAACCGACGAATTCCATATTATTGCAGTCCATGTTGTTGCATTGGCATCATTTAGCCTTGCTACCGGTGTAACCAGGTAACAGGAATCTGAGTCTCGTGAAATGAAAGTCCGGCCTTATTGTTCAGCGAAGGATTACATGTAGAACGGCGTATGGCTATCGAGACCCTGACCATTCGAATATAGCCTTATAACCTTACAATAGCGGGCTATTGAATACTATTGTTTATCGCTTAGCGGACTTGCATTGCTATCCTAGAGGTAGGACGTTGATTCCTGTCCCANTCCGTCGTAGTAGGAGGATGGGCCCCCTGGCCGTCATGACGTTGGATCGCCCTTTCTACTTCCCTTGCAACTTTCCGTCTGTTATGTCCCCTGTCTGTGAGAAAGCCAACCAAGTTCTGAAGGTGTTTCAGAGCCGCAGGCCGTTCTGAGCATATGGACAGGATGCGACAGCTATCATGAGTATGCGGTAGTATATAGGCTAGGCCTAGGCATTGAGCATTGAGGCTTGGTGTAGGGCCCTACTGGCTACACATAGAAACTTGTATAGTGCTTCTCCTATCACACACGTAGTGACGACGTCATGACCTCATACGGACAACGATTGGTCGGATAGCATTTGGTGGTACCACACTGATTACAGAATGAAGCGGCAGATGCGTGACCACTGCCTGAGCAGACGATAGTCAGCAACGCAGTTGGAAAACACAGTTTGTGAAATAGGGGAACAATTTTTTGAAGAGCTTCACTTTTGGAGAAATCGGTGAGATTACAGACAGCTTGCGGGAGTGTGGGAGAACAGGTGTAAATGCGTGAGTCTCCCGCGAAATGCGTGAGACTTGGCAGGTCTGTAGGTCTCGCCTAGGGCCTACGTCATTGTAGGCCTGCCCTCGCCTCCACCAATATGATGATCTTGTCTCTTCTTTTCAGCTTGCTGTTTGTAATTTTTCTACATCCCATGAGAGACGGGGTACCAAATTTCTAACTGACCCTGTTGAATGTATAAAAGATATCCCTGATGGAGCAACCGTTCTTGTTGGAGGTGTGTATTGCTGAGTGTGTACTTTTACTGTCGAGGTCCTCACTGGTGTTGTTTTACTCTTATCTTAGGCCGCTGGAATCTAAAAATTGGTGGACAGCAGGTATGGGCGGTTATAGGCCTAACTGCAAATAAAGATGTTACAAAATCAAGACGTTGTAGTCATATTTTCTAGTCGTTGTGGTGATCTCTAGTCGTAGCTAAGAAAGACGTAAGGCGGCGTTGCGGTCGTCCACATGAAGAATCACGAAAACATCTGAAGTGTTACGAATGATACAGCACCACCTTACGCCTTTGTACGACTAGAGATCACAACGACTAGAGAATATGACTGCAACAATGTCTTTATTTTGCACCGCCATCTTACGTCTTTATTTGCTACAACTAGATCGTCACAATGTCTTTATTTGCGGTGATAACCGCCCATAATCAGGTGTCAAATAGAGGCGTAGCTTTATGAGTAACTAAACATCCTGTACAGTACAGGTCACAATTGACATCCCTACGGCTTTGCGTATGTTACTCGTAAGTTACGCGTAACTTACGCATAACTCACGGCTTTGGTTTTGCGTAACTCGCCTCGTTAATCACTGCGTAGCTAGCGAAATTCGCGTAACTCACCGCGTAATTCACCTCGTAAGTTACACGTAACATAGCTCGTGAGTTGTTCCGTAAGTTACGAGTGACTTGCGCGTAACTTTCGCGAATTTAGGGATGTCAATTGTGACCTGTGCTGTAAATACCACACCTCATTTTCTGAGCTACTACCGCATCATCTTGACATATCAAGGCCTACGGTCACTTCGCCCTCCGACTACGCTGTACCGAGCGACAGTCGGAATGATAGGAACCCTTGTCAGGGCAAGATGCTACCGCATCAGTCCAACTAAGCATCTGCCCCATCTTGATACTTACAAGTGTAAAGAGCTAACCCACCAATTCCATGTGCACTAATTGTCTGTGCAGGAGGATAAATGAAAAGTAACATCCAGTGGGAGGAGGTCTGGAGCCTCAGTTCATTACGCCTGTATTCGACTTGCTGTTCTCAGCTGTACCCGAACAGACCGAGAACACAGGAACGTGTTCTCGAGTCTCGAACAGATAAATGCCTGTTACTGTTGTTTCACCTCCAGCGTCAATACGGTAGCCTAAAAAAAACTATTTTTTTCAAGAATACTTCATGGAAAATGCACACCGGTATAAGTTTTTCCTTCCTTGCTGCCAGTGTCTGCCATCTTTGTTCTCGACTGTTCCCGTTTGCACCACTGACCGAGGTGGTGTGAGATTCGGGAACAGGAACGGGTTCTCAGCTGTTCGACTCACCGTTCTCTGCACCAGAACACACAAGAACAGGAGTCGAATACAGCCAATACGTGCCAGTGCGAGGACTTGTCAATGAATAGAATTTGTCCTTCGAGAGAAAATTGTATATCTAATTTTGGATGTGAAGACTTTTAATATTTTTCCTAGGTTTTGGCTTGTGTGGCATCCCAGAGAACCTTATCGGTGGTTTGTTGAAAACCGGCGTGAAAGAGTTAACAGCTGTCAGTAACAATGCAGGTGTTGATAACTTTGGACTGGGCCTGTTACTACAGAAGAGACAGGTGAGTGAAATGAACATGCGCTCTGAAGTCGTTTGTTGTGGACATGAAGATGCAGTCATCTTCATGTCCTGACATCTTCGATGATCGAAGGCCGATCTGCTCACCACTACGTTACACCGCACATCACCCTTCGAGAAATTGACCGGTCCACGACGTATGTGCTGCCTCGAGAAGAAGAGTCCAATCAGAATCGGTGTTGTAAAATTTGAATCGTGGTACAAAGAGCTGTAGCCGAAGACCCGATATTAAGTATCATATGATTGGTCGACCGGTAAAGTTGCCATGGTGCCAAGATACGCCGCCGACTGGTCTCTTTCTCGAAGGGTGATGTGCGATGTAACGCAGTGGAGAGCAGATTGGCCTTCGATTATCGAAGATGTGTCCTGATAGCCGAGTGGTTATCACGTCCGCCAAGCAAGCGGCAGGTCCCGGGTTCGAATCCAGCCCGGGCCATATGGGATTTCATTCTCGGCTCTTCACGTCCGTCGCATGGGACAGTAGGCCGTGGTGCCTTGTACCTTGTTTCTTTGCAAGGGCAAGTAAAAGACCCCATCCAAGTGAGGAACATGAGTAGCTTGTGATGGCCTCTTCCGTACTCACCAGGGCCAATAATGCTGTGGCTTTGCCCCTGACAGAAAAATTTATTAAAATCTTCATGTCCACAACAAATGATATTGGTATCGGATACCAGTGTTCTTATCTGTGACAGTCCATGTGAGTGGCGGTCTGGGAAACTCGTCAGATGTCACTGAATCAACAAGGCCTGTTAGATTGGCTGTGCATTGATCTGCTACTGTTTACATGTACCTGTTACATAGTACATTTCAGCTATTGAAATGTGTGGGTTCACCAAGGCCATTAATACTTTCCTCAAATGCGACATCCGACGGGTATTACTAGATTATAGATAGGCTAAAATTTGTTGTGCAAAAAATTGGACCATGGTACTCACTGTTGGGAATACTAGTCAGTCACTCACAATGTTTCCTAGATCATAATTCAGTTACCTTTTGTTTTATTCTAGATTAAACGAATGATATCATCTTATGTTGGAGAAAATGCTGAATTTGAGCGGCAGTATCTTCATGGAGAATTAGAAGTGGAGCTCACTCCTCAGGTGAGTTTGGGCTGTGTGTATAGACATGATAGAGGGCAGGTTCCGTTGCAGGCCAGTTGGAATTTATCTTTCGGATCCAGGGCTTTCATTAACTTTTTCCCCAGCTGGGTCATGTGCAAATGTTCCATGTGCAAATGTAAGTTAGCCTATTCAAATGGACACAGATGACCCTGCGCTCTCATCGTTCGTGATAATGTTTCACAACCTCATTGTTTACGTACATTCAGTGTTTGTACATTCAGTGTTTGTAAACATGGATGTTTACATGTTATTTGGACTTTTGGGACATGCCAACCCATCAAATTGAAAACTTGCGGTATCAAAAGAATTTCTAGAGGGGCATGCCACCAACAAATTAATCATAAGACAAAGAAAGAATCAACACACAAAAAAAATATAAATAATGATTTTCGCGGCCTGTGGAAAATACTCGTGACACATCTTTAATTCAGTCCTTTTGTATCATAAGATCAACTAGTCTGAATTCAACAAAATTTGCACTAAACATGCAGAGGGGTCTCATTATCTTTTCAATTTCAGCAAAGTATCGGGAGACCTTGGATGAGTAGCAGGAGACCACCTGTCGCCCTGAACCGTAAATGGGGAAAACCCCCCTAAAGCAAGGTTCATTGGCACATGGAATTGGTTCGATTCAGGTCCGCAAAAAATCCATCAATAAATGGACTTCAGCGCTGTCGTATCCGGAAAACTAGGGGCAAACGGACTGGAAACGGACTGGGTCGGTGTGCCAGTGAACCTTGCCTTATACTTTGTTGAAAAGGGCTTCAAACCATGGCATGTTATGACTGATTGACGCATTGTCAAAATCAAGATAAAAAGCAACAGCTTGAGTTTCATTGAAATTCTTAATTTTATTATATTTTATTCTTTATTTTATTTGCCACTACGCAGGGTGTCTACAAGTCTTAAAAAGTCTTACATGTACTTTTGGAACTTCCATTTTCAAGGCCTTGTCTTAAATTTGAAAATTTTTGTAAGAAGGTCTTAAAAAGGTCTTTCCCCGGTAATTTTGACTTCAAGACAATTTTGAAAAAAGTTATCGCTGTTTTTTCTACTGATGCTTGTGTTGGTTATTTGGGCCAGCCTGCATTCAAGTGAGTACCCGGTACCTGTACCAATTTAACAGACAATGGGCAAATATGAAAATAAGTCTTCCCTTTCAGTGCCTGACATCCCCCAGGGATCTGTTTTCGTGCTTCATTTAGAAGGAAAAGGGTCTTAAATTTTGTCAGTACTTGGTCTTAAAATGTCTTAGAAAGGTCTACTCCACGGGCTGTAGACACCCTGCCACCACATGTAGTCCTGCCTTTGCTGAAACTAATCCTCAGTCTTTGTTTTCATACCGGACTGGTAGGCTACCTTTGCGTCCTTTATTTCAGCAACCCAGTCACTATATTTTGAATTGCCGGGCCCGACACGTGCTTCTAGTTCGAGGAATCGATCGCAGTGCCCCCAAAATCTCCGCTCTGGCCAAATTTCGAACTAGAAGTTTAGTTCACAATATGGCCGCAGCAAGGATTTTGGGGGTGCTGTGATCGATCGTCCAAGCCCGGTTGTCGAGTGGTTAGCGCGCTTGACTAGCAACTGTGCAATGGGTCGGCGCGAGTTCGACTCCCGGCGAAAGCATGTACAAAAAATTGTGACACAGAAATGCAAGGTCCGTCAGATGGGACTAAAGGCCGTGGTCCCTTGTGCCTGAGTGTCTATGCCAGGGCAAGTAAAAGACCCCACGCAGGTGGACTGTAGCCTGTCGTGGACTCCATACCTCCAGCAAAAATCCAACAGGGTTACGAGGCCGGTAATGATATATCGATACACATTCCTTGCAGTCCATGTAGCATGCGCCCATGACCGATATTTCTCAGTACAGCACGCTGTCGGGTTGTCGGACGGAAATGAATTTGATTTGGGGTTAATTTAGGGATGTACTGTTCGTGTACTGTACTGTTCGTGGGCGTTTTGGGCTATTGGCTGGCTGAAGTGGCTCGCTTGCCAGTTGCCATCGCTTGCCACGCTTGACCGCCATTGTTTCTGGACAGCATGCGCTTGCCTCATCATTGGTTTTGGTGCCAACACTACCGAAGTCGGAAGCGGGGTGGTCAAACCAGTCGCAGGACATGGCGGAACGCATTAATGGAGAACTCAGCGGCATGACATATTGTGAATTGTATGTTTGATTTGTCAGAATTGATAAAAGACAAGTGACTTGGAAGGGTGTTTGGGCATTTTGACAATGTTTGAGGAGATTTTTTTTCTAAACCTTGGCGGGAAGTACCGTCGATCACGGCCGAAATAGACGTCGAATTTCGCCGGTCGCCGGCTTCTAATGAAACCCCTGTATAATCATGCATTTCACAGAAGATATCTAAAATCCATGCTTTATTGTTGCTTGCATCATGTCATAGGCCTATTTTCATGAATGTGCACAAAATTCTGGCGTGAAACATGTCAAATCTTGGTAAACTGCATGGGCATTCCCAGCCATGCCAGCAAAGCCATTTTGTTTGATTGAAAACGAGGCTTGTTCTGGTTCAGTCCGTTCGAATACCCGAGTTATACCGGTAGACTGATTCCTGGTCCCAACATAGCTGTTGCGTCAGCTATGTTGGGACCAGGAACCAGTCTACCCGAGACCTGATACTGGGTATATCTGTCATGCTCCTCTCACGAGAATCATTCATGTTATAAGCCGCGGGTGATGCGGTGTGGTGCGGGTCTTCTGAGGATTTAGCAATGACCTATGGGGGTGCGGGTCTTTGGACGGTGTGGTTAGTCATGCGGAAAATAGTAATACGGTAATTGAAGAGTGAAAAATGAGCCACTGGCGAACAGCTGTTTGTTAGTTTGGGCTTGGTTGATTTAATGTGTATGGGTTCCTTGATTGAAGGGGCCGTTCATTTTCGTCACTTGAGGAATCTGAGTTGTGACCTTTGGGAAAAGGGAAAAAGCTATGCACTTGTAAATTGCAGGGATAATCGCTTCAATTTGCAACTTCATAGCATTCTCCACCATTTTTAGCTCACCGGGGTGAGCTATTACGATGGTGCAGCGTCCGTCGTTGTCCGTTATCGAGTTTCGGCCTGATTGGACATCCAATATGGCTACCAGGTGGCGTAACCTGAAAATCATCCAAGTGCTATAACTCAGGAATGGCTTGACACAGAGTGCTCAAACTTGATATTTACCTCCCTCTAGATGACCTTTACAAGCATGTCAAATTTCGGCCTGATTAAACTTCAAATATGCCCGCCAGGTGGCATTTTTATATCATTGCTGATCAACACGGCACCCATCAATACGCTCTCTCTGTCATTACACTACGGGTGAGCACATGGTCCATGGACCATTTCATCTTAAAGATCACAATTCAGATTCCTCAATTGACGAAAATGAACAGTCCCTTTTACAATCACTTTTCCCACAATCTGTTATGATCTATCCTTTTTAGGCTCTGGTGAATTGCGATTTGATATGTTTCGTTTCTTTCCAACCAGGGAACCTTGGCAGAAAGAATCCGGGCCGGAGGAGCTGGTATTCCTGCATTTTTCACAGCGACGGGTTACGGAACGTTGATACACATGGGCGGGTCACCCATCAAGTACAACGCCGAGGGGGAGGTGGCTATTGCTAGTGAGCCCAGGGAGGTAAGGCAGGATTATAATTGGGGGTCATGCGTGAAAGAAATCTTTGTAAACTTTGTATTGGGCTTTGATTTGTAGCTCTACAGCTCACTGTAGTGAGTTGATTACACGTGTGGCGGTCTAGGAAAACCCGTCGGATGTCGCTGAATGATCAACAAGGGCTGTCAGACTGCATGTGCATTGATCTGCTACTGTTTGCCTGTTACGAAGTACATTTCAGCTATTGAAATGTGCGGGTTCACCAAGGCCATGAACACTTTCCTCAAACGTGGCATCCGACGGGTTTCCTAGACCGCCACATGTATTGTATTGTTTCCAACATCACATCAGGTTTTTGACATGCGTGTGTGTCGTAAGTTAAAAAAAAAGTTAAAGTGTGGGTTTATAGTCTGATGTCAACTACCGTAGAGGTTTTCATCCGACTTAACACTTAAAACCCAGTCGGTCCTGAAACCTTTCAGTAGAACTCAGATGAGCTGCTCATTCAGCGCTACAATCGAGCATTTCCGACAGTACCCAATTATACACCTGGGTGGAGAGAGGCCGTTGAGGCAAAGAGACTTGCCGAAAGTCTCATGCCCAGTGAGATTCAAACCCGGTACCCTTTTGACCGCTAGGCCTACTCTCCATTCTACTTTCGAGTGGCGCGAGCTTTAGGAACGATAGCTCCGTAACGGCTGGGTCAGATTTGACGAAACATACGTCAATGGATTCATCTTTCTTGCCGCTACAGCCATCATCGTTGTCATTTTCCCAAAAAACGTGACAGAAAAAAGTTCTTTCGCCAATCACAGTTCGTGTTTACGGCCGAAATGGTGGCCATTTTGAAATGACGCAATGCATCGCGCACGTGTAAACTGCACTGAACACCATGGCGAAATGAAATGGGTTTTGAGAAAGGGATCCGTTTTCGGCCTTGCGTGAAAAACGAAGATAGCAGAAAGATACCGACAAGAAAGACAAGTCGATGTATGGTATGTCAATTTTGAGCCAGCCGTTGCGGAGATATCGGCTGAAAACCTCGCGCCACTCAGATGTGGAATGAAGAGTAGTCAGAGACCCGAACCACTACACCACCGGACTCCTCTAAGTTATCGTTTTGTTTATCATTTCAGGATAGAATGTTTAATGGACATAACTACATCATGGAACATGCTATAACCGGTGATTTTGCCCTCGTCAAGGCCTGGAAAGCTGACAAAGCTGGCAATCTCACATTTAAGTAAGGGAGCATTGGTGATTGATTCCATCCGCTATTAGGTCCAGGACATAACCTTTGATGCCGGCCTTCCACGTGAAAGAAAACTTGCGACAGTTCTGGCAAAACTGTCGCAATAAACCTACCGATGGGTCTTTCAGATGAAAGAAAAAAATGTTGAAAGTGTCTGTCCGCAAGCTCTTGCAACTGTCGAGCAAGTTACTGTCGCAAGTTTCTGTCGCGTGGCTCTTCCACGTGAAACAAAATTTGCCTGTGTGTCCATGTCGACGACTGCCGTGTTTAGGCCATACCAATTTGATTGTTAGTTTAACGGATTTCCCTCTACCCCAAATTGCCAAAATGAAATAAAATTTTTTTATTTCACCCGCATCTCCAATTCCCAGTTTTCAGTTAAAAAAATACTTTTTTTGTGCCCGCACCACTCAATCACCCTCAGTGAAAAAATAAAAATAAAAGTACCATTTTTTTGCTTGGAAAACATGCGTAAGTGTCTCTCAAGTCGCGAACGCTGGGCGGAACACATGCCTCACAGTGCCCGGTAATCTGGGATCCCGTAATGTGAACTGGTGGTAACCCCGTAGATCAATGGCCGATGAAGAGACGGGTAATATTGTCATTCAAACAATATTTCAGGATTGTCTGCCCATTGTGAAATTTGACTTTGTCGATTTCTGTAATTGTTGTCTGGTGTCATCTTCGGTCTTCCTCTGTGTGACTTCCAACTCATTTTGTTGTGCCGGGTCACATATTTCCAAGAGTGTCGACAGTCTACTTGGAGAGCACCTTCCACGTGCAAGTCGCTGTCGGACAGAAAAATTGCAACAGAAAACTTCCACGTGAAAAGCCGGCATGAGAACAAATTCTGAAACTACCCCCCAAAAAATTCACCGTTTACCTGTTATTGACTTGCAGAAAAACCGCTGCCAATTTCAACCCGCCAATGTGCAAAGCTGGCAAAATCACGGTCGCCGAAGTCGAAGAGATCGTAGAACTAGGTGAAATCGCTCCGGAAGATGTCCACGTGCCAGGCGTTTACGTGCAACGTGTCATCAAATGTGATAAATATGAAAAACGTATCGAGCGTTTAGTGAACCGGACAGAAGGTGGCGCTTCGGCAACTCAGGACACATCAGCAGGTGCTATCAGAAGGGAACAGATTGTAAGACGTGCGGCTCTTGAATTTAAAGATGGAATGTATGGTATCCTTTAATTAATAAATAAAGGAGTCACTGGGACCAGGTTCGTTTGACTGGTACACTTTAAAGGAGCTCGACGTCCAAGTTGTAAACAAACTGGTTTGTTTACAAACAGTGGCTAGCAAACTAGTTTTATTCCTTCGTGAAGGTGGCAGCACCAGTAGCGCCCCGTGATCGTTAGACTGGTGCCCGGTCCAATGCAACTCACTCAACCACTCACTGGTTCTCTATCCACGCTGTGCTGCCACCTATTATCGGTGATATGTACTGAAGTGAATATGTAGTCTTGCGCAGCCAACCGTTTCGTTCCGCAGGTAGTGCGACACAAACGTTCGATCCTCAGATTCGGCTGGGTGACCGAGCAGCTGGGTGCCCGAGACTAGTGAATATCGTGTTTACAACTTGAACGTCGAGCTCCTTTAAGGCCCGTATTTTAGAACCCTCGTTTATTTTAGGCCTAAGGTGCCCTTTCATGAGGTCACCTTTCGTCAGAGGAAATCCTCACTGAGGATGCCTCATGCAAAATCAATTCCAGAATCGGCCTTATCCATTTCCTTTGTAAAGGAGTCCCTCTGTTACTAAAGGTGCCCTCACAAAACGATTTCCTATGTCAATAGGAGCAGTCAGCCGCGCATATTGCTAACAGATGGCAGCAGAGTCTTAGCGGACCTAATGTACAGGAAATCTATTATGATCGCTGCTCGATCGATAATGACTGGGTCCGCTAGATGCATTGAATTGGGCCGTAGTGACACCTAGTGGTCAACTCGCTGACAGCTCCTATTGATTACACCCAATGAGCTATGGCACGTATTTTAGAATGTGAAGGAGTTCCTCAAGGCTATTGTTCTCCTGTTGACAACAATAGCCTTGAGGAACTCCTTTATGTTGAGGAGCATTCTAAAATACGGGCCATAGTAAGTTCCGGACCAACCTTTGGCATAAAGGAGATCCTCAGCTAAATTAAGGAGTTCCTTTTTCCAAAGGACGTTCTAAAATCAATGGCACCTTCGGCTTGTGGAAGCAATTTTAAGGAGGCCTTTGCAGTCAAATTTTGACACGTTCTGGAATAACTTGATCCTCAACAGGAGAACAATCGCCTTGAGGAACTCCTTTTACGTTGAGGAGCATTCTAAAATACGGGCCTAAATCTCATTTGAATGGTGCGAACGTTAGATCAAGGCTTGCCATTCTCTGTGGAAAATTTTACCATCCTGGATTCCTGTAGGGGACGTAAGTCATTAAAGAATCGTTGCCAAGAAATTTGACCTTAACATCGCCACCAGCCAACCTCGGTATTGGCATGCCCATGTTAGCCAGCAATTTCATCAAACCAGGCATCGTTGTCAAGTTACAGAGTGAGAACGGCCTCCTGGGACTTGGGCCGTACCCTTTAAAAGGGGAGGAGGATCCGGACCTCATCAATGCCGGGAAGGAAACGGTCACTGCGGTTCCTGGCTGCTCGTTTTTCTCAAGTGATAATTCCTTTGCTATGATCAGGGGGTGAGTATTTTGCCATTCTTTGCCTGCCGCTTATTTCAATGTTTTCCACAGTTGTGGCAGCATCGTTTGATATTCTTACATTCTTTGATATAAGAGTGCAAATGACAAAGTTCCTTCTTCAGATGACTAATAGAACATTGAACACACATAGAACATTGTTCACAGAAGACTTACTGTATTGTTGCACTTCCACACTTGCACGTGTTTTATAGAACTCATTAATTAATAATTAGTATGTATATTCTGTACACAATAAATCGGAAAGTCGTCTCCGAATATTTCGCAAATTTTCGACCCCAATCGGGGTCTTCCTCAGGCGCTATGTAGAAGAGATCTACATAGCGCCTGAGGAAGACCCCGATTGGGGTCGAAAATTTGCGAAATATTCAGAGACGACTTTCGGATTTATTGTATACTCTGTGTCGTTTTTGTGCTGTTTTTTGGATATCTATATTCTGTACACATGAATAATTAAATATACTGTGGTGTCGGAGTTACGCCGGACAGGCTCCATATCCGCCCATTTTGCTATTACCATATTACATGGTCACGCCGTGACCCACGATTGGTTCTGGGGAATTTGGGGTTGGCTCTGCGTCCTAAAATTGTGGTGTGGGCCTGCGGGTTTATGTATTAAGGCTGCGCCTGCGGGTTATAATGTAGGCCTATAGAACCGCCCCCAATCCGGCGTAACTCCGACACCACAGTATATATATAATACCTGTTTGTTGGTTTTTCAGCGGCCATATTGATCTTACAATACTGGGTGCACTTCAGGTTTCAAAATATGGAGATCTTGCCAATTGGATGATTCCGGTGAGTTAGATACTGTAGGTTTCAGTGCTTGTCTTTTAAAAACTGCAGGCCCTCAGTTTTTTGAGCCCTTCAGTTGTTTTAGGTGCTCAGTTCCGTTTTGGAACTTTGACAAACGAAGAGGTTTTCCTTCTTCCACCATGTCCACAGCGTCCATAACTGATGACGCCATTTTGCATACCAATGCATGATCTGGAGAAACGGGCATTCTGATTGGCAGTCAGAGTACATTATTATCAGGAGAACCAATGGCTGTGTTAGTTACTCAGCAGCATGTCTCATGGCCCTATTGCATGATCTGGTGGATCACGATCTTTCCAGTGAGGCGTGCGAATTTTGAAAGTGATAAATTGTGAGGCACGCTAATTTTTGCACACCTCGGCATGATTTTAGGTACCGGAGTGCAATTGCGCGCCTTAAAAGACAAGTCCTATAGGTTTATGGATCCAGGATGACTCTGCCCTTGTGTACTCTCCAGAGTGGGTCAAGAAACGCAGTTGGAAAGTTGACTCTTAATCTGTTGGTTTTCTTGGTGACAAGGCAAATTCCAGTGTATCTTGAAAATGTAAATAAGAAATCATTCTATTTTACTCGTATCATCGTTGATTTCAGGGGAAAATGGTGAAAGGAATGGGAGGAGCTATGGACCTCGTAGGCAGCACTGCAACTAAAGTTGTCGTCACAATGGAACACACGGCAGTAAGTGCTCGGTTCACCACTTCATGGCCATTCCACTGCTGACTGACTGGTCTGCCCGGTTGGTTCACCCATATTTGTGACCCTCCGCCACAAAACCAGTGTAAAGTCGCGTGGAACTTGAGCCTAAACGTACTGGCATGACACCAGGAGATAAACATAGAGACATGATCACTCGGACCTCACAATAGACAGACAACACCGAAACTGACAAATGTAAACTGCCACCAAAACAACAACTGCCAGTCACTTTCAGGTTGGCAAATTCGGACCAATGTATTGTCAAATTCAGTATTGTCTGCATGTCTGTTGTGAGGTCCGAGTGATCATGTCTTTATCTTTATCTCCTGGTGTTAGGCCAGTACGTTTAGGCTCATATTCTGAGCGACTTTACACTGGTTTTGTAGTGGAGGGTCACATTTCATTTTCATTGTGGAGTGATTCTGAAAAACTTCAGTGAGATAACCGCTTCTTGAAGTCGGTAAATTATGATCGTAGAGCGATGCACCCAGAGAAGATCTGGGAATAGAGATCTTGGAACTTGCTCTGTTGGAGTACTTGCCCAAATATCCTTCTGTGGTTAAAAATTTGTTTATTTTACCTTTTCAGCGAGGCAAACATAAAATCTTGAACAGTTGTTCGTTGCCATTGACTGGGAAGAATTGTGTTGACATGATCATCACTGAAATGGTAAGATAATGGTGTGTGTGATGAGACAGTGATCTAGCCAGGCCAGTTTCACAGGGCGGTACCACCCTGTTCAAAATTCAGAGGTCATTTTACCACCCTGTTCAAATGTTTACCACCCTGTTTAAAAATATAACTTGCAATGCATTTTCTATTACACCACCCTGTTTGAATTTCATCCCACCTGTTTGAAAATCCAGGGCCTTAAAATCATAGGAAAATGCAGTCATCCCACCCTGTTTGGAAAAATTTCTGCCTAGAACACTGGATGAGAGGTTGATGTATTGTATAGCAGTGTGATATGCATGTGTGCTTCCACCAAAATCGCAACCACAACCTCGATCTGAAACCAGCTGACGTGTCGCAATCCATGATTCAGCAATGGTCGCAGTGTCGTCGAAGTCACTGTCGTGGGGTTGTTTGCATCACGTCATTCAGTTTCAGACTGAGGTTGTGTTTGCGATTTTGGCGGAAGTGCGCAGGTCTTTCTCGTTTACGGCAATTTGGGATTTGTCTATTCATCGTTTCGACGACCCGCCGCCATCTTGGTTTCCACGGAGATTTCCTGGAACCCGCGCATGCGCACTTTTCTGGTAGGCAAACCAACGCAAAGTGATTGATTGTTGAAGAGATACGAATTTGCCCCATTGTGTCCCACAGGCCTGCGCGAGACTGCCCACCAGATGTAACTGCGCATGTGCAGTTTGCAAGAAATTCAAGATGGCGGGGGGCCGTCGAAACGATGAATAGATTGCTAGGAATGACCTCCACTCTCAGGGCGTTGACAATCTTTTCCTCATCCACAGGGTGTTTTCGATGTTAACCCAGAGAGCGGTTTGACGCTGGTGGAAATCGCCGATGGTCTCAGCGTACAGGATGTCATTGAAGCTACAGAATGTGAATTTGAGGTACTGTACATTATTCAGTCCACAAAATCTTCTAAAGTATGATTCACCCTAACTTCAACATGGGTAAATTGCCAAGCTTGGAAATGTGCACAGGCCAGTGGTAAATGCAGTAAACCTCGCCTAAGTCGACAGCGTGTAAGTCGTCAAAGTGCACAAGTCGTCACAATAGCGAAAGTCCCGATTTTCCTTAACGTTATTTCCAATGAAATGTCCCTGTCTAAGTCGTCAAATGTAAGTCGTCAAAATGGCTAACTCGACACTCGACGTCCAGTCCCAAGTAACACAAATCCCTTAATTTCCAACTCTAAGTCGTCACTGAAAAAAAACTAGTTGGCTGCCGCCGGCAACTTCTGCAATGTACACTCACAGACTGATTCAATCGGTCACCGCTGCGGGGCGCTGTAGATTTCAATGGTAATGAAAGAGTCTGATCAGTCACTGGTCACGCCTGATAGCCATTACTGATGTGTAGGTGATGCACTGCACAAGTTGAATGCTCCAGCGCATCATGTGGTTGGGTTGTTGTAGATGCAGACGCCTACACCACGGGGATTCCCCACTAGGATAAGTCGTCATTAAGCCGACTTATACCGACTTTTATTCCTTGTTAGGTTGAGCAACCAATTTTTGGGGCTTGGACTCTTTTCATTCCTTAATTGCTGATCCATCCTGTTTGGGTTGGATACTTCAGATCTACATTTGGGTTTCAGCTCAGCCTTTTGTAGAGTTTCAGATTGTAAAGTTCCAGCCTGAACTGGGGTCGAAAATTTGCTAAATATTCTGGAAATTGACTTTATATACTTTATTATACCTACAAGTCGTCATAATGATGAGTAATGCGTTAAGTCGTCATTATGACGACTTAGCATTACTCGTCATATTTCTAAGTCGAGAGAAAATCTTCAGTCCCAAAAGTGTCGACTTAGGCGAGGTTTACTGTAATTCTTTGAAGTACGTATCAGGCAAGCATTTGAGGACCATCACGAGGCTATGAGACCTCTACCTGCACAGTCCTAACACTTTGAAAATGTCGTAAAATTCAATACTGTGAGGCTTTAAATTTGGTGCTCCACGGGCTGTAGACATCTTATTACTCAGAAACTTCCCTGCTCGTGTGTAGCTTTGTGACTGACCAATCGTCATTTGTATTTCAGGTTTCACCAGACCTAAAGCCGATGGGATCAGCCTGAGTTACGTCTTTGGAGGAGACGTGGCAGAAACATTGGAGATCGAGTCGGTGAAAGAAACATGTGGTTTTCAGTGTGATGAATGGAAGGTGACAGCAACGAACTGGTTGGATTTCCACGATAGTCGAATGGCAACATGGCAGCTGACGTGATCTGATCGTCACATTGATATGTAGGCGCGTGTCCAGAGGGGGAGTCCAGGGGGTCCGGACCCCATGCTTGCGCAGGTTATAGATTTTTAGCTCACCTGTGAGCTATAGTTGTCACGCAGTGTCCATCATCGTCGTCGGTGGCGTCCGTTAGCAGGGCACGTTTTGTAACCGCTGGAGCTATTGATCTGAAACTTGGTACATATATACCCCTAGGTCATATGACCTTTGACACCAAGTTTCGGTCCAAGTGATTCTTGGCTTGGCCACCAGGTGGCCAAAATAAAAAATACAAAAAGTGCAGTAACTCGTGGTGTTGAAAACAGAGAGGAAGCCTATTTTAAAAGCAATCCAACATTGGATAAACGACAGAGCTCAGCTCAGCCAAGTGCAAACCGAGATTGAGCATTAATCCAGAGAGAAAGCTGAAAATGTTCAAAGGTGGGGCAATTTCTTCTCCCTGGCTACAGGTGCGTCAGTTAGTCTGTGGAGAGGCTTGGGCATTGTCAGAAACTTCCTTCGGGCCGTTGAGTGGATACCTAAGACGGTAGGCAGCCTGGTGAAATCGGCTTGATATAGGAGGAAGCTTGCAATGATGAGTTCAGGTCTTTCGGTTATATTTCAATATTGATGTAACTTCTTTTGAGGTGCAGTGAAAATATAATAGAAAGGCCTTTCATCATTGGAAGTTTCAGCGAGATTTGAGTAGGTGAAGTAACTCATTCAGTCATCATTCAAAGCTCCCTCCTGATATACATGTGTTGCTACACATGTATATCAATCATGACCCCAATGAGGAAACCAGGTGAGGGGTGGAATTGGATAGGGACTGGGACATGGAACTGTGTTAAAAACAATACAGATCCATGTGTATCTGTTGATACTCCCAATGCTTCTACCAAGCAGGTCCTAGCACAAGTTGCTTATAGCCGCGGAGTGCACAAAGTGCATGGCGTTGGTAGCGTCGAGATGTTGGCTCCAAACACTTCTCACGTCTACTGGGTTTAGGGCGGACTCACGGATAAGTTTAATGGGATAACCCCATGACAATGTTCCAGTGCCTTAGACGAACTGCAGAAGAAATCCTTCCTCACATTTGACGTGCACAAAGTTTGGTCATAATCAAGAGCCATTTGCTCCACCAAGGTCGAATTTTTGGCATGATTTTTTCGATTGCACATTTCTTGTGCTCATAAAGTATAGGTGTACTTGTTGTTAGAGGGCAGAGAAAGGGAAAAATCGCCCCCCCCCCCTTCCCAAAACTTCCTCTCTGATTTTCAAGTTTCTATATACCGTACCCGACTCCAGTTGCAATGGCGGATCCAAGGCCGAGCAGCAAAACTTTTGGAAGGCATGTAATCAGGCCCCTGATTTTCAGTAAAAAGAAAGTTCAATTTGGCCTGCCCAGGTGCCAGGAAATTGCATGTCCGGCACTTTTACCAAAAAATTTTCGGGGCTTCGCGCATTTGGCACTCAGGGAATGGAGTTTGCCCATTCCACACCCCTCCGTTCAGCAACTCCTGGATCCGTCACTGAGTTGGAGGCATACGTGCAGCATATTGCCCGCCTCCAGTAGGGGGGAGGCATATGTAGCCTTCTTACGTGCCGCCAAACATATAATACTTTTCATCTAAGTTTTACCTCAGGTGAGCTATGATATAGTCTGTGGACCATTTCATTTTTACCCGTATCACATCAAACGAGCATAAATGACAGGGAGAGGGGCAAGTAGGTGAAGGGTCTAGCGGGTTCTCGAAACTTCGGATCCCTGCTCTGATATAGATGTAGTACCGGTACCTGCTTGGCGCTATAGTTCTGTTATTAGTATAAGCCCATCAGGTACCGTATCCGTTGTTGGGTGTGGCGGATGCGACCAGGTTCACTCAGTCAAGACATGTTCAAGGCTGAAATGCCGGGAAATGGCGTCTTCGGTGTGGAGATTTTACAAAATTTCCTACGCGAGGGGGTCGCGCTCCCCTCTGGTTCCATCCTCGACGACGCTCGATCCCCTGGACCCCCTCTGCTCAAAATCCTCGACACGCACGTAGTCTTCCATTTGTGAAGGTGATTTTCTTGTACTGAAAATTTTTGTAAGGCCAGACCTTTTTTATTGGTTGGTTCACGGACCCTCCGCTATGGAAAACGGAAGAAATATAAAAAAAATAAAAGCACATTTTTTCAATTTCTCTGTGTCCTCTGCTCAGAAATCTTGTTGGCTCCAAACACTTCTCATGCCTTCTGGGTTTAGGGCGGACTCACGGATAAGTTTAATGGGATAGCCCCATGACAATGTTCCAGTGCCTCGGACAAACTGCAGAAGAAATACTTCCTCACATTTGACATGCACAAAGTTTGGTCATAATCAAGAGCCATTTGCTCCACCAAGGTCGAATTTTTTTGGCATGATTTTTTTCTATTGCACATTTCTTGTGCTCATAAAGTATAGGTGTACTTGTTGTTAGAGGGCAGAGAAAGGGAAAAATTCCCCTCCCCTCCCAAAATTTCCTCTCTGATTTTCAAGTTTCTATATACCCGTCTCCAGTTGCACTGGTGGATCCAAGGGGGGCGTGCCCGGTGCACGCTCCCCCGTTGAGCCGCCGAGCAGCAAAACTTTTGGAAGGCATGTAATCAGGCCCCTGATTTTCAGTAAAAAGAAAGTTCAGGTGAGCGTATAGTCTGTGGGCCATTTCATTTTTACCCGTATCACATCAAGTGAGCATAAATGACAGGGAGAGGGGCAAGTAGGTGAAGGGTCTAGTGGGTTCTCGAAACTTCGGATCCCTGCTCTGATATAGATGTAGTACCGGTACCTGCTTGGCGCTATAGTTCTGTTATTAGTATAAGCTCATCAGGTACCGTATCCGTTGTCTTGACTGAGTGAACCTGGTCGCATCCGCCACACCCAACATGTTAGTAGGGGAGCCAAAGGCCAGAATTGTGCAAAATAAGGGTTGGAGGTTGCACAAACAGATATACAATTGCTCTTAACATTTTTTGGTAGGTGGCTGGCTGAAGTGGCTCGCTTGCCAGTTGCCATCGCTTGCCACGCTTGACCGCCATTGTTTCTGGACAGCATGCGCTTGCCTCATCATTGGCTTTGGCGCCAACACTACCGAAGTCGGAAGTGGGGTGGTCAAACCAGTCGCAGGACATGGTGGAACGCGTTAATGGAGAACTCAGCGGCATGACATATTGTGAATTGTATGTTTGATTCGTCAGTTGATAAAAGACAAGTGACTTGGAAGAGTATTTGGGCATTTTGACAATGTTTGAGGAGATTTTTTTTCTAAACCTTGGCGGGAAGTAGCCGTCGATCACGGCCAAAATAGACGTCGAATTTCGCCGGTCAGACTCACCGTGCATTTCACAGAAGATACCTAAAATCCATGCTTTATTGTTCCTTGCATCATGTCATAGGCCTATTTTCATGAATGTGCACAAAATTCTGGCGTGAAACATGTCAAATCTAGGTAAACTGCATGGGCATTCCCAGCCATGCCAGCAAAGCCATTTTGTTTGATTGAAAACGAGGCTTGTTCACTTCTGGTTGAACAGTTCGTTCGAGTTCCTGAGTTATAGATTGATTCCTGGTCCCAACGTAGCTGTTGCATCAGCTACCGGTACATGTATGGCCGCCAGGTGGCATAACCCAAAAATCATTGAAGTCCTGCAACTTGGGAATGACTTGACCCAGAGTGCTCATAATTGACATGTACATGTACATGTACCTCTCTCTGTCATAAAAATGAAGAAATTCGATAACACCTTTTTCATGATCAACTTATATTGAGACTAGCTTTCGACCCCGACTAGGTCTTCATCAGGTCTTCAAAAGGTGTTATCGAATTTCTTCATTTTTATATCATTGCTGATCAACACGGCACCCATCAATATGCTCTCTCTGTCATTACACTACGGGTGAGCACATGGTCCAAGGACCATTTCATCTTAAGGATCACAATTCAGATTCCTCAATTGACGAAAATGAACAGTCCCTTTCACAAACAATCACTTTTCCCACAATCTGTTATGATCTATTCTTTTAAGGCTCTGGTGAATTGCGATTTGATATGTTTCGTTTCTTTCCAACCAGGGAACCTTGGCAGAAAGAATCCGGGCCGGAGGAGCTGGTATTCCTGCATTTTTCACAGCGACGGGTTACGGGACGTTGATCCACATGGGCGGGTCACCCATCAAGTACAACGCTAAGGGGGAGGTGGCTATTGCTAGTGAGCCTAGGGAGGTAAGGCAGGATTATAATCGGGGGTCCTGCGTGAAAGAAATCTTTGTAAACTTTGTGTTGGGCTTTGATTTGTAGCTCTACAGTTCACTGTAGGTAGTGAGTTGATTACACATGTGGCGGTCTAGGAAAACCCGCCGGATGTCGCTGAATGATCAATAAGGGCTGTCAGACTGCATGTGCATTGATCTGCTACTGTTTGCCTGTTAGGAAGTAAATTTCAGCTATTGAAATGTGCGGGTTCACCAAGGCCATTAACACTTTCCTCAAACGTGTCATCCGACGGGTTTTCCTAGACCGCCACATGTATTGTATTGTTTCCAACATTACATCAGGTGTTTGATACTCGTGTGTGTCGTAAGTTTAAAAAAAGTTTGGGTTTATAGTCTGATATCAACTACGGTAGAGGTGGTTCTCATCCGACTTTACACTTTAAACCCAGTCTATCCTGAAACCTTTCAGTAGAACTCAGATGAGCTGCTCATTCAGCGCTACAATCTGAGCATTTCCAACCGGTACCCATATATATACCTGGGTGGAGAGAGGCCAGTGAGGCAAAGAGACTTGCCCAAAATCTCACACCCAATGGGATTCGAACCCAGGACCCTCTGACCGTGAGTTGGACACCCGAACCACTACACCACCGGACTCCTCTAACATGTCTAAGTTATCGTTTTGTTTATCATTTCAGGATAGAATGTTTAATGGACATAACTTCATCATGGAACATGCTATAACCGGTGACTTTGCCCTCGTCAAGGCCTGGAAAGCTGACAAAGCTGGCAATCTCACATTTAAGTAAGGGAGCATTGGTGATTGATTCCATCCGCTATTAGGTCCAGGACATAACCTTTGATGCCAGCCTTCCACGTGAAAGAAAACTTGCGACAGTTCTGGCAAAACTGTCGCAATAAAACTACCGATGGGTCTTTCAGATGAAAGAAAAAAATGTCGAAAGTCTCTGTCTGCCAGCTCTTGAAACTGTCGAGCAAGTTACTGTCGCAAGTTTCTGTCGCGTGGCTCTTCCACGTGAAACAAAATTTGCCGGTGTGTCCATGTCGACGACTGCCGTGTATAGTTCAAAAAGTTTCCAGACATTTCTGGTAATGAATAGAACAGGTGCTATTCAGAGCAATAATTGTCGGACATTAAAATAACTGGCCGACATAAGCTATTAAGGCCTCTTCCACGTATAGAAATTGATCATGCAACAGAGTGAATGACATATTTCCAAGAGTGTCGACAGTCTACTTGGAGAGCACCTTCCGCGTGCAAGTCGCTGTTGGACAGGAAAATTGCGACAGAAAACGTACAGGTGGAAGGCCGGCATGAGGCATAGTGGCACTGGCGAGAACAAATTCTGAAACTACCCAAAAAATTCACCTTTTACATGTATCTGTTATTGACTTTCAGAAAAACCGCAGCCAATTTCAACCCGCCAATGTGCAAAGCCGGCAAAATCACGGTCGCCGAAGTCGAAGAGATCGTAGAACTAGGTGAAATTGCTCCGGAAGATGTCCACGTGCCAGGCGTTTACGTGCAACGCGTCATCAAATGTGATAAATATGAAAAACGTATTGAGCGTTTAGTGAACCGGTCAGAAGGTGGCGCTTCGGCAACTCAGGACACATCGGCAGGTGCTATCAGAAGGGAACGGATTGTAAGACGAGCGGCTCTGGAATTTAAGGATGGGATGTATGGTATCCTTTCATTAATAAATAAAGCCTAGGTCACAAATGCACCGGGTGCCGTACGATTTTCCCCACTCACTTCGGGAGCCGCTTCGCGGCTCACTGCGTGAGTTTTAAATACAGAAGTAAATAAAAGCATGTGTTGTGTTCTGGGTCCACCTAGCTAGCTAGGCCTATTTGGAAGATTGTTATGTTCCTAGCATTAGACCAGGGTTGGCGCTGCCATTATTTTTTAGCCACAGTAAAGAAAATCCCTATTGAACACGCTGTTGAACACTATTGAACAATAGGAATTTTCTTTACTTTGGCTAAAAAAGTAATGGAAGTGCCAACCCGGTTAGACCTGTTGTCATAGATTGATAATGGCTGCTTGTTTTCATTATGCAGGTCAGTCAATGAGGGTCAAGTCAAGTATAGCGGACAAAGTCGTGGGAAGTGACACATCTTCCATACATTGCCGCTTATTCCGTGTACATACATGTACACACTCAGTGCACTTCCCATGATTTTGTCCGCTATACCCCACTTGAGCCGTCAATGAGAGTTCCTTGGCAAACCCGACATCTTCTGTGAGGTTCCAAGTGATACTTCAGGTTTCGTCAGCTATGGAGGTTCGACCACCGTGTCCATCAGTAGACTATAAACCATTGGAATCACGTCGTTCAGGCTGTGGATGATTCGGTGAGTTTAGACTACATAGTGTTGTAGATTTAGCCATGTTGGGCCCGTGAGTCTGACGTCCGGACTTTTGGCTTGATGGAAAAATGCCCGCTTTGCGCACGGGAGATCCAGGCACTTTCAGTCGCTCTGGCACTTTCTAGTAGAGTCGCTCTGGCACTTTCTAGTAGAGTCGCTCTGGCACTTTCTAGCAGAGTCGCTCTGGCACTTTCTAGCAGAGTCGCTCTGGCACTTTCTAGCAGAGTCGCTCTGGCACTTTCTAGCAGAGTCGCTCTGGCACTTTCTAGCAGAGTCGCTCTGGCACTTTCTAGTAGAGTCGCTCTGGCACTTTCTAGTAGAGTCGCTCAGGCACTTTCTAGCAGAGTCGCTCAGGCACTTTCTAGCAGAGTCGCTCAGGCACTTTCTAGCAGAGTCGCTCAGACACTTTCTAGCAGAGTCGCTCAGGCACTTTCTAGTAGAGTTGCTCAGGCACTTTCTAGTAGTCGCTCAGGCACTTTCTAGCAGAGTCGCTCAGGCACTTTCCAGTAGAGTCACTCAGGCACTTTCTAGTACCGGTAGTAGTCACTCAGGCACATGGGACAGTAAGCTGTGGGGTACCACCGAAGTTCCCAATTCCCACAAATCCCTCGTTCCATGTTTAGTTCTTATAACTGCTGCAAGGTGGCACTTGTTATTTCCTTGAACTGCCACTAGGTGGCAGTGGAGTATTCAGGTCAACGCTCATTAAAAATGTTTAATTTCTCAAACCATGAATGTGTTCAAGTTCCAAGTTCAGAAGCTAGTTGGCAGCCTGCAGAACATTGCTTGCTTTATTGATGGCAAGAAATTACCACCACAAGGTAATTATTTGCCTTGGTGGTTGGTTTGCTGTAACTGTCGTCCCCTCAGACAAAGGAGCACCTCAGGTGTCAATGTCTGTCACCACACTTTCCCAGGATTGAACTGGGAATGTCCAGTGTTGGTGATCACAAACAAAGCGAGTGGCTGGTGTGTGTGGCTTGTTGTCCAACTAGCTACTAACATGTGCATCATTTGCTTGTTTTAATTCCAATTCCTCCTTGGACAAACCATGCTCAGAAGCTAGTCAACCTGCAAAACATTGCTTGCTTTATAGATGGCAAGAAATGCACCAAGGGAAATTAAATTTGCCTTGGTATGGATCAAGCTGGGCAGTGCCTTGGGACCAAATGCATGATGTACATCCAAGTTCGGAAGCTAGTTGGCAGCCTGTACAACATTGCTTGCTTTATTGATGGCAAGAAATTGCCACCGCAAGGTAATTGTTTGCCTCGGTGGTTGGTTTGCTGTAACTGTTGTGCCCTCAGACAAAGGAGCACCTCAGGTGCCAATGTCTGTCACCACACTTTTCCAGGATTGAACTGGGAATGTCCAGTGTTGGTGATCACAAACAAAGCGAGTGGCTGGTGTGTGTGGCTTGTCCCCGCTAGTCATGACGCCAGAAAACCCACCCCATGTCCAACTAGCTACTAACATGTGCATCATTTGCTTGTTTTAATTCCAATTCCTCCTAGGACAAACCATGCTCAGAAGCTAGTCAACCTGCACAACATTGCTTGCTTTATTGATGGCAAGAAATGCACCAAGGGAAATTAAATTTGCCTTGGTAGGGATCAAGCTGGGCAGTGCCTTGGGACCAAATGCATGATGTACATCCAAGTTCGGAAGCTAGTTGGCAGCCTGCACAACATTGCTTGCTTTATTGATGGCAAGAAATTGCCACCGCAATCCACACTTTCCCAGGATTGAACTGGGAATGTCCAGTGTTGGTGATCACAAACAAAGCGAGTGGCTGGTGTGTGTGGCTTGTCCCCGCTAGTCGTGACGCCAGAAAACCCACCCCATGTCCAACTAGCTACTAACATGTGCATCATTTGCTTGTTTTAATTTCAATTCCTCCTTGGACAAACCATGCTCAGAAGCTAGTCAACTTGCACAACATTGCTTGCTTTATTGATGGCAAGAAATGCACCAAGGGAAATTAAATTTGCCTTGGTAGGGATCAAGCTGGGCTGTGCCTTGGGAACAAATGCATGATGTACATCCAAGTTCGGAAGCTAGTTGGCAGCCTGCACAACATTGCTTGCTTTATTGATGGCAAGAAATTGCCACCGCAAGGTAATTGTTTGCCTTGGTGGTTGGTTTGCTGTAACTGCCGTCCCCTCAGACAAAGGAGCACCTCAGGTGCCAATGTCTGTCACCACACTTTCCCAGGATTGAACTGGGAATGTGTTGGTGATCACAAACAAAGCGAGTGGCTGGTGTGTGTGGCTTGTCCCCGCTAGTCATGACGCCAGAAAACCCACCCCATGTCCAACTAGCTACTGACGTGTGCATCATTTGCTTGTTTTAATTCCAATTCCTCCTTGGACAAACCATGCTCAGAAGCTAGTCAACCTGCACAACATTGCTTGCTTTATTGATGGCAAGAAATGCACCAAGGGAAATTAAATTTGCCTTGGTGGTTGGTTTGCTGTAACGTCCCCACGGACTCGAGCACCTTGTGTACCAATGTCCGTCACCACACTGTCTTAGAATTGAACTGAGAATGACAATTCCCCCTGCAGACACAAATTATGTGATTTCATCCTTCCCCCTTCAAGTAAATAAGTTGCTAGTTGATGAGCACCTTGAGTGCCGGGGTCCTGATGGCCATACGTTCTGTGGACGGAAAGCACTAGCCAGGGTAGGGATCAAGCTGTGGTGCCTTGTACCTTGTGCCTTTGCAAGGGCAAGTAAAAGACCTCATCCAAGTGAGGAACATGAGTAGCTTGAGATGGCCTCTTCCATACTTACCAGGGCCAGTAATGCTGTGACTTCGGCCCTGATGGAAAAATCTAATACTATATACTTTCAGTATAAGAATGATTGTTGCCTGACCATTGAGTTATTAGATACGGAGACAGAGAACTCTGAGGAGCCGGTCGAGGTTGAGAGATTGTCGGAATATGTGGAGAAATATATCGCAAATGATGAAACGATACCTTCAGAACTCAAGGATCAGTTGTCCAGGAAACCGGTCTTCTTACCGAGGTAGGTGTCAATGGAATTTCAGCGTCTGTTGTGGAAAATACAGAAACGATCTGAGCTTTTTCTAAAGGAGACTTGACCCAGAGTCAAGTCACTGTTATGTCCAAACGAGTGAGCACATGGTCCATGGACCATTTCATCCAGCATTCGTCCTCGCATTTCAAACAACTTTTGTTGTCTTTTCAGAAATATCCGTCAGTGGCGCCAACGTAATAAACTCGGTCAACAAATGAAAGAAGGTACACCAGCGCCAGCACCAGTTGCTGCGACTGGTGACGGCGAGGCGCCGAAGCCGCCAGTCTAGGAGGAATTGCAGGTTCTCGATCGTACGGAATGCATGTTGAACGTTAATTCGTTCAAGGTGGTATACGTGGTGAACAGCGAAAGTTTCTTGTATTAGAGGATGGCATTAACATGAGCTCATCTGAGTGTAGAGTGTTTCTGTGTTCGAAAAAAATGACGAAGTTTTGACTGACTCTTCAGGTGATTTGTCTGTCAGTTGCAGGCCTTTCCTTTTGAGGCACGCTAAAATGTACATGTGCCTCGCAAACAATAGAATTTCTATTGTTTGCGAGGCGCATGCACTTGAGGAACTCGTTTTACGTTGAGGAGCATTCTAAAATACGGGCCTACGTTGAGGAGCATTCTAAAATACGGGCCTAAATCTCATTTGAATGGTGCGAATGTTAGATCAAGGCTTGCCATTCTCTGTGGAAAATTTTACCATCCTGGATTCCTGTAGCAGGGTTCGTACAGGTCCTTGAAAACCTTGAAAAGTACTTGAAAAAAAAGTGACCTTGAAAAGCTATGGAAAAGTACTTAAAAAATGGAATAGCTGTAAAAATTCCTGGAAAAGTCCTTGAAAAATAAAAAGACATGCACCTTTGACATGCACGTTTGAGGTTTCGTTTTCTTGTGGCCTGTTTTCCACTAGAGATGTTCTATTTTGATATGAAAATTTGTGTATTTCTCCCTTGCTTTTCAAGAATAAAGTCCTTGAAAAATCTCCAAATCATCCTTGAAAAGTCCTTGAAAAGTACTTGAAAAAAAATAGGGCCCAGGTGTACTAACCATGTGTAGGGGACGTAAGTCATTAAAGAATCGTTGCCAAGAAATTTGACCTTAACATTGCCACCAGCTAACCTCGGTATTGGCATGCCCATGTTAGCCAGCAATTTCATCAAACCAGGCATCGTCGTCAAGTTACAGAGTGAGAACGGCCTCCTGGGGCTTGGGCCGTACCCTTTAAAAGGGGAGGAGGATCCTGACCTCATCAACGCCGGGAAGGAAACGGTCACTACGGTTCCTGGTTGCTCGTTTTTCTCAAGTGATAATTCTTTTGCGATGATCAGGGGGTGAGTATGTTGAAATTCTTTGCCCGCTGCTTATTTCAATGTTTTCCACAGTTGTGGCAGCATCGTTTGATATTCTTACATTCTTTGATATCAGAGTGCAGATGAAGGACTGTGGTCTGTTGTTCATCAAACCCCAAATTCTAATCCTGACAAAGTTCCTTCTTCAGATGACTAATAGAACATTCAACACACATAGAACATTGTTCATAGAAGACTTACTGTATTGGTGCACTTTCACACGTGCACGTATTCTATAATTAATTAGTATGTATATTCTGTACACATGAATAATAAAATATATATATAATACCTGTTTGTTGGTTTTTCAGCGGCCATATTGATCTTACAATACTGGGTGCACTTCAGGTTTCAAAATATGGAGATCTTGCCAATTGGATGATTCCGGTGAGTTAGATACTGTAGGTTTCAGGGCTTGTCTTTTAAAAACTGCAGGCCCTCAGTTTTTTGAGCACCTCAGTTGTTTTAGGTGCTCAGTTCCGTTTTGGAACTTTGACAAACGAAGAGGTTTTCCTTCTTCCACCATGTCCACAGCGTCCATAACTGATGACGCCATTTTGCATACCAATGCATGATCTGGAGAAACAGGCATTCTGATTGGCAGTCAGAGTACATTATTATCAGGAGAACCAATGGCAGGGCTTCGTACTTGTACGTTTTGACCGTATTTTGTACGCGCGGGACCCCTTGAACTACGTAATACGTTTTGGATGTGTGGTTGTACGGGCGGTATCAAAGTGCAATTGTACGGCCTAAAATGGCCAAAACTACGCTCAGAAAACAGAAATTTTCTCCTTCAAAGTCTCCAATCCATCCCCACAACCTTCCCCTGAAGTTATTGGCCGTTTATGGGGGTTTCTGTATTGGCACAAGGCCATGCCCGACCGCCAGACGCACTGGATCAGGCCGACACATGGTGTCTCATATTTGACGATCTGAGCAGGTTTCTGCGCACCCCTCATTCAGCACACATCTAGACATCGTCTGTCTCATCTGAAGTTGGTGGCGATTCGTTATACATTGACCTACAGTGTCCTACCAAACTAGTAACAACCATGAGTGAAACAGTCATCGTGGGCAGCATGAATAGAATGATTGACGGGGTCATAAACACTAGTGGTGTGTGGTTGCTTTGATCTCTGCCTGAGTGACAAGGCTTTGATGTCAGTAGTGTGCACTACTTGTGGGGCAGTCTAGATATAGTAGCCCGATACATTTGGTGCAAACTTGTGAATTATCAAAGGCCAAGACTCATTTCGCCTTGTTACTCTGATATTAACCCTTTGGTGGTTGTAGGCCTACCCACAAGTGAATTATCAAAGGCCTAGACTCATTTCGCCTTGTTGCTCTGATACATGTATTAACCCTTGGTGGTTGTACCCACAAGTGAATTATTAAAGGCCTATAGACTCATTTCGCCTTGTTGCTCTGATATTAACCCTTTGCAGGGTTTCCGCCAGGATTTTCAAGGAGGGGGAGAAAAAAAATTGAAAAAAATTTTTTTTGAAAAAATTTTTTTTGAAAAAAATTTTTTTTGAAAATTTTTTTTTCTTCAAAACTGAATTATCAAAGGCCTAGACTCATTTCGCCTTGCTGCACAGGACTGACATTAACCCTTGGTGGTTGTACTCACAAGTGTAACAAACTACAGCACAGATTTGATGATACTACCTATTGTACTCGCAAAAGGCAAAAATACAGCACAAATTTCTGAAATTGTACTACCAGATATTTTTAGGTGTACGAAGCCCTGCAATGGCTGTGTTAGTTACTCAGCAGCATGTCTCATGGCCCTATTGCATGATCTGGTGGATAACGATCTTTCCAGTGAGGCGTGCGAATTTTGAAAGTGATAAATTGTGAGGCACGCTAATTTTTGCACACCTCGGCATGATTTTAGGTACCGGAGTGCAATTGCGCGCCTTAAAAGACAAGTCCTGTAGGTTTATGGATCCAGGATGACTCTGCCCTTGTGTACTCTGCAGAGTGGGTCAAGAAACGCAGTTGGAAAGTTGACTCTTAATCTGTTGGTTTTCTTGGTGACAAGGCAAATTCCAGTGTATCTTGAAAATGTAAATAAGAAATCATTCTATTTTACTCATATCATTGTTGATTTCAGGGGAAAATGGTGAAAGGAATGGGAGGAGCTATGGACCTCGTAGGCAGCGCTGCAACTAAAGTTGTCGTCACAATGGAACACACGGCAGTAAGTGCTCGGTTCACCACTTCATGGCCATTCCACTGCTGACTGGTCTGCCCGGCTGGTTCACCCATATTTCATTTTCATTGTGGAGTGATTCTGAAAAACTTCAGTGAGATAACCGCTTCTTGAACTTGGTAAATTATGATCGTAGAGCGATGCACCCAGAGAAGATCTGGGAATAGAGATCTTGGAACTTGCTCTGTTGGAGTACTTGCCCAAATATCCTTCTGTGGTTAAAAATTTGTTTATTTTACCTTTTCAGCGAGGCAAACATAAAATCTTAAACAGTTGTTCGTTGCCATTGACTGGGAAGAATTGTGTTGATATGATCATCACTGAAATGGTAAGATAATGGTGTGTGTGTGAGGCTTCCTTTACATAGAAGTATACAATGTACGAAAACACCAGTTAACAAAGGCTTCACGGTTGTTAATCCATTTGAAGCCTTTGTTAACTGGCGTTTTTGTATACATGTACCATATACTTGTATAAAAGGAAGCCTGATGAGAGGTTGATGTATTGTATAGCAGTGTGATACTGATGTACGTATGCTTCATTCCGGTAAACATTTGGATACATGTATGTTTAGCAGCCAATATACCGGATTGTTCCCCCAATACCGCTCAGAGTGACACACAAGTTGACCACATTGTACATGTATACACATTGTACACTGAGCGGTATTGGGGGAATATTTATTCATGTTGTTATTATCTTTATATTACCTGTAAAGTCCGGCAACATCTAACTTCGACCCAACGGAATGCGGAAGTTAGGCAATATACCGTATTTGTTGGATTTTCCAGGGAACTTTGATCACACACAACTCTTGAATAACTGATCGACAGCGCGATCAGATTATATGAACACAGTTTGTGTGCCCAGAGTTTCTACCAGAAATTTTTTTGAGGGTACTGATTTCTTCAAAATCAGCAAAACCCCATGAAATTAAAGAAATTGGCCCTTTTCTGTTCCTTTGAGGGTAGTAGCATCGTACCCTTAGTACCCTCCACCGGAAATACTGGTGCCCAATGGTGTGCAACGGATCGTCACCGGTTACGCAGGTCAAATGCATAATTGAAAATCGCAAATTCCTGTCTCATTTCCTGACTTCTGCATTCCATTGGGTCGCAGTTAGGTCTTGCCGGACTTATCACATTTTGTTTGATTGTATGTTATCCCTATAGACGATTCTCGAATTTGCAGTTCTGCGCACTTCCACCAAAATCGCAACCACAACCTCGATCTGAAACCAGCTGACGTGTCGCAATCCATGATTCAGCAATGGTCGCAGTGTCGTCGAAGTCACTGTCGTGGGGTTGTTTGCATCACGTCATTCAGTTTCAGACTGAGGTTGTGTTTGCGATTTTGGCGGAAGTGCGCAGGTCTTTCTCGTTTACGGCAATTTGGGATTTGTCTATTCATCGTTTCGACGACCCGCCGCCATCTTGGTTTCCACGGAGATTTCCTGGAACCCGCGCATGCGCACTTTTCTGGTAGGCAAACCAACGCAAAGTGATTGATTGTTGAAGAGATACGAATTTGCCCCATTGTGTCCCACAGGCCTGCGCGAGACTGCCCACCAGATGTAACTGCGCATGTGCAGTTTGCAAGAAATTCAAGATGGCGGGGGCCGTCGAAACGATGAATAGATTGCTAGGAATGACCTCCACTCTCGGGGAGTTGACAATCTTTTCCTCATCCACAGGGTGTTTTCGATGTTAACCCAGAGAACGGTTTGACGCTGGTGGAAATCGCCGATGGTCTCAGCGTGCAGGATGTCATTGAAGCTACAGAATGTGAATTTGAGGTAGTGTTCATTATTCAGTCCACAAAATCTTCTAAAGTATGATTCACCCTAACTTCAACATGGGTAAATTGCCAAGCTTGGAAATGTGCACAGGCCAGTGGTAAATGCAGTAAACCTCGCCTAAGTCGACAGTGTGTAAGTCGTCAAAGTGCACAAGTCGTCACAATAGCGAAAGTCCCGATTTTCCGTAACGTTATTTCCAATGAAATGTCCCTGTCTAAGTCGTCAAATGTAAGTCGTCAAAACGGCTAACTCGACACTCGACGTCCAGTCCCAAGTAACACAAATCCCTCTTAATTTCCAACTCTAAGTCGTCACTGAAAAAAAGTAGTTGGCTGCCGCCGGCAACTTCTGCAATGTACACTCACAGACTGATTCAATCGGTCACCGCTGCGGGGCGCTGTAGACTTCAATGGTAATGAAAGAGTCTGATCAGTCACTGGTCACGCCTGATAGCCATTACTGTGTGTAGCTGATGCACTGCACAAGTTGAATCAATGCTCCAGCGCATCATGTGGTTGGGTTGTTGTAGATGCAGATGCCTACACCACAGGGATTCCCCACTAGGATAAGTCGTCATTAAGCCGACTTATACCAACTTTTATTCCTTGTTAGGTTGAGCAACCAATTTTTGGGGCTTGGACTCTTTTCATTCCTTAATTGCTGACCCATCCTGTTTGGGTTGGATACTTCAGATCTACATTTGGGTTTCAGCTCAGCCTTTTCTAGAGTTTCAGATTGTAAAGTTCCAGCCTGAACTGGGGTCGAAAATTTGCTAAATATTCTGGAAATTGACTTTATATACTTTATTATACCTACAAGTCGTCATAATGATGAGTAATGCGTTAAGTCGTCATTGTGACGACTTAGCATTACCGGTACTCGTCATATTTCTAAGTCGACAGAAAATCTTCGGTCCCGAAAGTGTCGACTTAGGCGAGGTTTACTGTAATTCTTTGAAGTACATGTCAGGCAAGCATTTGGGGACCATCACGAGGCTATGAGACCTCTACCTGCACAGTCCTAACACTTTGAAAATGTCGTAAAATTCAATACTGTGAGGCTTTAAATTTGGTGCTCCACGGGCTGTAGACATCTTATTACTCAGAAACTTCCCTGCTCGCGTGTAGCTTTGTGACTGACCAATCGTCATTTGTATTTCAGGTTTCACCAGACCTAAAGCCGATGGGATCAGCCTGAGTTACATCTTTGGAGGAGACGTGGCAGAAATATTGGAGATGGAATCGGTGAAAGAAACATGTGCTTTTCAGTGTGATGAATGGAAGGTGACAGCAACGAACTGGTTGGATTTCCACGATAGTCGAACAGGGGCAGATCTAGGATTTGCCAAGGCCGGGTGTCGAATCCATCCAAAAGGGGCACCTGAGGAGGGGGCAAAGCCCCCGACATGCACACCAGAGGCGCGCGCTGATGGGGGTCTGGGGGACCTCCCCCAGAAAAGTTGAAAATCCAGACGCTCTCAGATACATTTTCCCTGCATTTCAGGGCATAACAAGTTGTGTGATTAAGTGTGCTTTTATGACATGAGTGGTGTCGAGGATTTTACTTATAGTCAAAATGGACAACAAAGTGGAGGATACGTATGTTGAAAGTAACCAGTATATTTTTGAAAAATGCAGCTTAGACAAGTGATACCGATAGGCCAGGAAGACAAGCAGCACAGTGTGCCATTGTCGCCTGATGCCCAGCAGAGCTCCTGGATCCGCCCCTGTCGAATGGCAACATGGCAGCTGACGTGATCTGATCGTCACATTGATATGTAGGCGCGTGTCCAGAGGGGGAGTCAAGGGGGTCCGGACCCCATGCTTGCGCAGGTTATAGATTTTTAGCTCACCTGTGAGCTATAGTTGTCACGCAGTGTCCATCATCGTCGTCGGTGGCGTCCGTTAGCAGGGCACGTTTTGTAACCGCTGGAGCTATTGATCTGAAACTTGGTACATATATACCCCTAGGTCATATGACCTTTGACACCAAGTTTCGGTCCAAGTGATTCTTGGCTTGGCCACCAGGTGGCCAAAATAAAAAATACAAAAAGTGCAGTAACTCGTGGTGTTGAAAACAGAGAGGAAGCCTATTTTAAAAGCAATCCAACATTGGATAAACGACAGAGCTCAGCTCAGCCAAGTGCAAACCGAGATTGAGCATTAATCCAGAGAGAAAGCTGAAAATGTTCAAAGGTGGGGCAATTTCTTCTCCCTGGCTACAGGTGCGTCAGTTAGTCTGTGGAGAGGCTTGGGCATTGTCAGAAACTTCCTTCGGGCCGTTGAGTGGATACCTAAGACGGTAGGCAGCCTGGTGAAATCGGCTTGATATAGGAGGAAGCTTGCAATGATGAGTTCAGGTCTTTCGGTTATATTTCAATATTGATGTAACTTCTTTTGAGGTGCAGTGAAAATATAATAGAAAGGCCTTTCATCATTGGAAGTTTCAGCGAGATTTGAGTAGGTGAAGTAACTCATTCAGTCATCATTCAAAGCTCCCTCCTGATATACATGTGTTGCTACACATGTATATCAATCATGACCCCAATGAGGAAACCAGGTGAGGGGTGGAATTGGATAGGGACTGGGACATGGAACTGTGTTA
>NMRB01000114.1:521265-532425 GCA_002633025.1 Notospermus geniculatus | reverse complement strand
ATAAGAATTGGGAGGACTGCTCGGTCATCTCTCTTGCGAACTCCTGTTATGGACCATTTTATAGTTTGCTACTGACTTTATCATTGGACTGGTGGACTTGGTTTTGTACAGGGGCATGGAAACCAATGTACAGCTAACTTCTGAATGGTTGGGTTTAGACTCTATAAATGTATTACCAACAGATAGAAATATGGTGCCTCTGAATCAGCCAAGGATGTTCTTAATTGCTTTTGGCAAGTGGAAATCACTTTTGGGGTATTTGGTCCGATATGTGTAATTTTACATTAAAACTGCAATGTAGCATGGAGGTATAAAATAAGGTGAATGTAGCAATTGAAAATATTTAAGACCATGTTTATTTGATTCACTGTCCCCATATTTCTATCTGTTAGTAATACATTTATAGGGTCTAAACCCAACCATTCAGAAGATAGCTGTACATTGGTTCCTCTGCCCCTGTACAAAATCGAGTCCACCAGCCCAATGATAAAGTCAGTAGCAAACTATAAAAGGGTCCATAACAGGAGTTCGCAAGAGAGATGACCGAGCAGTCCTCCCAATTCTTATGTAGAACAGATATACCTACCAAAAAATGTTAACAGCAATTGTATATCTTTTTGTGCAACCTTTATTCACTATTTCCTGGCTTGGCTCCCCTACTATGTTCAAGGCTGAAATGCCGGGAAATGGAGTCTTCGGTGTGGAGATTTTACAAAATTTCCTACGCGAGGGGGTCGCGCTCCCCTCTGGTTCCATCCTCGACGACGCTCGATCCCCTGGACCCCCTCTGCTCAAAATCCTCGACACGCACGTAGTCTTCCATTTGTGAAGGTGATTTGTATCTGGAATTTTCTTGTACTGAAAATTTTTGTAAGGCCAGACCTTTTTTATTGGTTGGTTCACGGACCCTCCGCTATGGAAAACGGAAGAAATATAAAAAAAATAAAAGCACATTTTTTCAATTTCTCTGTGTCCTCCGCTCAGAAATCTTGCAAAAATTGAAAAAAATTAAAAAATTAATTTTATTTTTTTCCCGCCCTCCGCTCCAATTATCTGTTTGCAATTAGAATTTTTTCACAGGAACTATTTGTGGCGTCGATCTTTGCATGTCTTGTGCGGGCAGTGATCTTTGCAGGCTGGATGAGGAGGTTCATTTGCATACAAGAATCATAATAAAGAGGGAGCTACGTGACGTCATCAATCATACAAGTTGCTGGGAAACTTTACTTTCATATAAATATTTATTTTTTTATGATCCTCCTCCCTGAAATTGAAGTCACAAATTTTTGAGAACTGTGAAAATAAAGTTTTATTTTTTTCCGACCTCCTCTCCACATGAACTGACAGAAAAATCCGCAAACCAACCAATAAAAAAAGTCTGGCCTAAGTCATGCTAAAAAGATGTGCTAACAGGAGATGTGCGGGTCTTTGCTGGGTTCATCTCTGGGGTAGAGTGTAAAGATTGCACTCTCTGGGGTAGGTTGAGTCAGTTCTATGGCGGATGTCTGATTAGTGATAATTTAGACCTTGTGTGTGAGTTATTTGTATCAATAGTGGACACTTAAAGGCACTCTAGTTCGAATTGAAACATTATGGTGTGCCACCTATTGTCAACTTCTGGTACTAACAATTGGATAAAATCGAATTAAATCTCGCCTTTCACAACCTTTTGTTTGTTTTTGAGCGTAAAATCATAAATATATTTCAGTTACAAGAATATTTATCAAGATAGATATAAAAATAGATGACATTAATGTGTTTTATACATGGTGCTGCCACCTGTCTGCAGGAAAAGTAACTATTATAATCAACCAAGTAAATAAACAAACCATAATGTTTACAATTCGAACTAGAGCGCCTTTAACAAGCTACTCGGTATTGATTTGACTGTATAAAATCATGTGTAAAATGAGTAGATTTGAGAATTTTTAGCTCACCGGGGTGAGCTGTTACGGTGGTGCAGCGTCCGTTCTCCGTCGCACTTTCAAAGTGCCTCCAGAACATGATAGACTACCAGGCTATTTGGTGGCGCCACTGTATTCACCCTGGGTCTGTCAATGGAGCAATATTGAGAGACGGCGTCCAATGACGTCTGCTGGTCGACGGCATCATGTTCTTTCCGAACCGGAGTGTAAAGTTGGTCACCATTCTATAGTGTTCACTTCTTGTTGACATTTATGGTGTAATCCAAGCACCAGTCGAAAACATTAATGCATTCAAAAACAATACAACACTCATTTGACGTACATCAACGTCATCAGATATCATTACATATATGTTGAGGACAATTCTTATTTTATTCCTTTTGCCATAATTACCATAATTAATTAAATATTCTTTCTACAAATACACACACATCGCGCAAGTCATGTATGTATTACTGCTCAGACCAAGTACATTGCATTTCTGTGAAAATATATTCAAATAATGAAACTATGGCAAAAGAAATCAAATAAGATTTATATGCAACATGTTTACAATGATACCAAATGGAGTTTCTGAAAGTCAGACGAGCGGTTTATTATTTGTTGATACCGAAGTTTTTGTCATTGTACCATATATATTTTAACTGGGCGAAAGCACTAAAGAATCCTGACCATTACATTTAATAGATGGGCCGTAACCATTATGCATTGAGTGCTTATTCTGTAGAGGATTGGAATGGTTCACTTATAACCAGAGGGGTGCGAGGTGCAATTAGGTCAGTGGCTCAGATTAAGCAGGTGATGTAAGATTATGTAAAATTAGCCAAAATGGGAAGGTGTATTTATGCAACATATTCTCTAAGGCCCTGTTTACCTAATGCCAACCTCACACTCAGGTTCCTATGGGTCATACTGAGTCTATCAGGCTCTGTCACAACACAGAAGCTTTTCCGTTGTATGCTCTTGTAGGCAAATGTAAATGTACGTTGAAGTGTTTAAATAAACTGTATCTTTACCAAATATTGTGTTGTTTCTTGCAAAAACGACAAATCATTTGTATTCGAGTTCTGATTGGATCCGGCCCGGAGTTTCCTATCAGAACGGTAGATGTAATCACGCTGGTGATTCAAACCTAAAAATCTTTTTTTTTCGTACGCGATTTTACTCCTGCATTAACTATTGCTGTTTTTGCAGTTGTTTCGGCAAATAGAAGGGGTGACAGCTTATTTTGTAATCACCTGTCACCCCTTCCATTTACCAGGGCGGGCCGCCGCGAAACGTCGATAGCACTAACAGTGCCTAACAGAGAGGTATGCAATGGCTTTTACCATTACAGAATTTCTCTGTTAGGCTCCGTTGGTGCTGGTTTCGTGGCGGTCGCCCCTGATGAACTGCAAATACGACAAGCACAATAGTTATCCATGAACGACTTCGCGTACGAATGAAATAATTGTGTGTTTGAATCACCAGCGTGGTAATGTTTAGTATTTCAATGTGGCCATTTAACAATGGTTCTCATTGTTGTACAACACACTGGGAAACACAGGCATTGTTTCTCTGTGTGTCACTCAACATTGTCAAGTCACACCTTGCCTGCCAATCTATTGAACGTCTCACTGGCACACGGACAATGCATTGCTTTGTCTAAGGGGTGTGTATTTCATTGACGCTGAGTTCCAAAACCTAAATACAAAGACACAACAGGTGTCGAGGTGGCAGTTGTTGGTTCCTTTAATTGTCGTTAGGTGGGGCTTACCTGACAGTTAGTTCCTTGAATTGTCAATAGGCGGCAGTGGTGTTGTTAGTTCCTTGAATTGTCGTTAGGTGGCGCTGGTGTAATCAGGTCAACGCTATTACATAATTGAAGCCCCTAAACACCATGAATCTTTCACAATCTCGAAAATATTAGGAAAAGTTTTGCCGAACCGGGGGAAGGGGGGGGGAGGGGCCAACTTGCCACGACCCCTTTCCATCAGGCTTAAAACCATGCCTCCAAAGAGAAAGGTTTGATATAATAGTATAAAAACACTATGTTTTGAGAGTGAGATATAGAGTGACGTGGCCCCGCCTCGAAAAAATGCCAGGAGATCCAATCTGATCAATGGACCATCTCCATGGTGATGGTTCATGATCGACCCGCTAGGAGGAGGCGAAGGGACACAGGTATAGTACCAGGGCCCTTGCTCGGGTCTAGACTGGATATCCCGGCCTTTCACGGGAGGCCAACCCGATCAACCCGAGTGAACATCGTGGTGTAATATATTTCCACAAAAGTGTATCAGTTTCTTGGTCCGAACGAAAATATTTTCGGCGCTGTATCTTTCACAAAGTACAATAAATTTGATATCTTTATTCATAGATATATTAAGTAATATACAGTAAACATTCTTATATAATTAGTTTTGAAAATTATTAAAAGGAATAATTAATATTTAGGTTTATATCTCAGATGGCTGCAAGACGAGATGGCGGCTAGTCCTTTGTACTTGAACTATCAAACTCCTCACAGCGCCACCTAGTCTCCATTCTTCCGACGAGCTATCCATGTAGTATTTAAACTTCTGATTTCGTTCGTGTGCTCACATAAAAGTTCCAAAAGAGCAGCCTGACCTACAGGACATGCTGATATCCCACTTTTCCGGCTTATTTCAGCCATTTTCTTGCTAGACTGGTCCCCGGTCTCTGCCAACCGCGGTATCATCAAATCCTAGCGGTGGATCGAGGAACCAATCTATTTTCTTGGTTCCCGAACCGACCGCTAGGGCTATCCCTAGCGATGGGTTGGGCAACCAAACTAGCTCAACGACTCGGCGTGCACGCTTCGATCGGCAGGCGCGGATCCAGGATTTTGGGCAGAGGGGGGTCAGGGCGGCCGAGGGCGGTCGTTTCAGGCGGGCGGCGAAGATACCCGCCCCGTCGGGGGATCTGGGGGGCCTCGCCAGAAAATTTTGAAATGTAGAAGGTCGTAGACGCGATTTCCTGGCATCTCAGTATCAAAACAGAAGCTGTATTCTCGCATTTTTTCTTATTGTCGGAAATTATTGGGAAAAAACAATTGGTAGTGGCGAGCAGGGGAGGTCACGACCCCCCTCTGGATCCGCGCCTGATCGGATAGAAAATGGAAGAATACCAGTGCAAGCGGCAGGCAGACGTAGAGAGGTAGCAAGAAAATGGCTGAAATAACTGAAAGTGAGACTGAAAAGGGGGAAATTTTATCAGCATTCATGATGGCTCGTTGGAAGAGTGGGGACTACATCACCACAACTTCGCGCTGTGAGGAGTTTGATCATATACATGTATAAGCACAGAGGACTAGTCGCCATCTCGCCTCGCAGCATTCTTTCTCATATTTTTCAAAACCAATTAAATAAGAATGTTTACTGTATATTACTTAGTATATCTATGAATAACGATATCAAATTTTGTACTTTGTGAAAGATACAACGTCGAAAATATTTTCGTTCGGACCAAGAAACATATAAACTTTTGTGGAAATAATTTACACCATGATGTTCACTCGGGTTGATCGGGCTGGCCTCCCGTGAAAGACCGGGATTTCCAGTCTAGACCCGAGCAAGGGGCCTGGTACTACATGTATAGTACCTGGTCCCTTCGCCTCTTCCTTGCGGGTCGACCGTGAACCATCACCATGAGATGGTCCATTGGTCAGATTGGATCTCCTGGCATTTTTTCGAGGGGGGGGGGCACGTCACTCTATATCGTCACTATCTTTCTCTTTAACGCACGGTTTTAAGCCTGATGGAAAAGGGGGCGTGGCAAGTTGTATTGTATTGTATTGTATTGTATTATGTGTATTGTAGGCCTATTACTTATGTGTAGTATATCTACGAATAAAGATATATTTATTTACTCTGCTAAAGAATACTGCTGTCAGAATATTTTCGTTTCGGCCAAGAAATGTTAAAAGAGAGGTTAAAATTTTGGGAGTTTGGTGGGGAAACAAAGTAGGCCTACTGGGACCAGATCATAGGGAAAATTGTTGGAAAGATTAAAGTATGGGAGAACGAAATTAAAATTTTAAAGGGAAAGTATTGGTAATTTTAAGGAGCAAGTGTGAGCTCAATGACTAAAATTCAGAGAAACAGGCTAAGGGCGAGTATCTTTAATTTTTTTAGGGAGAGGGTGGATTAAACGTGATGGACACTGAGATAAAATGCAAACAAGTTTTGGACCTTAGGAAATTATCAGTTTTAAATAAATTGGTTGCTTTTCGGGTTTTCAACTTCATCAATGCACTTTGCACGAATTGTAAATAGCAAATCACCTTGCACGATTGTACAATTTGTAGTTTACGAAATAAACGAATAATCGAACGAACTTTTCGTTGATTCGAACTCAATAAACCCTTGTGACAAGAAGTGATCTGGTGCGAAAATAACGTCACTTCCTGAAGAAAAAATCTCGCCCATTTATACTGAGGGGGGCTTCCCAGGTGTTAACTGTTCAACTACCCGAACAGAAAAAAACACGGGCGGGAATCAACCGCCCGAAGACGGGACACCTGCAACCGGTAGGCCTACCCGCAGACACGCGACGTCCACTGACCAGTAAAAAACGCCTGTCAGGCACATTCTGTTCTTTATTATTTAAAAACAGGAAGCCATCCAGCTTTCATTTACATGTTGAACTCGGAGTACGAGGGCAAAAATAAGGACCAGACGAATTGGCTTTGCACAATCCCCCACTGTTAGTGTTAATGTTAAGGGTTATTGTTAGGGTTAGGTGAGGAATAGTGCAACACGCCCATGTCTGATCCTTGGAGCATTACCCAGACACTCCTACCGTTTAAAGCGAATGGCTCGCGGGGTTTGTTGTGGCGCCATGACAGTTGGTCATCGATATCAAGCAGCATTTTGAGAAAAAGGCAAAAGAAGGATTTTAGTTTAATGGGAAATGCATTACACAGCCAAACTTCGGAGGCGCATTCTGCAAAATCTGCCGCTTCAAAATCAATGGGAATAGTACAAAATGTACATCTTGACCTACTGAATTTGAAAACGTCATTAACCCATTTTAACAAATTTTTACTGGAACCTCGTCCCCAGTGTTTACATTCGCATATTTGCACAGGTGTTGCATATGGCTGGGGCACGGCTTTCCCTGGAGGCTAGATTCACTCTCTATGGAAGGTACCACCAAAAATGTAAACAAACCCCGCGAGCCATTCGCTTTAACTATAAACTACACCAGATGTAACGGTCGGCAGCATCAGGCAGAATCCACAGATAGGACAACTGACTTACAGTCGCTGTAACCGCTGGCCGGCAGATCCCCGGCATCGACGGGACGTCCACCGACCGGTCGGCAGACATGTGTCCCGCATTCGCAGGACGTCCACCGACCAATATTAATCCCCTGTCAGAAACGCAGGCAGCAATAACCGCGCCTCGGATAAACCTCATTGGCAACGGCACCGCACACCGAGTGTTTTTTGCACATCCTAGCCAATAGGCCGGGATGCGCTGACAGGTTCAATATAAATCCCCTGTCGGGAACGTAGACAGCAATAACCGTGCCTCGGATAAACCTCATTGGCAACGGCACCGTGTTTTTTTGCACATCCTAGCCAATAGGCCGGGATGCGCTGACAGGTTCGACGGTTCAATATAAATCCCCTGTCAGAAACGCAGGCAGCAATAACCGCGCCTCGGATAAACCTCATCGGCAACGGCACCGCACACGAAGTGTTTTTTTTGCACAATCCTAGCCAATAGGCCGGGATGCGCTGACAGGTTCGACGGTTTAACTTGGCTTCGGTATATCTTTATGCACACTATTATATCTTGATTGGTTTACATAAAAACGACCTCTTCAAACATTTGTATTGTCAAGTAAAATTGGAAATAATTCAAAACCTTGAAATTTGTCTCAGATTTGGGAAAATGGATAATTAAAATTCTTATGGACTTATTTTTCTAAATAATATAGTGTTACTGTATTTTTGGCTAATTAATACATGTATCTAATTGCTGTTGCCCTCCTCATTCGCCACCGGAGGCCTACCAACTTTCACCGCCAGAGGCCACTGTGAGTCATCAAGTTTTATAGACTGGTCCTTTGTCGTAGTTCTCGCCTCTAGTAGTGGAGGAATAGTCTCGCGCAGCCAGACCCTCGGTTGCGAGACCGAGGGTCTGGCCACAACGTCTAAAACTTTTGTGATGCTGCTTTGCGCACGACTGCCCCGTCAATGGCGAGATCATTCCCGCCCAGCGGCATCGATCTTCGGCAAATTTCTCGATAAAGACGACACGACTGACCTGTGTATATCTCCTTTAGTGTCACTGATGGAGGATCAGATCATCAGTGCTGCGGGGAAAGACCTCCATGGTGCGATCTTGCTAAGCTTTGCTTCTGTCTGACTGAACTGAAGTTCGTTAGATACAGCGCCGCCATTTTGCAATCTTCTGATCCCAATGACCAATCAGCATGGCTGTAAACAGCTGGATTCAAAATCGACCAATCAGCATCGGTACCAGATTTTCGGTATTCGCGTAACAAAAATTGTTGAGGTTGGTCTCAGTCTCTGTAATGCTGCGCAGTTCGCGCATGCGTGAAAGAGACTGAGTGACTCAGTCTAGTGGAGGAACGGAGCAGTACGACAGGGGACCAGTCTACAAGTTTAATTGCCTAAAATGACACTGCAAACAAACTATTTTTTTTGTGCCCGATGGACACTAGGCCTACATGTATACAGTCGTTGTACGCGCGAATCGATTCACGGAGACTGGGAATATGGGTGAGTTGGGAACCTGGCGGCAATGCAATCATTCCAGCGATGCGGCGGCAGTTTTCCCGCCAAGCAAAAGAGTTAAAATAGCCTAAAGGTGCTGCAACCTATACTTTGTACGTTGTAGTTGATTCACGACGGACGATCTTTTTTATGCGGCCTTGGTGTTAAACATGTATTGACGATCTTTTTTATGCGGCCTTGGTGTTAAACATGTAATAGGGAGGTTTTCCAAATCTGACGAAAAACGAATTATGAAATACGAAATTGGACTTCATTTCCATAGCGTATTGTATNAACCTATACTTTGTAGTGGATTCACGACTGACGATCTCTTTTGCATGTATGCGGCCTTGGTGTTAAACATGTATTGACGATCTTTTTTATGCGGCCTTGGTGTTAAACATGTAATAGGGAGGTTTTCCAAATCTGACGAAAAACGAATTATAGCCCTTGTTACACTACATAAAAAACCCGTGTCGAACCCGGGTTTTTTCTGTCCACACCTGTTAAAAACGCGGTGTAATAACCCCCTCCGAGCTCGAACGGTTTTTGGAGGGCTTAATTTAGGTCCCCGTCACAAAATTTGAGTAGTGTTGACGGGCACCGGGCCTCATCTCAGGATGGATTTTTCAGAGCCGGGCTAGACCCGGGTGTCAAAAAACCCGGGTATTTCTATGTAGTGTAACCACGGCTTATGCTTGGATAACACCATAAATGTCAACAAGAAGTGAATACTATAGAATGGCGTGACCAACTTTACACTCTCCGGTTCGGAAAGAACAGAATGCCGTCAACCTGCAGACGTCACTGGACGCCACCTCTCGATGTTGCTCCATTGACAGTCCCAGGGTGAATACCAGTGGCGCCACCAAATAGCCTGGTAGTCTATCGTGTTCTGGAGGTGTTTTGAATATGGTCGTTTGCATTTCTCTTGATCACCACCGTGGCGTGGTGGTATTTTTTCAAAGCTGGAATCTCCTGTTTTTGTTCATGCAGTTTAGCTTTAAATCAATGAAGAGGTGGAAAAGGTGCCGGGGGTGGGGGTCACTCCCCATAAAGTGTGTTGCACATCAGTGTACCGGTACTCCACTTTTTTCATAAGCCCCTTTTAGCTGGTAACAGCAATTTCGAATCCCCACCCCTTTTGGCTGGGTACTTTTCAATCCCCACTCCTATAACAGGGGTTTCATTATTTTTTCATGAGCAAAGTAGCAGGAGACCTTGAACGAGTAGCAGGAGACACCACCTGTCACCCCGAACCGTAAACGGGGAAAAACCCACCCTTATACTGTGCTGAAAGCGCTTCATGTTATGATTGATTCTGCCAAAATCAAGATAAAAAAACATTGAAATTCTTGATTTTATTTGCCACCATCACATGTAGGCCTAGCCCTGCCTTTGCTCAAACTAACCCTCAGTCTTTGTCTTTATTCCGGACTGGTACCTTTGCATCGTTTACTTCAGCGACCCAGTCACTAAATTTTGAATTGCCCGGCCGTACACGTGCTTCTAGTTCGTTTCCGCGCACATTCGAGGAATCGATCGCATCGCCCCAAAATCCCCGCTCTGGCCGAATTCCGAACTAAAGAGTTTAGTTCACAACATGGCCACAGTGAGGATTTGGGGGGCGCTGCGATGCCATTGTTTCTGGACAGCATGCGCTTGCGTCATCATTGGTTTTGGCGCCAACACTACCGAAGAGGCGAAGTCGGAAGCAGCTTGGTCAAACCAGATGGCGGAACGCGTTAATTTAAGATGTCCAGAGGCATGGCATGTTGCGAATTGTATGTTTTATTCGTCAGTTGATAAAAGACAAGCGACTTGGAAGCGTGTCTTGGCATTTTGACAATGTTTGAGCAGAATTTTTTTCTAAACCTTGGCGGGAAGTAGCCGTCGATCACGGCCGAAACAGACGCCGAGCCGGTCGCCGGCTTCTAATGAAACCCCTGCTATAAAGCAGGGTACTCTGCAATCCCCACCCCTAATGGCTGGGTAATTTGACGCACGGGGAAAGACATTTCAAATGGCTTTTTGCAGGACACATGGACCACACTAGGCAGTGGAGGGCTTCAGGGCCGGATCCAGGGTTTAGAAATACGGGGGGCACAACCCTGAGGGCAAGCCCTCAGTTGGCGCTTACGCAGGTCCGCGCACATGAAGGGGGGTCCGGGGGGCCTCCGCCGGGAAAATTTGAAAAAATCAAAGCTCTGAGATGCGATTTCCCAGCATCTTAGACATGAAATAATAGACGATTTTCAAAAAATGCAGTAAAAAAATCATTGCCCCTCAAAAAATAGGGGGGGCACATGCCCCATGTGTAGTTTGGTTCCCGAACCCACCGCTAGGGCTATGGGCCTCATAGCCCTAGCGGTGGGTTCGGGAACCAAACTAGCCCCATGTGCCCCCCTGGATCCGGGCCTGGGCTTAAGGTGGGGGCAGCGTGTCTTTTTATGTATTCCCGTGGGCTTTCTGCGGGGTTATGGG
>NMRB01000114.1:499844-511518 GCA_002633025.1 Notospermus geniculatus | reverse complement strand
ACTACCTGTTGATTACAGTTGGCGAAAATTCCTGTCATCAGCTCTCTGAGGTCACTTCTGTACTTTCGTCCACCACCCAAACAATACATGTAAAAATTCAAACAGTAATTGAATAAGTGAGTCGTGTACAGGGTCACAATGATCATATTATAGAGCATAAAGCTACAAGGAACGACAAAATTCTCGAAGAGTTGCGCGACTTCTGGAAACTGGAGGCTCAACATGAACAGCCTGTAAGGCAACGAAGTTAAAAGATAAGCGGCGCTGACACAGATCAGCATCTTTGTGAGATGTGCCGTGTTTTGTTCCTCTTTCCCACGTCCTTCGCGTTTGCTCACTAGGCCCTTGCGTGTTCTCGAGGCCTTTCTTACTTCCAGAATAATGACGATGTTACAGACCATGATTATAACGAAAGGGAGAATCGTGCCTTGGGCTAACTGGAACCCTGTCGCCGCCAGAGTTCCCGCTGGATCTCCAGGGATGAACACGACCAGGTTTTCTCCACCTGCGGATGAAAAGTAGCCTCCAATCAAAATATCCAAGATACAGAAAAGCACAAAATTGACACACAAAATGATAATAAGCAAGAAGTCAATCTCCAGAATTCACGAATTTTCGACCCCAACCGGGGTCTTTTTCAAGTGGAACTACAATCTGAAACTCTAGAAAAGACTCCAATCAAAATACATGTAACACAGTTTGGTTTAATCATTTTAGACGCACCAAAAACTGGTGAAACCTTTGCTCAGATTGACACCGATACCCGCCAAAGTTTTGTTCATCATGCATGTTCTACTTTTCGGCGACTTGTCTCCAGTTCCACTCAGATCCGTCGACCTGCGCCTGCTGTTCGAGGTAACTGCCAGTTGCTCCGAGTTCCTCTCAATCGCTGAAATGTCGACCAGCGCGTGGTGGTTTTTCGATCTGCGACGGATCCGTCGAAGATCAAAAAATCACCACACCGACATTTCAGCGATTGAGAGGAACTCGGAGCAACCAGCAGTTACCACGAACAGCACGCTCATGTCGACATCGCGTCTTCCATGCCCTCGGTCCATTCCAAAACTCGTCGCCGAAAAGTACAACATGGGCAATTCGAAGCAACTCGCGGCAACTAGCGGATCCGGCACTTGCTCGGAGACGCAAGCGCGCTCAGGTCGACAAACTCGGCAACTGATCAGTCACTCTGAGTTGCTTCCATCGCCGGAAAGCTAGTTGCCGCGAGTTGCTTCCCAAGACGCAATGTTGACCTAAGCTCCTTCACTGTAGGCATCTGTCAGTATACTTACCAGTATTTGGATCTACGACGTAATGCCATGCATAAGCGAGATAGCAGTTGGCTGCAGTCAGGAAAACTGTCCCCACAACGACGACTGTCCTGGCACGACCAGGCGTACAGTAGTTCGGGGCTGCCAGTGGGAAGCGGACAGCTATGGCCCGGTCTACTGACATGGCCGTCAGGAAATATCCCGACAACACGGCGCATATTGAGAACACGACGAAAAATGTACTGAAAGGAAAAACAAACCATTTGACGAATGACAAAAAATAACTGATTTATTTGATGCGGACAAATTTGAATTCCCTGCTCAACAGATAGCAGGCTGCTTAGCCCAGAGCGAAACGTCAGCACGGCCACGCCTGGACCTACCTCCTGGGTCTCGAAATAGCCTACATCTTCTTCAGGTCGAACAGTTCATCATACTCTAAACTCCCACTTTCCTGTCCCATTCCTGAACTCGGAATAAATGACTAAATCCTAAGTTGAAGATAATGGGGTGGGGGTATGGTCAGAAAAAGTAATGTCCTGTCCACTTACTTGTCCCACTCCCGAGCCTGGCAAAGAATGACAGCGTGCGGTATCTTCAACTTAGGATTTGGTCATTTTTTCCGAGTTCAGGAATGGGACAGGTAAATGGGAGTTTAGAGTAGTATAGAGTTTTCGCAAAGCCCCCGAAACGCCAACGCGAAGGTCTATACTTTTGTTTGGTGCTCGCTTCGTGGCATCGAACAATGGGTTTGGCGTTCGCGTTGGTGTTTCGGGGGCTTTGCGAAAACTCTCTAATATTATCAACTTTTACACCGACTGCGAGCCTCCTGTAGGAAAGAAAGCTATCCGAAGATACACTGCGCTGACGCCGAAGTGCTTGAGCGTGGCCGAGGGATTCCGAACTTTTCCGAAGGATAACAGAGGCAAAAGTGGGTGTTCGTCTCAGCCTCGCTTGGATACCCTCTGGACTCGTTGGGGTTCACTTCGACCTCGCCGTCTGATGTTCTGAATCGACTTCAGATCACCAGGCCATAAACGATGAAGGTAGATAGTGCGCGGCGTTTGACCATCATCCCTTTCAGCCAATCAACTCAAAGCCATCTGATTCTCACCAGTCTATCTGGCCTGACGCCCATCTAGCCTGGTTTGAATCCATCACATTTCTCGCTTCTGGTGAGTCCAGAGCCTCAGCCAATCATCCGGTGTGCGAAGGCTAATCGACGTGCCAATCACAGTCCGTGTTACAAAAATGTGTGCGGGAAGAGAACAGAAAGGGCCGAACGGCGATTTGTTTCACGAGTTCTGATTGCCTCGGAGGTGGGTTCAAGTTGGGGTCAGATTCATTTATAATTTATGAGTTAACGCAAAAGATGACATGATTGGGACAAGGCTTAAAGACACACAGTCGATGGCCTTGTTTGGACAAGATGTTCAAAGCATGATTTTCCACCTGGAGTCGATGATTTCACTGTTAATATCTACCTATATAAAAAGAAGTAAAAAAAGTCCGACCTCTGTACCTACATGTATTGGACATCTCTGTCCTGTCGCACCGATTTACTGTAGAAAAAAGGCAGGAAGAGGGTGGTCAGTAGAACAAGAGTCGTATCTGCCACAGCCATGGCTGTCATGTAGACAGACGCCGAAATGTTTCGGTTGTTACCTTTGTTGGCTATGAGTATGATCAAAATGTTACCAGGTAGTCCGAGAATGAAAGAAGGGATAGAACAATAGGTCGCAAATGTCGTATGTACAGCGGCCAAGGTGTCTACATCGCCGTAGATGCATAGGCCTACTGTTACCCGGGTGTAACCAACATCTGTCATGTCGTCCTCGATGGCTCTCCGCCCCGTGTCGGCCAACCGTGATCTGCCGGTGGTGTACGAGTACTCAGTTTATCCCGCCTCTGGCGGAAATGCGATCAAATGATGGATGGAGCTTTTGCGAAAACTACTGGTTATCATGTTTTTCTCTGTCTCCTGAGGCCACTCAACAAACAGACCTTGTAGGGGCTATACCTACATGTAGACTACTACTCTTCATACATCCAATTGGCGCGAGGTTTACGGCCGATATCTCCACAACGGCTGGGTCAAATTTGACACACCATACATCAATCGATTTGTCTTTTTTTGCCGCTACAGGCGTCATCGCTGTCATTTTCCCTATAAACGTGACAGAAAAAAGTTCGTTCACCAATCACAGTCCCCAATTTACGGCCGAAATGGCGCAATGCATCGCGCACGTGTAAACTGCACATTCGATTGGCGCGCGGTTTTCAGCCGATATCTCCGCATCGGATGGATCAAAATTGATATCCCATACATCAATCGATTTGTCTTTTTTGTCGCTACAGGCATCATCGCTGTCAATTCCCCTAAAAACATGAGATAAAGAAGTTCTTTCATCAATCACAGTTCGTGTTTTCAGCCGAAGTGACGGCCATTTTGAAATGACGCAATGCATCGCGCACGTGTTAACTGCACTGAACATCGCGGCAAATGAAGTGGGTTTTGAGAAAGGGATCCGTTGTGTCGGACGTACGCGAAAAATGAAGATAGCAGAAAGATACCGACAAGAAAGATAAGATGATTGATGTATTTTTTGTCAAATTTGACCCAGCTTTTGCGGAGATATCGTTCATAAACCTCGCGCCATTCGGGTGGAAAGAAGAGTAGAACTCATTGCCTGTCAGTGGTCCAAAGAGCACTGAGCATGTCGTTAATACGTCATCGTGACGCTGTTCACCATAAAAGACAGACGATGCGACGTCATTTCGCATTTGGCATGTTTGGCGAGTGACATGTCAAGATGACATGTCAAGATGTCCTGCACGTCTGTGGGTCTGACTGAAAAATTCAGTCCAGATCGATGATCGTGGTTCTATTTTCCTCACATTTTCCGTCCGTGTGCAGCAAAGTGGCCCAGAAGAAGAGACCGAGGTCAAGAATCACCTTCGCGGAGGAGACTTTGCTATCGGTAGTTTGCGCTGTGTCTGCGTGCACATCGTGAAGACGAGTCCAGTGCGTCACTCGGCCTCCATGCACTTCAATCTCTGAATGGTCAGGCATGCCTCGTTTTTGGGGGCCAATTTGTAGGCGACGGTTCAAACTTCGAACCCTCGAGACATTGATAGACAGGAATAAACCGAGAAGAGTGTCTTCCTCAAAGTGGCGAAAGATAAGTTTCGTTACGATCGGCGCTCTTCTGGCGATCTCAGTCTACTTGATCGCTGTTCGTCTGAGTCTGACGCGGCCTCCGGATGCAGACCAACAACAATCCCGCTCTGCATTCCAGAATGACCCCACAGGTATGAACTGGTACTGGTAGGCTACAGGGAGCGCAATGGCACTGGCAGAGGGTTGTCTCTGTTGCAGACGTTGGTTCGATTCTCGATCGAGCATAGTAGAGTCGCCACTTTGAAGCCTGGTCACGAAGACCACTGCTTTGCGCGAATGAGCCCAATGTCAATGAATGAGATATGATGATGGTGATGATGATGATGATAATTTTGAAGCCATGTGCGTACGTCACTCATTGCTTGATTGAGTTTTCGTCACATTTTTCGGGAAAATGACAGCAATGTTGTTTGTAGCGACAAAAAAGACAAATCGATTGATGTAGGCCTATGGTAGGCTATACATATAGGCCTAGGCCTAATGTCAATTTTGACCCAGCCGATGCGGAGATATCGGCTGATATTCATAAAAGAAAGCAAATGCTTTTACTTCAAGTTTTGCAGTACATTTACATTGGACCTCACTGTGCAAATCTTAAGTAAAAGCATTTGCCAACTTTTATGAATAACAGCCATCGGCTGAAATCCTCGCGCCAATCGGATGTGGAATGAAGTGGGCCTACATGGCCGACAGTTGACCGATGTCGGTTGTGCATGGAACTGCGGTGCTTTGTCTGGATTTTCTTCAACGCAAGTTAACTATATGCGAAACTTCACAGCTAACCTTAATTCAACATAATTTTTTCCAAAAAATATAATAATTTCCAATGTTTTCAGCGAAGGAGAACCGGCAAAAAAGACAGGAGTGCGAATTAACAGGTAGGTTATAAAGGGGTACCGGTATCGCTAGGTCCTGCATGACATCCATGTGAGCCAAGGTCTACTTCGTCAGCTAACGGTACATGTATTTCACTTTCTGCTGGCACTCAGTCCCATCCGGTCTTCACATCAATATCGCTGCAGTTCTCCAAAGGAACACCATGGCCCGAATTTTTGAATGCTCCCCAACGTAAAGGCATCCTCCCATCGCAGAGCTTTGGTCTCGCACCTCTTCATACGCTCGCGAGCGTATGAAGAGGAGCGATACCAAAGCCCTGCGTTGGGAGGATGGCCTTCTCAGGAACTCCTTCACGTTGAGGAGCATTCTAAAATAGACCGGCCCGTGTCTCTTACTTGCAGGCCTACCCATTCATCTCATTTTTTGTTTGTCTCATTTCAGAACCTACGCCTCCTTGCGGAGACATTATGTTTCTTATAGAAAGTTCAGTGAACATTGGGGACAGCGTCTTCGACGCGGTGAAACAATTTGTTTTGGATGTAGCATCCCTGATGCCCGTCGATAGCGAAGTCGGCGTCTTGTTTGCTGGCGGCGTTTGGTCGTCACAGCCCCTGATAGAACTGGTCGGCTTGGCAGATTGTGATGAAGGGGGTTTCAGTCAGTTCTCCGCGATGATGATGACAGCGAACAACATTCACAGGAACGAATCCAGTTATCCTGACGTCATGTACGACACACTTCTTAATTACCAATATAGCTTGATGTTGCCGGCGGCGCAAACCGGAAGGTCAGAAATGGTGCCACAGTTGGCCGTAATATTTACCACTGGTGTTTTTTGTAAGTACTTAGTATAAAAATCCTACTGTACTGTTATCAATAGACGATTCTCGAATTCGCAGATCTGCGCACTTCCGCCGAAATCGCAACCACAACCTCGATCTGAAACCAGCTGACGTGACGCAATCTTACACCATTCTGATTTTAGCTGAGTCATTCACAAAATCAACCATAACTTTCTACACAGAAAAAAAATCGATCTCAGCTCGAGTTAAAATGAGTCTCTAGCGTGCTATTTTGTCCCTAAAATGAGTTTCTTTGCTACTCGAACACAGAAATGAGTACCAGTTTTCTAAGGTTTTACCAGTTTTCTTGCATCGACTGGAGATAACTGCAACTGGAGTCGCATTCTGAAGTGGAGACAAAGTCTACTCACTTTGAGTTTCCTCAGTTCTCCAGTCGATGGGACAGGGCATCAGCTGGAGAAAATTGGAAAGAAACCGAGGGAACCAAAAGGAGGAGCTCGGTGGTGTGGTGGTTCTGGTGTCCGACTTGCGATCAGAGGGTCCTGGGTTCGAAACCCACTGGGTGTGAAACGGTTTTTTTTATATATGGCGACATCACTTGTTTATTTGACAACAGACAATCCGGTGGAGACAGCTAAGAATCATTTTAACCAGCTGGGAGACAATGTCATCTCAAGTGGAGACCCAGTTATGTCTATTCGAGTTGCAAAAGAAACTCATTTTAGGGACAAGAGTTGGAGATTCATTTTATCTCGAGATGAGATCGTTTTTTCTTTCTGTGTAACTGTTGGAATTTTTTCACGAAATAAAAAGGTCTTTCATTGTAATTCTGTGCCAAATGATTATAGAAGCTGCAAAAAAGGTACATGTACATGTAGGACTTTAACATCTCTATTGTTGGTATCACCATCTAAAAGTACCACATTCTCTATCAAAGCAAACGGTCGGAGCGACCCAACCTGGCTGAGCGGACAAAGGGACGCCGTCAAGGAACAAGTGGATCTCACAACACTATCAATCGCCATTGATGTTGGTGGAACGGCGGTAGACATGGCGGCCATAGAGGCCATGGCAGTTCCTGATGGTGCGATGCGAATGTCGGATGGACTTAATGCCAGTAGAGACGTCATTACCTCTTTCGCACAGTGTCGTACGTATACCTAGCTAAAAAATCATCCGTTTTCATGGGTACGGAACCGTGGGTATACATACCAACATGGTAACACTAAACTCATTCCGAGTTGTATGTACCCGTATGATGGGTACAGCGTGGCCTTGGGAAATGGGCTTAAAAACTGGACAAGGAATTTATCCATTGCCATGGGTACGCTGTACCTACATGTATTTCTTTTTAGAGTGATGTAGACCTACTTTTACAAGTTTCAGTTGAATATCTGATGGTCTGTATTACTACCAATACCATTACCACTACCGCTCTGTAAATAAGCGGGTCGCACACGAGTGCAATTTTGCCCCCAACTATTGAGATTTTTGCCTCCTACGTACAAAAGTCATCGTGTGCGGTGGCCGGAGGCCGATGCGGAGACGGATTTTTTGCCCCAACGCAGATAAAACATGTTTGAATGACGTCACGCCGCATCTACAGGATGCAAATTTGCAATCGTGTGCGGTGGCTAACGCACGGTTTGCAGTGACAGGATGCGGAGACGAAAAGCTCCTAATCCTATGGAGGCAACGTCGGAGACAAAAATTGCACTCGTGCTTGGAAGATAGGCTACTAAAGACTGAACCCTGTTGAAAAGTTATGGTGTTGTTCGAACCAAGAGAGAATCTCCGGGAAGGCACCAACACCGTCAAACACTCAAGGGCGTTGCTCTCTTTCCCAAAGTACAGGTGTGACAGGAATCAGCGTCCTAGGAATGCAGATCCGCCAAACAATAGCCCGCTATTGTGAGGTTATATTCGAACGGTCATGGTCTCTCTAGCCATATATTCTAATCCCTCGCTGAACAATAAGACCGGACTTTGATCCCAGGGGGACTTGGATTCCTTTCACACCTGGTAAGATTGCAAATCGAATCAGGTGTAATGAAATCTAATGTTCCCGACACCAGATGTCCGCTTCTTTTGTTCAGGGGACATCTCGTGACAGAAGTTCCTGTCTGTTAGTGTCCGGCCTATTGTAGCTGCCGCTTATTCCGTCAGAATCTTTTGTTGGGGGACATCTCATATCGGGGTACATGACATTCTATACTACACCGGGACCTCGGAGGTGACAAGCGCTCGATGATTTCGCTGCCCCACTCTAACATTGCCTTCATTGCTTCGAAACGTTCGTTTCAGATTCTTGGATGTGCAGTTTTCAGCCGAATACAACAACCGCAAATCCAACAACCGCGATGCCAACAACCGAGACTCCAATAACCGAGACTCCAACAACCGAGACACCAACAAGCGAGACTCCAACAAGCGAGACTCCAACAAGCGAGACTCCAACCNCGTGGGAACAAAAAATCCTTTATTTGTTATGACCTCCACTGTCGCAGTGTGGAGGTCATATAGATTTCTCAGGGTTTCTTTCTATGTAGCTCGCCATTTTTTTTTCTGTGAACGGATCCTCGAAAACCGCTAATCGTACCAACCTGAAACTTTCACTGAGTCTGCAATGTACAATTATCTAGAGGCGAAAGGCGCGATTTTGAAATTTGTTTGGCGCTTTCCGAGTTCTGGGGCATTTTAGGTGAAAATTCCCTTAATTTATGGGGGACTGGCGGGATGACGTCAGTAATTAAGGAGCCGTGCTGTGGGAGGATGACATTGACGGCAAATCTCAACGTGGGGTGTTTTAAAGTCAACTGACCCAACGCTGCGGGATTATGTCCCTTTCCTGTCTGACCGCTGGAGTAAGGCAGCATTTCTCTTTTAAAGACTCCATGAATGAAGGGTCATTGCCTACAAGGTCTGGTTACGGCAAGATGGGGGGGGGGGCAACGGACAAAAAAGTTCTCCAGTGGTACCGTAGGCGTGGCTATTTTCATTTTCCTGTTCTGCCATCCGTTCCATATCGAGACTTCAATCATTTCAGAGCTTGAATAGACGTTTGAGGTTCACCCGGAACTTCCGGCATGGAATCAAATACATGTAAAAGTTAGCAGCGTGGTTAACATTGCTTAACATCGCACAAATTTTGTAGTGTATTTGACGTATTTCTATCAGTCTTATATTCAGAGTACGTGAATGGAAAACCACATCCCACACTATGGTGTATGCACAACGTGGAAGGAAAATTATAAGAAACATAAATGTGGTCAGTAGGAGCATTTTTGTGATGGAATCTTCGTCTTTCTTGTCCGAAGCCTGTTTCTTGTCCGATCTGGATTCCATGATAGTGTTATGACGTCTGTAAAGTGTGATGAGGGTAAAAGCATTAAGGAATGCTAAGATTACCCACGGACCAAAGATATACAACACTGTCTCAACGATATTAATTTTTGTGGCGAGAAAGAGAAAATCTTTTTTATAGCGACATGTTCTAGGATCGTTTGGGTCCGTGACAAACCGACGCATAATAATGTGCGGAGACGCGCCGACAAAAAATACAAAAAAAGACAGGGCGAAAAATAGTTTTGCTTTCCTGAAGGTCAGCCAAATGCGACTTTTGAGTGGAAAGGCGACGGCAATAAACCTTGTGGTAGCGATATATACCAGGCTCCATGATGACATGTGCAACATAGTTCGAATCAGGACGAGTTGCATGCAGAAGACTTCGCCGACGGCGAGTTGCACATGAAAAGGAATCCAGTGATATACTTGTATGAAAAGATATTCGAGCAAGACTATCATGTCAATGATTGCGAGGACTTTCATACAGAAACAAGTACAGTTGTTGCGATAATCCTTCCGACTCAACACCAAGTAAGAAAGAACGTTGCTGATGATGCCAACAACTGCAACCACAACGCCGACGATTTGGTCAGCTGGTATTGTTGTAGGCCTACCTGAATCGACGTTTGAAACGAATACTACTGTAGTGTACACGTTCGCCATGATAGTCGAATTTCATACCAGTTGTAGGACAGAGTGACGGGAGGCCTAGTCGGTGAGTTGGCCAAATTGTGAAATTATCAAAGCGGGGAGAGATTATCTCCTGTAGGATTTATTGCTGCCAGGTTCAGACAGCCCAATTAAAATGGTAACACTTCCTGTTTACGCCCATATCGATGTTCAAAGGACAGCTCGTGCTAAGTATTTTTAAACTGTGTGCGGATCGTGCTATATCTGTCGAAGGCCGAAGAATACGATGACAATCTAAATTTAAATACATTTTTTTAAAATCTAAATTTGCCAGCTGCTTCAATGCAAGTTTATATACTTCATGTAGTATTTTGTATAATTAGTCTCCGCCACGCCACGTAGTGGCCGAGCGGAGACTCTTGTGTTAGCTAGGAAACTTTCTCGGCGAAACCAACCTCAGACCAGGAGGCTTACGTGCCTATGCGTGTGTGCATTCTGCAGTGCTTCACGGGCTCCTTGCAGTGTCGTAATTTTATATAGGTTGAATTACATGTACTGTTGTCAAGATAGTAGTGCTTTAATATCATAAGTGAATGAAATGCCTTTTTCTCAAAATGGTGGCCAACAATCATGATCCTAATCTCCCTACGCAGTTGTGAGTTGCGCCCCCTTCGGTTTACTAGCTCTCCACAACTGCTTCACTTGGTAAAATTCGCCGCGTTTGATCGACAGATTGCGTCAGGGCCTGGCGCGAGTTTTATAGCCTATCAGCACGCTGCTTTCAGAACTCTTTGGCCCGTTGGCAACGGATGTTCTTGTGCTACAATGGCTACTAGATCACGTGATCCGCTAGCCAATGAAAAAGTGTCTCAGGCCAGCTTGGCCACGCGTTGCTCGTTGATCTCATTGGTCGACTCTCTCAGTGCCATCTGTTGACCAAACGCGGCGACTTCCACGAAGTGAAGCAGTTGTGGAGAGCGGGTAAACCGAAGGGGCGCGGTACACATCTACGTAGGGGTTTATGATGATCCTCTTGCTGGGGCGAAGCTGTGTTAGCTTTCAAACTTCGGTCTACAGTTGTTCTTGACAGGAACCGCCTTCTTGGTGGAGACACCTCGCCCTACTTACTGACTGCTTTGTTTTTATTATGACCTCCACACACTATCGCAGTGTGGAGGTCATTTCTATGTAGCTCCGTCAATGTTTTTCTGTGGACGGATCCCAGAAAACCGCTGCTCGTACCAACCTCAAACTTTCACCGAGTCTGCAATATACAATTATCTAGAGACGAAAGGCGCGATTTTGAAATTTATTCGGCGCTTTCCGAGTTTGGGTGCATTTTAGGTGAAAATTTCCTTAATTTATGTTGTTTTTAGGCCTATCGCTTGTTTTTCATAACGATCATAGGTAGCGCGCGCAGTTTATTGCGGGTTGGGTGTGACGCGTTTTGTTTCGCATCGAAATCGGTTTAGTTGTAGTGTGACCCGACCCGGCGTAACCAAACCGATTTCCGTATTTCGGTTTACGGAAATCGATTTCGATGCGCAATAGGTGTGAACGCAGACTCCTGTTATAGCGGTTTCGGGTGTCCCAGTTGACTCGTTCACAAT
>NMRB01000114.1:457726-491441 GCA_002633025.1 Notospermus geniculatus | reverse complement strand
AGCTGTGTGAAATTTCATCAAAATTGATGTTTTCCGTCGAGTAGATTTCGCGGGGCGATTCAACCTCAAATGTACACGAAATGTACAGGCAGTGTATTACTGTACTATGCCATGTCTCTATGTGGGTGAATGGCTGTCTTGGCGTTCAAACTTACAAGTAGGCCTAGTTCTTGAAAGGAACTGCCTTCATGCTGCAGGGATGAGGCGAGAAAATGCCCGCAACATCCCCACTTTTTGTCTCTCCATCTCGATTTACTCCCAAATTTCGCAAAATGGCGGAACCACGAGATTTGCGTGATGCTGCAAGTGATCGATGCTGACTTATCACGAGCGACCCCACAACTCTCGGACTCAGTCATACACGCCCTGTATCTAGAAATCGTGAAGTACAATATGTAGGTTCGAAAGTTTGAAAGCTCGCCGGTTCTAGTATAATGGGCAAAGATATATCAGAAAGATTTGGCGGAGAATATTCATTGGTCCAAAGGTTCAAAACACGTCACCACGCTTACAACTTTAGCTTGGTTAATATTGGTAACCTACTACATGTAGTTAGGCCTGTTATACTTTAGATCAGCATGAACGGACTCCGACATTATTATTTTTGTTTGTTCGTGAAATTCAGGTTGTTTTCCCAACAGAATTCACTCAGGGTGCCAGCCAAGGCACAACTCTTTATACTCTTTTATAAATAGATGTGTATTTTTGCCGCTACAGGCATCACCGCTGTCATTTTCCTTAAAAACGTGACATAAGAAACTTCTTCCACCAATCACAGTTCGTGTTTACGGCCGAAATGGCGGCCATTTTGAAATGATGCAATGCATCACGCACGTGTAAACTGCACTGAACACCATGGTAAAATGAAATGGGTTTTGAGAAAGGGATCCGTTATGTCGGCCTTGCGCGATAAAAGGCAGCAAAAAGATACCGACAAGGAAGACAAGTCGATATTGAATATGTATGGTATACATGTAGGCCTATGTCAAATTTGACCCAAACCGTTGCGGAGATATCGGCCGAAAACCTCGCGCCGATCGGATGTGGCATGAAGAGCAGATCTACGATGTACTAAGGTTACCTCAAGGCTTGTGGCGAAATAATTGCAAGAAATTTGTACGGAATTTTTTACACGGTATCAGATACATATAAAAGTTGGCAGCGTGGTTAACACTACTCAACATTACACTGACTTTGTAATGCATGTAACGAATTTTTACTTCGGTCATACTCAAGGTGTGAGAAGCATAAATGACGTCCCATACAATGCTGTAAGCACAACGCGGGAAAAATATTACAAGAAAAAGAGAAGTTGTCAACAACAGCATTTTTGTGATGGAATCTTCGTCTTTCCTGTCCGACGCAAGTTTTTGGTCCGACTGGAAGTTTTTACTAAAGTTGCGATTTCTTCTGTACAATGCTGCAAGTGTGAAGGCATTGAGAAGTGCTAAGATCATCCAGGGAGCGTAAACGTATATAACCGTCTGGACAATTTCAACGCTTGCGGATAGGAATACGAATTCTTCTCGGACGAAGCAGGTTCTGGGGTTCGTCGGGTCCGCGGTAAATCGACGCCAAACGATGTTAGGAGAAGCCCAGAGGAAGAAAACGGAAAAGTTAACGATGAAGAATATTTTCGCCTTCCGAAAAGTCAACCAGATGCCACTTTTGAGAGGAAATGTAACCGCGATGAATCTTGTGGTAGCGATATAGACCAGAGTCCACGATGACATGTGTAACACAGTTCGGACAACGGTTAAGAGCTGGACGCAGAATACATCACCGATGACAAGCTTTATATGAAACGGTACCCAGACAAAAAGTTGGGCAGAGAGGTACTCGATCAGTACGATCATGTCAATGATTGCGAGGACTTTCATACAGAAACAGGTACAGTTGTTGCGATAATCCTTCCGACTCAGCACCAAGTAAGAAAGAACGTTGCTGATGATGCCGATAACTGCGACCACAACGCTGGCGATCTCGTCAACGGTGACTTTCGTTACCACAATGCTAGGTGTGTGTACGTCTATTGCTGACACGCTCGCCATTGGACTTGGTTGTTGGACGCTTTAAGCCTGGCTCAGGTCGACATTGCGTCTTGAAGCAACTCGACGAATCCGTCGCAGATAAAAAAAAAACACCAAGTGCACGTCGAGATTTCAGCGATTGAGAGGAACTCGGAGCAACTGGCAGTTACCTCGAACAGCACGCTCATGTCGACAGCGCGTCTTCCATGCCCTCGGTCCATTCCACTGCCGCCATTTTCTTTTTTCGGTTTACGTCACGTGATTTTCAATGAAATATCCCCGTTCAAGCAACTGATCAGTCGCAAGCAGGTGCAGGTCGACGGATCTGAGTGGAACTGAAGACAACTAGTCGCCGAAAAGTAGAACATGGGCAACAACTCGAAGCAATTCGCGGCAATCAACGGATCCGGCAGTTGCTCGGAGACGCAAGCGCGCTCAGGTCGACAAAACCGAACTGATCAGTCACTCCGAGTTGCTTCCATCGCCGGAAAGCTAGTTGCCGCGAGTTGCTTCAAGACGCAATGTCTGTAAGCCTCGCTTATGTCGCCCTTACGTACAGTCAGAACTAGTTGGCAACTGATAATCGGCGCGTAGTTGGAACTAATTAGTCACAACTACTAGGTGACATAAGCTCTCGGGCGTCAGAGAGTAACTAGTTGCCAACTAGTTGCAAACTAAAAATATCCAGATCCTGAAAGTCGCACATGTTCAACTTCAGCGACTAGTTGACAACTGTATCCTGAAGACAGCCAATGAAATTCGCTTTACATTCCACGTGGCCTAACGTGACCACGTGACCTAATCACCACGTCACTTAAAATCAAAGGAAATCTGTGTCGACATAAGCACTCAAAAGACGGCGATAAACTAGTTCCAGGCAGTTGCCACCGATCGGTATTTTTCTACTCGGTGGCGACATAAGTTATCAGTTGCAACTTGTTGACGCTGTTTCTATCACAGCGTAGGGCGACATAAGCGAGGCTTTAGGCGGCTTTCCACGTGCAAGTTTTCGTGGGGTTTTCTTGCGCAAGTTGGCTCTCTATGGGCAATTCAACTGCGAGCAGCTGTTTATGTCATTGGTCCCAGCGTAGGCCGTGACGAACAAATAATGGTGAATTGCCCGTTGTGAGCCAACTTGCGCAAGAAAACTGTCACGTGGAGAGCCGCCTTTAGGAATCAACATTCCCTACCGCACAAGCTGACTGACGAAAGTGGAAATAAAGCTACGACTCCGTATCAAACGCCTCATCCACTGACCGGCGAAGAGACGTAAAGACCAATGCTTTCTATAGATGGAGCAAAATGGATGGCATGACTGCGTGCGCATATAGGTTTGTTTCATTCCCCTGTGTTGTGAAGTGAATAATATTCATATTTTCTATATTGAGTGTGTCTATTCTCGTCGGATGTCGTGTGGGTCTATCTATAGATTGCCAGAAAAACTGGTCATCATCGTTTTCTGACAAATAAATAGACTGTCACAGTATCGACCTCATCTGCATGTGCGGATTCTGTATACATGGAGTAAACTGTGAAACGAGAGTCACAGATTTCTCTGTGTTCCCCGATTGAAAAGTCATTGAGTATATGAATAAAGACTAGTAAATGCTTTTACTAGAATTTTGCAATACAAATGCACTAGGCAATGCTGTACAAACCTGAAGTAAAAGCATTTGCTCGTCTTTATTCAATCCGCCATACAACCCATGGTCTCTCTAGCTGTCTTTTGTGTGGAAACACAGGGATGTGGGGAACACTAGACGCAAGGGCCCAACCCGCCGCGTAGCGGCCAACAGCGAAGCTAGCCAAAACTTGTCACGGGTCAGTCAACAGAATTGGACTCATAGGTGAAATGCGCCCAATGTTCAGATGGAATATATCGGACGGTTGGTTCACGTTTTTAGTGGCTGTGAACGTAGATGGGTACATTATGTAGCGATATACTGACAGATTTGCTGGGGACTTGCTCTGTGGATGTTGTAGAATGCGATTTTTGTAAGATTATTCTGATCTGTGACGTCATTTCTAATTATCATAAAAATATGTTGAGTAGCTGGGATATATTTATAAACATTTATTCAGCTGCCGCCATCATGACATGGCCGGCTGGCGCATCGGTAGAGCATCCGGCTATGAGTCCGGGGCGCCGGGTTCGAGCCTTGCGATAGGCGATGTTTTCACGCGTCTGTCTCTCTGTTTATTTTTTTGCCGAACATCTGAAGTTCCTGAATATCTCCCCAGCCCTTCCATTTCCCTAAAAATCTGCATTTGCTAATAAATACATATAACCACAGATCCCTGTCAGCTGTCCTGCATTCAGAGAGACTTTTCAGTAAAGTCTCTCTGAATGCAGGAGCAGCTGACGACCATCGACATTCCCCTCCAAGTCACCAAAAATATCAACACCCCAACTAACGTTCAAGACTACTGGATAGACATGATAGAGTTACAGAAATATCGANTCTCCCCCCCCCCCCCCAAGAGTGATTCAGGCTCGGGATGAACTACTGACAGTTCAAGTTTATTCCAGTAAAATTGAACTTTCCATAACCCCTTGATCTCCCTACGTTTATTGCTCTCAATGAAAACAAAGAGAGTTTATTTCATATTCAATGAAAACAAAGAATACAATATTGAACAAACAAATAAATCGCTTGTACTTCTTTATCCGTTGGTCATACCCCGAGGCGAATGGCATTAAGGCCTACTTGATAACGTGAATGACTCCGATTCATTATTGCAGGCATTGATGGGAAGTTGAAATAGCCAAGCGGTGAGTTGGATGAAGTTACTTTGAAGAGCCTACTTCAGGAGGAAATGGCGTTGAAGCCTATTAAGTCTCTGGTTGTGCCCGAAGGTACGGTACCATCCGACCATCATGCAAACCCAGTGTTACCCAGGATCAGTTACATTCGGAACGACCTGAGGCTAACTGCCATCTATCACTGGGCGGCGCATTTCACCTCGGACACAAGTCCAAGGCAGCCATGTTGTTTATCATCAAACCCACCTGACCGCCGTGGGACTATTTTCGCCGAATTTTGTTCAATCGTACTTGCTCGATAGGTTGAGGCATATTGTATATAAACTTTTCGGTATCTCACCCAATCTGCCAATTATTGATCAATAACGCAACGTTTCTATGTGACCTATTTAGTTCATGCGCAGGTGTGATGAGGCGACCGCATCTGAACTCTCACAAACGGGCAGCAATCGTTGCGCGTTCAAGATGGCTGCCTTGGAATTGTGTCCGAGGGGAAATGCGAGTATCTACGGAAATTGCCGAGCAGTTGCCTTCGGAAGTTCCGAATGGATCAGTTACAGTCAGGAGAGAGAGAAATGATATTGGCCAAAGGTGAGGTTGAAATTTGATTGGTGTTCAAGACTTTCTTCGAACGAAAGGATTTCTGCAACTCCGTGTACAGGAGGGGAAATTTCAAAAGATGTATATGGACTGTTTGTGGCTACTCATGTATACATGTACAAAAATTAATTGGCAAAAAATGGTTATTTTTTAACTATTCTCATGTTTAATATTGCACCTACCATGAAAATGGTTATTTTAACTAATGCAACATTAACTACTTGCAATAGTTAAATCTATTTCACCATTTTTATCAAAAAAAAAGTTATTTTAATCATTAATTTGGTTATTATGTAAATTAGTTACAGAGATAACCACTTAATTTTTTGGCAAGATCCAATGTGGGACGGAGAAAACCTAGAGGTTTGGAATCGCTCCGTATCGCATATTAGTATCAGTTTCATACGGATACGTCATGCATGTACGCCACGTATCAAATCAGTTCCATATATGAATACGCTTACCACACAAATAGTGATGACGTCAATCACAAAATCGTCAGAGATTTTGATACGTAATACGTGATACGGATCCCGATACGGAGCGGTGCCAAGACCGGGGATCGAACCCACGACCAGAGTCAGCGAAGGTGCAGATAGTTCTCTCGCACTCCAGTTGATTTCATTCACTTTTCATTGGCTGGTATTCATAAAAGTTAGCAAAACTTGAAGGAAAAGCATTTGCTACCTTTTATGAATACCAGCCATTGTCTATTTCAGATGTCAATGAACGACATATTCGTTTACTTTGACGGAGTGCATCTAGAATTACAGATGGTGGTGTTGGCAATATCGGACCATGTTGGAGTCATCCGTGTGGACCATCGCCTCCACAGAGCAACGCTTACTTTAGTTCATGAAAACGCTCTTTATTTCGCTTCGAAGCAGTACATTTGGATTGGACCAAACTGAAAGAAGCATTCTCGTACTTGTACAGTCCAATAGAGGTCCTTCACGTGACGTCATACCCTAATTAGCATAGAATTCATAGGAACTGGTGCGGCCATATTGGCTGTCAGTGTCAATGGGGTTTACTGAAAGAAATCAGATTTTAACTGGAATATTTTCCAAACTTCCTTTGTTATCATTCCAGTTTCTTAGTACCGTACATGATTTGTCAAATAAAATCACGTGTTCTACAGCAGTCTGATGATTGAATGACACCTGTCTGTTGTAAAAACAGACAATATGTGCTGAATTACATAGAGTTGTAGTGTATTACTGACGGCGAAACACATGGCTAATTATGTATTAATTAGCTCATTAGCATTGAGTTGTGACGTCGGTGAAGCACCTCTATAGGCTAGAGGTTTCGTTTGGCAAAAGTGGCCCGCTTACTTCTCTATTTTTAAATCGCTGGAATTATGCGGGTGATCCACCGACTTTACGACGAGTTTACGATCAGTTTGCGACGAGTGAACGACGAAAAATCGTAGCCGGTGGATCAGCTACAATTTGCGTTCACGATTCGTTCACGACTGATTTCTGTTGGCGACTAGTTTGCGACAAGTTTATGACGAGATCAAACATGTTTGATTTGGACGTAAACTCGTCGTAAAATCGTCGTAAAATCGACTCTGTAATGCCTCAGTCACAAATGCAGCAGCCGCCGGAGGATATCTTAAAGCGAATCGACAGTCGTTTTGTAAACAGAAGGATGATGTTTGTAAACATTGCCCTCACAGCCAATCAGAATGCAGGAAATGAGTGTTTGTAAACAAAGATTCGTGAACTTTTGCATTCATTAAAATTTTTTGGCTGACACATCGCTTTAACATCGGTGGTTTTTTGCGACGTTGCGGCCTGGGACGGATTTTCCCACATATCTTTCACATATCCTTGCGGTAAGCGGAATGCTGATCTCGGAAACGGAACGCGATATATACGGAACGCGGTAACCATCCCGCCAGTTTCATTTCGGTACGCGGTATCACTTCTGTTTTTGTAAAGCTGCGTTTAGCTGACACGCGGAAAGCGGAATGCGGATCACGGAAACGGAACACGGAATAGACATCTGTTCGCTCCAAGCCATTTCCATTCATCCATTTCTCTGCACGCGGTAAGCGGTTTGCGGAACGCGGATAGGCGGAACGCGGAAAGACCGATCACTCGGTGTAGCGATTTTTCCCTCCGGAATAAAAATCCGCGACATACGGAACATCGTGATTGGACAGGGACGGGCCAAACTGGCGCCATGCTTACAAAAACAGATGTTATACCGCGTGCAGAAAAATGAAACACGCGGAATGTTTACCGCGTTCCGTTTCCGCGATCCGCGATCAGCTACGTTTAGCTGACACGCGGAATGCGGATTGCGGAACGCGGAAGCGGAAAATGAAATGCATTTTCGCATACAACATATCGCTTCCGCCGGGGATTCCGCGTCCCATACCGCATTCCGGATGTCTGGTAAACGCAGCTTTTCAACAGACTTCGAACAATCGTGGGAGTAGAGTCGATCCACATCCTCTTCGTTTGTGTGGATCACGAAAGAGGTAGCGTGCCCCTGGTTACATTGTGTTTTAGGGGTAGAGCTCAGACTTGGCACCACCCTGACAAATTGTGGGTAAATCTGTCTCTTCCCGATGACAACATGACTGCCTTCGGTAAAATTAAAAAGCATTTTTTCGCTTTTCCTTTTCACAGGCCTAGACTCCTGTTAAGGGGCTTGCAGGTCGACATTGCGTCTTGAAGCAACTCGCGGCAACTAGCTTTCTGGCGATGGAAGCAACTGCGAGTGATTGATCAGTTGCCGATTTTGTCGACCTGAGCGCGCTTGCGTCTGCGAGCAACTGCCGGATCCGCTAGTTGCCGCGAGTTGCCTCGAGTTGCCCATGTTCTACTTTTCGGCGACTAGTTGTTGGAATGGACCGAGGGCATCGAAGACGCGCTGTCGACATGAGCGTGCTGTTCGAGGTAACTACCAGTTCCTCCGAGTTCCTCTCATGTCGACCTGCGCGTGGTGGTTTTTTGATCTGCGACGGATCCATCGAGTTGCTTCAAGACGCAATGTCGACCTGTAAGCCCATTTAGCTTGGAGAATGACGAGGAAGAAAAGTTTAGGGCAAGACTGTCTGCCAAACCTCTGCGATCTCTACTAACTATTCAATACAGCGATGTTGAATGGTAGTGATGTAGATTCAATATCTCTACTTACTATTCAATTCGGCGATATTGAACAGCATAGATTCAATCGCTGCTCACTATTCGAAAGCCTAGCGTACATCGCACTTGCGACTGGATACAACTAGTCGCCACCGAGCTACCTGGCGACTGGGAGGAACTGGCTGGAACTGGAGGCGACTGATCAGTCGCCAGAAACGGTCGATGACGCACCCTTGCGACTCGCTTGAACTGAGAAATTGCCAGTCGCCGCGAATTGCACATGTTCAACTTTCTAGCGGCTAGTTGTACCCGGTTTCGTTCAGTCGCCGCGATGTTCTTCACGTGATGTCACACCCTAATTAACATAGAATTAATAGGATCTGGCGCGGCCATATTGGCCGTCAGTTTCAATGGGGTTTACTGATGGACTAGTACCTGATCCTCCCAACCTGCGCGCTGCAGTCGGACGCGGCTTGTTTGGTAGGACCTGAGTATTGGCTGCCATTTGTGGAGGAATTTAGGCAGTGACGTCACTTGGAAATTTTATGTAAATTATGTAAATTTATTCAATTCTCAATACGGCTGACGTACCGGAATGCAGATAGAAGGTGACCTCCATTTGACCCACCAATTACGAAGGGGTTGAAAATAGAAAAGGTATCAACATAATAGTTCCTGTACTTACCACCTGCGCCAGCATCGGCCAATCAGATTCACGAACGCGATAGGCACGGGTCTGGAAAAAAACGGGTATTTTCAACGGGTGTAACCTTAGCTATATGGAAGAGTCAGAATTCAAATCTGTTGGGGTTTAAAGGGATATGGCTAGGGATATGGCACATGGCTAATTATGTACTAATTAGCTCATTAAGTTGTGACGTCGGTGAAGAAGCCATTCATTGCAGCAATATTGAATGGTGGAGATTACAAGGGTCCTAAAATAGATTCAGATATTTCTACTTACTAGTACTTTTCAATGCATCAATGCTGCATACCGAGTAGAGATACAAGCCCTTGTTACACTACATAAAAAACCCTTGTCGAACCCGGGGTTTTTCTGTCCACACCTGTTAAAAACGCGGTGTAATAATCCCCTCCGATCTCGAACGGGTTTTGGAGGGCTTAATTTAGGTCCCCGTCACAAAATTTGAGTAGTGTTGACAGGCACCGGGCCTCAGGAGGGATTTTTCAGAGACGGGCTAGACCCGGGTGTCAAAAAACCCGGGGATTTCTATGTAGTGTAACCACGGCTACAGATTCAATGCAAATCTCTATTTACTAATTCATTTCAGCAATACTGTCAATTGTAAATTGTTCCATTGGAATCGTGAATTGAAATACATGTACTCTGATCAAACAACATGAAATAGAAACGGGTTTCTAAGGTGAAAGACATCGCTTCCTACCAGATTGGAATCCATGGACCCTCGCATAAGGCATCAATCGCCAGCACTAAGTCTGTTCTAGAGTTTCTTGAGTCTGTTCTAGAGTTTCGGATTGTAAAGTACCAGCCTGAAGAAGACCCCGGTTGGGGTCGAAAATTCGCAAACACTCTGGAAATTGCCTTTTTATTTATCAACAATCGCCAGCACTAAGGGGCAGCACGCCTTAACCACTAGGCCAAATCCTTATCTTCAAAAAAGATGGTTCAATGACCCATGTTAAACGAGGTTAAACCATGTATTACAAACAGATATTTCAACGGGTCAGCAATAATGATTAAACCATGTATTACAAACAGATATTTCAACGGGTCAGCATGTATTACAAACAGATATTTCAACGAGTCAGCAATAATGATTAAACCATGTATTACAAACAGATATTTCAACGGGTCAGCATGTATTACAAACAGATATTTCAACGAGTCAGCAATAATGATTAAACCATGTATTACAAACAGATATTTCAACGGGTCAGCAATAATGATTAAACCATGTGTTACAAACAGATATTTCAACGGGTCAGCAATAATGATTAAACCATGTATTACAAACAGATATTTCAACGGGTCAGCAATAATGCAGGTTTTGAACCAGACCTTGGTCATTTCATCGCTCGGACGTCACTCGAGTGTGTCGCCATATGTCTCATGAAAAAAGTATGTTTTTCTATAAATTTTTCGCCTCGGATGCACGTGTGTGGTTTGATGGCCAAGAAAAGTACATGTGCGGAAGGAAAAGGAGGGGTTTACCAACCGGACAGCCGTTTTTATCGAAAGAAGGTAGTTGACGTTTGGTCATCTCCGATCGCTGGGGCCTGTTTCATAAAGTGACTTTATGCTAATGGTACCTTTAACCAAATGGAAAATAAATTGAAGTTAATGGTACCGTTAGCTTAAAGTCACTTTATGAAACAGGCCCCAGATCAGCAGTAAATGACGTTTCATGTTTTTTACTGGAAAATTCATTGCATATACTCTAAACTCCCACTTACTTACCTGACCCATTCCTGAACTCGAAAACCCGAAGCCCCGACGCGAACGTCTATCCTTTTGTTCGGTGCTCTCTTCGTGGCATCAAACAATGGATTTGGCGTTGGCGTTGGCGTTTATGGGGTTTTGCGGAAACCCTCTTTTAAAGAGTTTTCACAGAGCTCCCGAAAAACTTCTCTTAAAGCCCCCTAAAAATTTCTCTTTTAGAGGTTTTTAGAGAGTTTTTGCAAAGCCCCAAAATGCCAACGCGAACGTCAATCCTTTTGTTCGGTGCTCTTTTCCTGGCACCGAACAATGAGATTGGCGTTCGCGTTGGCGTTTCGGGGGCTTTGCGAAAACTCCATACTCTAATACTCCCTAATATCCGTGTGTCGTATCAGCTTTAGCACACTGATGATGTAGGCCTATCAAGGCGAGAAGTTTTTAGATTTCTCTCAAGCGGCGAATCCACTGTCGCGATTTTGTTGACCACAATAGTAAATTTGGCAAATACGATAGTCACAGCTAACCACAATAGTGACCTTGGTTTGAGACGGGGTTGCGTTCCCTTGCGATCACCTTCTAAGGACTTCCGATTGCCATATAAGGTGATCGCAACGGATCGCAACCCCGTCTCAAGCCAAAATCGCAACAATGGATCACCCGCTTCGGGTAGGCCTAGTTCTCATTTCCCTGATATGGATGTTTTTTTTCGAGGACGTGTCACTTCTCCGATACCGTCGACAAAGAATTATCCGAGTTGTACCACCAGTAGTCCAGGTATCAACATATGGTAAAATCCTGGTATCGTACAGTTCGGAGCGTGTACTGACTTCAACCACAGATCAGAACCTGCGCACAAACGTATTTATTTATGCTTATGAAGCCTCTTCAAGAACGTTTCAACGAATTTACAATTCGTCCTACCTCTTCCGTGGCACCTTGTCTCTGGTTGTGCCCGAAGGTACGGTACCATCCGACCATCATGCAAACCCAGTGTTACCCAGGATCAGTTACATTCGGAACGACCTGAGGCGAACTGCTATCTATCACTGGGCGGCGCATTTCACCTCGGACACAAGTCCAAGGCAGCCATGTTGTTTATCATCAAACCCACCTGACCGCCGTGGGACTTTCGCCGAATTTTGGCCCGTTAAGATGTTCAATCGTACTTGCACGATAGGTTGAGGCATTACATATAAACTTTTCGGTATCTCACCCAATCTGCCAATTATTGATCAATAACGCAACGTTTTTATGTGACCTATTTTGTTCATGCGCAGGTGTGATGAGGCGACCGCATCTGAACTCTCACAAACGGGCAGCAATCGTTGCGCGTTCAAGATGGCTGCCTTGGAATTGTGTCCGAGGGGAAATGCGAGTATCTACGGAAATTGCCGAGCAGTTGCCTTCGGAAGTTCCGAATGGATCAGTTACAGTCAGGAGAGAGAAATGATATTGACCAAAGGTGAGGTTGAATTTTGATTGGTGTTCAAAGACTTTCTTTCGAACGAAAGGATTTCTGCACTTCCGTGTAATACAGGAGGGGAAATTTTAAAAGATGCACCGGTATGGGCTGTTTGTGGCTACTCACCTAAAGGTACATGTAAAAATATTAATTGGCAAAAATAACTATTTTATTGGTTATTTTTAAACTATTCTCATGTTTAATATTGCACCTACCATGAAAATGGTTATTTTAACTAATGCAACATTAACTACTTGCAATAGATCTATTTTACCATTTTTACCAAGAAAATAGTTACAGATGCATTTTAATCATTAATTTGGTTATTATGGTTTAACTATGTAAATTAGTTACAGAGATAACCACCTTATTTTTTTGAGTGTACTTGGCAAGGTTTATCCAATGTGGGACGGAGAAAACTTAGAGTTTTGGCACCGCTCCCTAATGCGTGACCCGTATCGCATCCGTATCCCGTATCAGTTTCATACGGATACGTCATGCATGTACGCCACGTATCAAATCAGTTCCATATATGAATACGCTTACCACACAAGTAGTGACGACGTCAATCAGAAAATCGTCAGAGATTTTGATACGTAATACGTGATACGGATCACGATACGGAGCGGTGCCAAGACCGGGGATCGAACCCACGACCAGAGTCAGCGAAGGTGCAGATAGTTCTCTCGCACGCCAGTTGATTTCATTCACTTATCATTGGCTGGTATTCATAAAAGTTAGCAAAACTTGAAGGAAAAGCATTTGCTACCTTTTATGAATACCAGCCATTGTCTATTTCAGATGCCAATGAACGACATATTCGTTTATTTTGACGGAGTGCATCTAGAATTACAGATGGTGGTGTTGGCAATATCGGACCATGTTGGAGTCATCCGTGTGGACCATCGCCTCCAGAGAGCAACGCTTACTTTAGTTCATGAAAACTCTCTTTATTTCGCTTCAAAGCAGTACATTTGGATTGGACCAAACTGAAAGAAGCATTCTCGTACTTGTACAGTCCAATAGAGGACCTTCACGTGACGTCACACCCTAATTAGCATAGAATTCATAGGAACTGGTGCGGCCATATTGGCTGTTAGTGTCAATGGGGTTTACTGAAAGAAATCAGATTTTAACTGGAATATTTTCCAAACTAACTTTCTTATCATTTCAGTTTTTTAATATATGATTTGTCAAATAAAATCACATGTTCTACAGCAGCCTGATGATTGAATGGCACCTGTCTGTTGTAAAAACAGACAATTAGTGCTGAATTACATAGAGTTGTAGTGTATTTCTGATGGCCAAGCACATGGCTAATTATGTACATGTGCTTGGCCATCAGAAATACACTACAACTCTATGTAATTCAGCAGAGGGGTATTGTCATCACGCTGGCGTCTGTCTGTCTGGCGTCGTCGTCGGCGTCGGCGTCACGCAAAAACGACGTGAACGCTCTAACTTGAGAATGGTTCGGAATTTTCATCTCAAATTTGGTATGGTGATACCTCATGACATGACGCTTCTCGCTATTGAAAATCGGCCAGATCTGATTCCTACTTTGGCCACCAGGGGGCACATAGTGAAAACACAAAATTTGCGATTACTCCTAAACTGGTCATCGAAACTTCATGAAATTTTTATGGTGGGTGTATCCAGTCAGGGTACACAACCTATCAGACGGGTTTTTGATTCGACCTACATTTAAAGGTCGCAGAGGTCAAAAGCTGAAATCTGATTGGTCAACGACGTGAACGCTCTAACTTGAGAATGCTTTGGAATTTTCTTCTCACATTTTGTATGTTGATACCTCATGACATGACGCTTCTCGCTATTTAAAATCGACCGGATCTGATTCCTACTTTGGCCACCAGGGGGCACATAGTGAAAACACAAAATTTGCGATTACTCCTAAACTGGTCATCGCAACTTCATGCAATTTTTATGGTGGGTGTATCCAGTCAGGGTACACAACATATCAGACGGGTTTTTGATTCGACCTACATTTAAAGGTCGCAGAGGTCAAAAGCTGAAATCTGATTGGTCAACGACGTGAACGCTCTAACTTGACAATGCTGTGGAATTTTCGTCTCACATTTTGTATGTTGATACCTCATGACATGACGCTTCTCGCTATTGAAAATCGACCGGATCGGATTCCTACTTTGGCCACCAGGGGGCACGTAGTGAAATGACAAAATTTGAGATTACTCCTAAACTGGTCATCGAAACTTCATGAAATTTTTATGGTGCGTGTATCCAGCCAGGGTACACAACATATCAGACGGGTTTTTGATTCGACCTACATTTCAAGGTAACAGAGGCCGAGGGGTTATGCCCGCAACAGCGTGGCTATTTTTTTATCTGCGACGGATCCGTCGAATTGCTTCAAGACGCAATGTCGACCTGTAAGCCCCTTTAGCTTGGAGAATATGACGAGGACGAAAAGTTTAGGGCAAGACCCTCTGCCAAACCTCTGCGATCTCTACCAACTATTCAATACAGCGATGTTGAATGGTAGTGATGTAGATTCAATATCTCTACTTACTATTCAATTCGGCGACATTGAATAGCATAGATTCAATCGCTGCTCACTATTCAAAAGCTTAGCTTACATCGCACTTGCGACTGGATACAACTAGTCGCCACTGAGTTACCTGGCGACTGGGAGGAACTGGTGGAACTGGAGGCGACTGATCTGTCGCCAGAAACGGTCGATGACGCAGATTTTGCCAGTCGCTGCGAGTTGCACATGTTCAACTTTCTAGCGGCTAGTTGTGCCCGGTTTCGTTCAGTCGCCGCGATGTTCTTCACGTGATGTCACACCCTAATCAGCATAGAATTAATAGGATCTGGCGCGGCCATATTGGCCGTCAGTTTCAATGGGGTTTACTGATGGACTAGTACCTGATCCTACCAACCTGCGCGCTGCAGTCGGACGCGGCTTGTTTGGTAGGACCTGAGTATTGGCCGCCATTTGTGGAGGAATTTAGGCAGTGACGTCACTTGGAAATTTTATGTAAATTATGTACATTTATTCAATTCTCAGTACGGCTGACGTACCGGAATGCAGAGAGAAAGTGACCTACATTTGACCCACCAATTACGAAGGGGTTGAAAACAGAAAAGGCATCAACATAATAGTTCCTGTACTTACCACCTGCGCCAGCATCGGCCAATCAGATTCACGAACGCGATAGGCACGGGTCTGGAATTAAACGGGTATTTTCAACAGGTGTACATTAGATATATGGAAGAGTCAGAATGCAAATCTGTTGAGGTTTAAAGGGATATGGCTAGGGATATGGCACATGGCTAATTATGTACTAATTAGCTCATTAAATTGTGACATCGGTGAAGAACCTCTATTTTGCAGCAATATTGACTGGTGGAGATTACAAGGATTCTAAAATAGATTCAGATATTTCTACTTACTTTTCAATGCATCAATGCTGCATACTGAGTACACGCAATAATTCAGTGGTCTCGGCCTCCGCTCGAAGCTGTCACCCTCAACCACTGAAACATTTGGTGCCGAAGTCCATTTCTGAACACTAGATGTCACTACCAGTTGTTGACGAAAGCGCGGGATCAACCAGCCAANCTAGTATTAAGCTCGAGGCCACTGGGGACGAGTGAACATACTGAGTAGAGATACAAGCCCTTGTAAGACTACTCTCTAAATGTTGAAGAGTGGAATTCACTCATTTGGAGTGAGGCAGGGACCACTCCATGAAGTCACTCTATTAGAGTGAAAGGCTCCACTGTTGTATTGGCATTAGATGCAACAAAAATACTTCCAGCCCTATTTTCTCTCTCAGAATCCAAAAAATATTTTTGCATTTTTAGAGAGACAGTGTTTTGTTGCTTCTAATGCCAATATATACAGTGGCGACTTTTACTCTAATGGAGTGACTTCATGGAGTGGTCCCTGCCTCACTCCAAATGAGTGAATTTCACTCGTCGGAATTTAGAGAGTACGTAAAAAACCCGTGTCGAACCCGGGTTTTTTCTGTCCACACCTGTTAAAAACGCGGTGCAATAATCCCCTCCGATCTCGAACGGGTTTTGGAGGGCTTAATTTAGGTCCCCGTCACAAAATTTGTGTAGTGTTGACAGGCACCGGGCCTCAGGAGGGATTTTTCAGAGACGGGCTAGACCCGGGTGTCAAAAAACCCGGGGATTTCTATGTAGTGTAACCACGGCTACAGATTCAATGCATATCTCTATTTACTAATTCATTTCAGCAATACTGTCAATTGTAAATTGTTCCATTGGAATCATGAATTGAAATACATGTACTCTGATTAAACAACATGAAATAGAAACGGGTTTCTAAGGTGAAAGACATCGTTTCCTACCAGATTGGAACCCACGGACCCTCGCATTAGGCATCAATCGCCAGCACTAAGGGGCAGCAGGCCTTAACCACCAGGCCAAATCCCCATCTTCAAAAAAAGATGGTTCAGTGACCTATGTTAAACGAGGTTAAACCATGTATTACAAACATGAGATATCTCAACGGGTCGGCAATAATGATTAAACCATGTATTACAAACAGATATTTCAACGGGTCAGCAATAATGCAGGTTTTGAACCAGACCTTGGTCACTTCATCGCTCGGACGTCACTGGAATGTGTCGCCATATGTCTCATGAAAAAAGTATGTTTGTCAACAAATTTTTCGCCTCGGATGCACGTGTGTGGTTTGTTGGCCAAGAAAAGTACATGTGCGGAAGGCAAAGGAGGGGTTTACCAACCGGACAGCCGTTTTTATCGAAAGAAGGTAGTTTGATGTTTGGCCAATTCTCAGATCTCCGGGGCCTGTTTCATAAAGTGACTTTAAGCTAATGGTACCTTTAACCAAATGGAAAATGAATTGAAGTTAATGGTACCGTTAGCTTAAAGTCACTTTATGAAACAGGCCCCAGATCAGCAGTAAATGACGTTTCATGTTATTTACTGGAAAATTCATTGCATATACTCTAACTCCCACTTACCTGTCCCATTCCTGAACTCGGAAAAAATGACTAAATCCTAAGTTGAAGATAATGGGGTATGGTCAGAAACAGTAATGTCCTGTCCACTTACTTGTCCCACTCCCGAGCCTGGCAGAGAATGACAGCGTGCGATATCTTCAACTTAGGATTTGGTCATTTTTTCCGAGTTCAGGAATAGGACAGGTAAGTGGGAGTTTAGAGTAATTGCCTTATTTACAGGAGATACTAGACAAACATGTATAGTAGGGTAAGTGGGAGCTTAGAGTAATTGCCTTATTTACAGGAGATAAGACAAACATGTATTGTAGGGTAAGTGGGAGTTTAGATTAATTGCCTTATTTACAGGAGATACTAGACAAACATGTATTGTAGGCGTATGTCTCCACCGAACAACTCCGCGCCTACCAGAAAGCGCGGGAGCTGTTGATTGGCATGACTGCATACATGTAGCTGTTTGCATATAATGAGGCCTATAATTGGAGTTCATTTTCATTGGTCCATACTGCTTGCTGGTCATGAATATTAACTATTGTTTGCTTGCCGTCAGAGACTGATTTCTTTATTCGGCAAGCATTTTGCTTGCCAAATAAACCACTTCATTTATGGGCCTACTGTACGGGTACTATATAAATACACGTACGGGTACTACATGTATATAAATAGGGGGTTTTCGCAAAGCCCCCGAAACGCCAACGCGAACGTCTATCCTTTTGCTCGGTGCTCTCTTCGTGGCATCGACAATGGGATTGGCGTTCATATCTCGTTGGCGTTTCGGGGGCTTTGCGAAAACTCTGTAATATATGTACCTGAGAATACCTGTACCTGTATTAAGGCCCGTTTCCACTAGAGCGTTTTACGCCGCGTGATGCGTCAAATCTTTTGTTATTTTCCGCCGCTCTGCTTCCAAACAATGGCGAAGCGTCAAAACGCGGCGTAAAACGCTCAAGTGGAAACGGGCCTTTAAGGCCCGTTTCCACTATAGCGGATTCCGCGGCGGTTTCCGGCGAGCGGTGCGGTTTTCACAGGGCTTTGGATAATCCTTCGATGGTGTAACAATACAATGGCCTATTGATTATCCCAATGCCTGTGAAAACCGCTCCGCTCGCCGCAAGACGCGGCGGAATCCGCTATAGTGGAAACGGGCTTTTAGAGAGTTCGCAAAAACCCGAAGCCCCGACGCGAACGTCTATCTTTTTGTTCGGTGCTCTCTTCGTGGCATCAAACATTGGATTTGGCGTTGGCGTTTATGGGGTTTTGCGAAAACCCTCTTTTAACGAGTTTTAACAAAGCTCCCGAAAAATCTCTCTTTTCGAGATTTTTTTAGAGTTTTCGCAAAGCCCCCAAAACGCCAACGCGAACGTCAATCCTTTTGTTCGGTGCTCTTTTCCTGACACCGAACAATGAGATTGGCGTTCGCGTTGGTGTTCCGGGGGCTTTTCAAAAAGTCTCTAAAAATACTCCCTACTCTCCATTCCACTTTCTTGTGGCGCGCTCGAGGTTTATGAACGATATCTCCGCAACGGCTTGGTCAAATTTGACATACCATTACATCAATTGACTTGTCTTTCTTGTCGGTATCTTTCTGCTATCTTCATTTTTCGCGTAAGGCCTGCATAACGGATCCCTTTCTCAAAACCCATTTCAATTCGCCATGGTGTTCAGTGCAGTTTACACGTGCGCGATGCATTGCGTCATTTCAAAATGGCCGCCATTTCGCCGTACGAACTGCGATTGGCGAAAGAATTTTTTTCTGTCACGTTTTTAGAGAAAATGACAGTAATGATGCCTGTAGCAGCAAAAAAGACAAATCGATTGATGTATGTTTTATCAAATTTGACCCAGCCGTTGCGGAGATATCGTTGATAAACCTGTCATCGCGCCATTCGGATGTGGAATGTCCTTGTGTCGTGTCAGCTTTAGTGCAGTGATGATGTAGGCCTATCAAGGCGAGAAGGTTTTACTTCTCTCACGTAGTTCTCATTTCCCTGATATGGATGGGTTTTTTTTTCGAGGACGTGTCACTTCTCCGATACCGTCGACAAAGAATTATCCGGGTTGTACCACCAGTAGTCCAGGTATCAACATATGGTAAAATCACGGTATCGTACAGTTCGGAGCTTCTACTGACTTCAACCACAGATCAGAACCTGCGCACAAACATATTTATTTATGCTTATGAAGCCTCATCAAGAACGTTTCAACGAATTTACAGTTCGTCCTACCTCTTCCGTGACACCTTCCTGCTCGACTGGGTTGACAGATACCTACTGATTGGATCAACAAAGGAACGGGCGATTTACCTGTACGATTTCAAGATGGGTAACTTTACTGGTCAACTCCAACCACCACCAGATGATCTAGAAGTCATAGTGGTAAACAACAAAGCTAGACTTATCTATTTATATGAAAATTACTTTCTCCTCGTCAACCCCAATCGAGCTGTTAGAAAATTGTCGCTAAAGGTGTTAAACTTTACCATTACGAAGAATGGGGAAATGTTGTTAATGATGAGATTACAGCACGTTTGCACCCTTTACACTGAGCGTATGAAAACTCTTTATTTTGATCTGTCCCCAAGTCACGTGTACAGAGTTACCGTGGCCATTGCACCAATAAAACGTAGACAACCCGCTGCCTTCCTGTACTCGAAAAAATTTCGTTCAATAGGTACCTTGCCAATCAAATTGGTTCCGTTTTCGAAGACTATTCTCGGCATCTCTCATCCCGATTCGCCCTTTATTTTGGTGGCGTCAGATCCTCATTATGTACAGCGTGCTTTAGAGGTTACATGCACCGGCTCAGACAGGATACCCAAAATGAGACAATTTGATGTTTTTTTCAAATTTGAGAAAAAATTGACGTCGGTTGATGATGTCAACATGAATAGGAATGCCGACGTTTTTCAGATAATAAAAGTTAAGACGACCCTCTCTGAAACATTGAGAAATGTTGTATTTTATACCCATTCCACTGACAATGGTCCTTATGCATAAAAAAGCAAATGCTTTTTACTTGACAACTGAAGCAATTACTTCCATCCGTATGTATAAAACCCAAAGTAAATGCTTTTGCTAAAAAGCAATTGCTATTAGAAAAAGCAATTACTATTTTAGAATTCATATGCATAATACTGAGCAATTGCTCCAACTGTAGAACCTTTGGTAAACAAGCAAATGCTTGTCAAGTACAAGCATTTCCTTTGACGTAGAAGTAAAAGATTATGCATATGAAACCAAGTAATTGCTTTTACTTTTACTTTTGGCTTCAAGCAACTGCTCTTACTTTTTGCTTTTGCTAGAAGTACATGCTTCATTTTTATGCATACGGCCCATTGTCAGATGAGTGTACCAGGTTTGCGCTGGCCTGATTGACTGACCGCTGACCTGATTGATTGACCGACCGACCGATCGATCGATCGATCGATTGATTGATTGATTGATTGACACTTCATAACAGTAGAGGTCAATCACAATCAGTAATCTATACAATTTATATAAAAAAAGAATGTTATGTATCAGGTTTGCGGTTCGGGATTTAAACTGTTACCCGTAAAAGACATTCAAGAAATTCATAGAAAACATAATGCCCTAATGGGCGACCGTACTTTTTCATTTCCACTCAGTTTACATTATCACATTCTCTCGGTTTATTTCTGATTTCGGCAAAAGGAACACCGTATATTGAACTACAAATTTGCTGGTGTGGCGAAGTTCCTTCCACCAGTCAAGCTTGTTAGCAGTGAATACACAGAAAATTTCAAAGTTATCAATCGATTTGGGGACTTTATCATCAACATGGCGTCTGATTCCAATCCAAGAAAGCCAATCAAGATAATGTTGGTGGTGTATGGCTTAACAGGTGGGTCTTATAAAGTGGCTTTTGAGTCGTCACTTCCTTCTCGCTTGGATGGATATGTGCTGCCCTCTTTTTACAAGAGGTATTTACTACTCATGAGATACGGTCCAACTATTCTTGGGTACAAATTTTATGATATGAAAAAAGGTCGGTTGGTTGGGAAAATTTATATCCCTGACGACGAAGCATGTGCCCATCCCGCGCAGCGTTCGAACAGTCTTGTTTTACAGCATGAAATAGATGTCGCTGTATTATTCTGCGAACTTCATGGAAAAGAGCTAGCGTCTATTTATGCCATTGAAAACCGACTCAACTCTGGACGCGGTCTGAAATTGTGCAACCGAACACGATTAGTTCCAAACGCTCTGCGCGACAGTGTCTTTTTTGTGCTGCCCGAGGGAGATTTGCTTCTACTTAGAACTAGTCAAACTTATTACCTTTTTCGCCGATATTTCAAAATGGCCGGATATCAATACAGGGACAACAAATGCTTGTTTCGACAAGGTGAGGATATGATTTTCCCCGTAGGGATATTCGACCACGACATATTTTTGTTCGTAAGAAATAAAAAACATGGCCGCATCTATCGCCCATCCATCCTTTATCACCGCATGATTTGTTGTTACCCGTTGTTGGCAAGGCAGAGTCATCAACAACCTACTGCATTTCATCGGAAAATAAAGGTCAATGTTAACCTCCATATCGAGGATAACTTGGGAAACTTAATAAAGGATAGTGACTTAGGATTGATGCAGGATGGCACGGTGCTGTCTGTCAAGAAATTAAAAACCGACCGTGTCACGACACTTGAGTCGGTGTTGCTGTATAACATAGAGGAATAAATTTTAGGCCTAAACTCGTCCCCAGCGTTCAGTTGGCTAGGTGGACCCACTAAACACTGGCATGATTGGCGCGAAAACTGAAGAAGGATAATCAATAGACGGCGCTGTTTGACGAGGGATCCAATCACAAGCCATCATCACAGTTTAACCGATGCCGCCGTCACACACTTTCTGATTGGCTGTGATACGTGTACAAAATATACACTGTATATTCATACTGTTTCCGATTGCAAAGTCAACAAGATTAACGCAGTTTGCAAATAGGGAACACCGATCACGCAGACCACGCGAGAATATACGCGTGGTTTTGAACTGATAGTACACCAATGCCACCTATTATTCATGACGCTTCAAGGTGTGATTGGCCGTGCTTGGTGAACCGCATCTCTCGAACAATGGGCCTAGGTCAACGCTAGGTGTCTCGTCTGCTCTATCAGTAGTCATCACGTGACCAATTGGCGCTCCCCATTTGATCGATGTTGCATTCTACTCGTTCGTGAGGAACAGGTACTGTATTAGTGAGGTTTCGCAAATCTGACGAAACACGAAGTACGAAATACGAAATTGGACTTCACTTCCATGACGTAATGCATTTCAGGAGATGGCTGGTACCACAAGTATCGCCTGCTGCACGAGCGTCTTTTAATTTATGGCATCAGACCAACAGGGTTACGCTGTATATTAAACTCTGAAATTTATCTTTCCTTTAGGAATTTAGGAATTCAAGATGCACCATAACTACCTCAGTCTTACATGATATGCTAAAAGACGCACTGGCAGCAGGGACATTTGTGGTACCAACCATATGCAGAAATACAGTAGGTCGTGGAAATGAAGTTGAATTTCGTATTTCGTCAGACTTGCGAAACCTCCCTATTCTGATTGGTTCCGACCGATGATTAATTCGCACTGTAAAGTCAAATTTTCCAAACGATTTTTAAAATTCAGATTCAGGGCTATGAACACCCCACCTGTAAGCCTTCATCATGCATACTTAGAAAACGACGAAAAACCTGACCGTGTAGGCCTACGGCGAGAATGAGAAGATGGGCCCTCACGATTGAGGTTTTTTTTCGTAAATCTTCGCCGTAGACTCCCGATTGCAATCTTTGCCATGATTGGCGGTTCATCCCTAAAACCCTGCGGTCAGTTCAGAGGAAGTTTTTATAAATCACTGGATTTCCGATGATCTGATTCCGATGGTGGAGGGGAAGTCGGTTTGAATTTGCAAGGGATTGACTACAGGGTGTAAAAAACCCGAACGGCATATTCCACACCCTTCCACCCTGAAACTTCATGGTCTACGAAAATGCTCCCCTCTCTCATTATATAGGCCAACACTCGTCACCAATGTTTAGTTGGCCACTATGTATAGACCCACTAAACACTGGCGTGATTGGCGCCAAAACTGAAGGATAATCAATAGACGTCGCTGTTTGACGAGGGATCCAATCACAAGCCATCATCACAGGTTTAACCGACGCCGCTGTAACACGCTTTCTGATTGGCTACGATACATACTCTCTATCCGGAACTTTAAGACCAGACAATGAGGAACTTCTAGGCCCGCGCCAGTCGCATTCACCCTAGTAAAAAGCCTTTTGTACAATTTGGTCAATCAACCCCAAGCTCTACTCGACGGCGCTGAAGTGAATTGTTGATGAACATGAATTGACTGGCTGGGGCGGAGCACTCTGGTCTTAAAGTTCCGGATAGAGAGTATGTTCAAAATGTACACTGTATATTCATACTTTTTCCAATTGGAAAGTCAACAAGTTTAACGCCGTTTGCAAATTTTATCGATGTTATCACGCACCTGTAGTGTGCACTCACGTTTCGGACATTTTGAAGGTTATACTGTATTCTCGTGCCATTAGCGACCAGTATGCGCCATTTTCTGGTAGTAATATATGCAGAGCCGGGTTTGGCGTTTGTCAATAGGCCCGCCCAGAGACCAGTTGCTTTGTATTTGTTAGATTTTCCGTGCCCCAACACGACAGGCACGCCCCTGAATACATGTAGGCCTATATACAGTAAGCTCGAGTTTAAACCACCGGTTCATTATGTCCATAAGCACACCCATAGTAGGGTCAGTTTCACCGTAGGCCTTAACCAGCTATTCATTCCGTCACGGGGTTGTGATTGGACAGGCGATTCCAGCCATTCAGCGTAATACTTGTTATGTTTTATTCACGCCCATTTCGGATTGTGGGTGTGCTTATGGACATAATGAACCGGTGGTTTAAACTCGAGTTTACTGTAGTGATTCATTGGCGTCGTCATCGATGGTCTATGAGATTTGCTAATCGAAAGGACTGTTCATTTTCGTCAATTGAGGAATCTTAGTTGTGATCCTTGAGAAAATGGAGAAAGCTATGAAGCTGTAAATTGCAGCGATTATTCTGTACAGTGCAACAAATAATCCCTGCAATTTGCAAGTGCAGAGCTTTTTCCGTTTTCCCAACGATCACAACTATAGAAATCTCAAGTGACGAAAATGAACAGCCCCTTTTTTCAGCAGGTTAAATCAATATTGTGGTAACCGTTAACAATCCAGTTTCTAGTGTTCATTTGTTGAAAGCGATTGTGATAAAGGCATTCATTCGAAACAATGCCGTCAAACATTGAAAGATGAAGAAAAAACAATACATCAATACTCTCAGTTTCAATTCAATAGAAAATTTAGTCCGGGAGGGATGACAAAGGCCTAAAGATCACGTCGTGACACTCGGATAGATTAGTGAGGTATCGCAAATCTGACGAAACACGAAGTACGAAAAACGAAATTCAACTTCATTTCCATGACCTAATGTATTTCAGGAGATGGTTGGTACCACAAATGTCCCTACTGCCAGTGCATCTTGTAGCATATGTAAGACCGAGAGAGTTCTAGTAGAAATCTCAGATTTTATGAACTGGATCCTAATTGTGGATCCAGCCACTATTAATTGTGGATCCAGCCACAATTCATTCAGCCTATGTCATTCAAATGTACTATGTCACTATCACGGGGTTAATTGGTTATGTCAGTATCAAGGCGTTATTTGGGATACATCCGTCCATCGTTTTCTGCGTGCAACTTCAGGAGCGACGCTGCGAGGCAGGAGTGGCATTTGTGTTGCACTTCGACATACAGGCACGAATCTGTCCCTGATGAGCATTCTGCATAATGCATCGTGTAGAAATCGGCTAACCTCTTCCTACACTCTGCAGCAAGCAACCAGATTCCGTGTTCAACGCTTTGGGATTTTCTCGTGCGCCCAATCAGAAGCCTCTTTGCGATAATTTATTCATACGAGTACCGGGTACGCCGTTCAACTTCGTAGCGAACAACACTAGCCAGCTGGTACATAATTGACTTCCCACTGCCAGTCTTACAACAGACTAACAAATAGTCTCCATCGAATATTGCCTTCGCAGCTTCTTTTTGAGTACTTGTAGTCCTTCCACGGAGAATTTGCAGTTTCATCGACCGCCATCTTGTCATCATACCCGAGCTGCCGATGCAAGCTTGTCGGTGATTGGTTGCTATTTTTGGGACCGGGGAAATCCTTGAACACGGAATGTGGTGTGCTTGCGTGAAGGTCAAGGGAGGTCAAGCCGAGTATCGACCTGAACTCAGTGAAGATGCTGATGAGCTGATCACAGCACGATTGCTGGTTTTCTTCGAGAACGGTCAGAAAGTTGTCCCTCTTGATAAAATTCACTGAACTACATGTACAGTAATTGACACTTTTGACATACATTTTGTAAATAAAACGACCCAGTCAAATTGCCTTCGTTTCGACTCAGAACCGACGCATCAGAAAAATGTTATTTTGGATTCAGCTGCTGTTCACCGCATTGTTGCTGGAACCTGACAGCGTCACACCAGTCATGGCAGGCGGTAAGTCTCCACGTCTACACACGTTTTAGGCCCGTATGCACCAAAGAAAGACAGAATGATCAAGACTCGAGTACGGCTCCGTTGAATAGGTCTGAAATTTTGAGACTTATTATATTATCTCGAATTTTGAGAATTATTAGTTTAAAGCCCAACAGTATGCGTTAGGTTTTGTATCTCGCGACAGCCGACGTAACTTTGACCTTTAGGCAACGTCGTATATGCATGCTCGATAAGATTGTTCAAATCTATCTATCTGAATGATGTAAGTCACCAATTAGGCATTGTGAGTGTTGCTACACATAAAATAATGAGTTGAAGCATGTTACCTTACCTGATGAAGGGTTAGTCATGCTATAACAGCTAGTTGAACTTCTCAAGTGATGAAGATATGGCGGCCATTTTTGTTTCGACATAGTATCAGTTCAGCCTCGTTTTACCATGTATATAGGTTGGACAGGAGACCAGTCTTATCAAAGGTGGGGAGGGGGAAGAGTCACCTAATGCATACTGCTGTAAGACGCTGTCCATTCTGAAGCGGCGAATCCACTGTCGCGATTTTGGCTTGAGACGGGGTTGCGATCCCTTGCGATCACCTTATGAGGGCTTCCAATTGCCATATATGGTGATCGCAAGGGATCGCAACCCCGTCTCAAGCCAAAATCGGACAGTGGATTCGCCGTTTGAAACAAATGCGAGTGGACCTATTAATGCGGAATTCATCATCATGACAGGGCTTTCATTAACTTTTTCCCGACCTGTGTCATGACTTCCACAATTTTTTTATGGAAGTCAATTTGGGAAGATGCTGGGGTCTTTAGACTTCCAGTAATTCTTTTTTGGGGTCATGACTTCTTGTTATATTTTACTGGGGTCAAATCGTCCCTTTGTTTGTTGCTACGGGTGCAGCGCTCGAGCCAGGAGTGTGTGGTTGCCATGGGCGAAGGGAATCCCCAGTTCTATTTTCACCTCCGCTCTAGCAAGGATTCGGCGTCTTGAAGAAAATTTGGCCACGCACGACTTTCAATATCTTGATACCTGCGTTAGCCGGGGTTCTACTGGCGTAATGGAGACTGAGTATACAGATGGGACTTCCACACTTTCTCTATCACCGTATCATCGAATTTACCTGCGTTTTTGAGACTTCAGAGTTATTTATATTTGCGTCATTTGTGTAGTTTACATGCGTAATAGACGCCATACGCAGGCTTAATGAAAGCCCTGCATGATAGGCCTACTGGACGCCATATACCTCTCGCCACTTTTGTTCACAGTGAATCGCTACAAGGCCGAATGGGTGAAGTCGTCCTGGGTGACCCTAAATGTCACCCAGGATAAAACTGGGTGACCCTAAACGTCCCCCAGAACATGTCTGAGTGACGTTTAGACCCTAAACGTCACCCAGTTTGAAAATCGCGCCATTTTAAAACCTGCCGCCGAGGTTGATGATTGATGCTAGTGGAACGTCTGTCAAGTAGCGGTCGCGAAATCATGAACAAACGTGAGTGACGTTTTTGCATCAGAATGAAACATGGATCTAATACAGCAATATGCGTCTTCATCGTCTGATGAGGAAGACCAAGGGCGGCCATGATCTGATGATGTAGAGATGTCAGAATTCCTTTTCAGCTACACGAAGAGCGTACCACTACCTCGGCGGCAGGTTTTAAAATGGGGCGATTTTCAATCCATGTCCTGGGGACGTTTAGGGTCACCCAGTTTTATCCTGGGTGACATTTAGGGTCACCCAGGACGACATTCACCCATTCGGCGTGTGCAAGGATTCTGTTGATGTTTCGTTCTATTTCCTTCTCCAGGAACTGAGAATACCGAATGTGGATCCCACAGGAAAGTAATATTTAAAAAGATTGAAGGGGTGTATCTATGGCGTAGCAATTGGGGCTGGAATGGAACATTTGATGAACAGGGCTGCCTGAAATGGTGTTTGACATGGAAGAATATCACATGCCGTAGTGCTGACTTCACCTCAATCGTGAAAGGGAGCCCGGGTTACCGATTCGAGTGTTACGTCAGTCAACACAACACCTCAACTACCAATCACAAACTTCGACGGGATTTTCCACGGTGGTCATACTATGAACTCGCGTGTGATGGTACATGTAAGTGACTGTTTTCCATGATTGGCATGGAAATATCATATGTGTAGTTTCAGACCAAGAAGGAGCACGGTTTTTATGGCGAAAACATTTTTTTACTGAAAAACTTAGTTTTTTATCGATAGATTAAAACTATTTTTTGACTGAACAGACAGACAGACAGACAGACAGACAGACAGGCAGACACACACACAGACACACAGACAGACACCATGACCAAACACAATATGGTTTCCGATCATGAGATCGGAAACCATAATTAAGCTATCCACACCGTGTTTTCACCTACTTGTGCAAAACCAAACCGCCGTCATTTTGGGCGATTAGGCACGGTTTTGAACCGTGTTGAACCGCGCCTTCAGAACCGTCCCCGCGTACACTCACGATTGCAGTCTTTGCCGTGATTGGTTCCATCCCCCAAACCCTACGGTCAGTTCAGAGGAAGTTTTTATAAATCACTGGATTTCCGATGATCTGATTCCGATGGTGGAGGGGAAGTCGGTTTGAATTCGCATGGGATTGACTACAGGGTGTAAAAAACCCCGAACGGCATATTCCACACCCTTCCACCCTGAAACTTCATGGTCTACGCAAATGCTCCCTTCTCTACACTCGACCCCAGTATTTACATGTAGTTGGCCATAGGTACAGACCCACTAAACACTGGCATGAATGGAGCCAAAACTGAAGGATAGTCAACAGACGGCGCTGTTTGACGAGGGATCCAATCACAAGCCATCATCACAGGTTTAACCGACGCCGCCGTAACACGCTTTCTGATTGGCTACGATACATATGTTCAAAATGTACACTGTATATTCATACTTTTTCCGAATGGAAAGTCAACAAGTTTAACGCCGTTTGCAAATTTTATCGATGTTATCACGCACCTGTAGTGTGCACTCACGTTTCGGACATTTTGAAGGTTATATCAATCAGTTGCTATGTATTTGTTAGATTTTCCGTGCCCCAACACGACAGGCACGCCCCTGAATACATGTAGGCCTACATGTATATAGTGATTCATTAGCGTCGTCATCGATGGTCTATGAGATTTGCTAATCGAAAGGACTGTTCATTTTCGTCAATTGAGGAATCTGAGTTGTGATCCTTGAGAAAATGGAGAAAGCTATGAAGCTGTAAATTGCACGAATTATTCTGTACAGCACAACAAATAATCCCTGCAATTTGCAAGTGCATACCTTTTTCCCTTTGCCCAAGGATCACAACTATAGAAATCTCAAGTGACGAAAATGAACAGCCCCAGGTTAAATCAATATTGTGGTAACCGTTAACAATCCAGTTTCTATTGTTCATTTGTTGAAAGCGATTGTGATAAAGGCATTCATTCGAAATAATGCCGTCAAACATTGAAAGATGAAGAAAAAACAATACATCAATACTCTCAGTTTCAATTCAATAGAAAATTTAGTTCTGGAGGGATGATAAAGGCCTAAAGATCACGTCGTGACACTCGGATAGATTAGTGAGGTATCGCAGATCTGACGAAACACGAAGTACGAAAAACGAAATTCAACTTCATTTCCAGGACCTAATGTATTTCAGGAGATGGTTGGTACCACATTAATGTCCCTACTGCCAGTGCGTCGTGTAGCATAGCCTATGTAAGACCGAGAGAGTTATGGAGTATCTTGAATTTTTAAATTTCGACTTCGTAGATACGAAGTGGAAACGAAAGATAAATTTTTCAAAGTTAAATATACATCGTAACTCTATCGGTCTAACGTCATACGCTATTAAAAAGACGCTCTTGCAGCAGGCGATATTTGTGGCACCAACCATCTCCTGGAATACATTACGTCATGGAAATGAAGTCCAATTTCGTATTTCGTACTTCGTGTTTCGTCAGATTTGCGAAACCTCACCAATGCGGGTTAGACAGAGATTTTCTATTCACCGCTCATTTTGTTTTCTAGCTGCGCTTCCATCACAGCTTTTAGATCCGGTCTTAATAGTACCGCATCTAAAATAAGACCGGATACTTCACGGCTTGCGCTTCCACTACTGGATTTGAGGTGAGTAAGTTCGGCTACAGATGGACCGCGTATCGTTCTGGTACTTTCGAGCATGCGCAATGTCGCAAGCGATCTTAAGCCACCTGTAGCCGATCATAATACTACAAATAGATCCGGACTTATTGCCATTCCGCTAGAGAAACACAATAAAATTGTTGATCCGCATCTAATTTAGATTCGGAGTATGATCGGCTCGAAATCTCGAATTTTTGACGCGAAAAATCTGACTAACTGCACAAAAAATTGGGAAAATAAGGCTCGGGGGCCCTCGGGAACCGTCATAAGAAGGTGCTCCGAGCGTTATGTTTTCACTATTCAGTGTGCAGTTAGTCAGATTTTTTGCGTAAAAATTCGAGATTTCGAGTCACTTTTCATAACCCTTAATAGATCCGCACTTAAAGGTGCTCTAGTTCGAATTGTAAACATTACGGTGTGCCACCTATTGTCAACTTCTGGTACTAACAAATCAGATGAAATCGAATTAAATCTCGCCTTTCACAACTTTTTGTTTGTTTATGAGCGTAAAATCATAAATATATTTCAGTTACAAGAATATTTATCAAGATGCATGTAGATGTTTTGGTATAAACGGTGCTGCCACCTGTCCGAGGAAAAATAACTATTATAATCAACCATGTAAATAAACAAACCGTAATGTTTACAATTCGAATTAGAGCACCTTTAATAGAACCGTACTTATTAAACACGGCAATTCTGTAACGGAAGGAATAAGAACGGACAAATACCGGCTTTTTTTGAGTGGAAGTGCAGCTTCTGTCTCTTTGAGAAGAACTTATCATCGATTTCAGCTCAGTCTTTTCTAGAGTTTCAGATTGTAAAGTTCCACTTGAAAAAGACCCCGGTTGGGGTCGAAAATTCGTGAATTCTGGAGATTGACTTCTTGCTTATTATCATTTTGTGTGTCAATTTTGTGCTTTTCTGTATCTTGGATGTCAGAATGAAAGAGCTAATGAAATATTCTCAAGATATTTACCTTCAAATCTGCGCATTAGTTTTCACCACGTCGGGCCAAATACGAGTCGTCAACATCGACGGTCGACAGCAAACAATTTACGATGTCTGTTACATGTATACTCGCATTGCCAAACTTATGGCACGTACTCTCTTCAGATATGGTTTAGTATCGAAAACACTGCCAGCAATCTTTTAAAATACATGTCGGAATCTGTCCCTAAATGAGCTGATCACAGCTCGATTGCTGTTTTCTTCGAACGGACAGAAAGTTGTCCCTCTTAAAATTCACTGAACTACAGTATTATTGACACTTTTGACCTACATTTTGTAAATAAAACAACCCAGTCAAAGTGCATTGTTTCCACTCAGAACTGACGCATCAGAAAAATGTTATTTTGCATCCAGCTGCTGTTCATCTCATTGTTGCTCGAACCTGTCAGCATCACACTAGTCATGGCAGACGGTAAGCCTCCGCGTCTACACACTTTTAGGCCCGTATGCACCAAAGAAAGTCAGATCAAGGCTCCAAATAGTTCTCAAATTTTGAGAATCATTATTTTAAAGTCCAACAGATGCGTTTGTATCTCGCGACGGCCGACGTAACCACTGACCTTTATGCATGCTCGATAACACTGTTCAAATCTATCTACATGTGTATTTGAATGATCTAAGTTGCCAATTAGGAATCGGGAGTGTTGCTACACATAAAAGAATGAGCTGGAGCATGTTACCTTACCTGATGAAGGGGTAATTACGCTATAACAGCTCGTTCAACTTCTCAAGTGGTGAAGATATGGCGGCCATTTTTGTTTCGACATAGTATCAGTCCAGCCTCGCTTTTACCACGGCTATAGGCCTATGGGTTGGACAGGAGACCAGTCTTACTAATCAAGGTGGGGAGGGAGAAAGAGTCACCTACTGTATACTGTTGGGCTTTAAGGACGCTGTCCTTTCTGAAACAAATGGGAGTACATAATGCGGAATTCATCATCATGATACTGGAGGCCATAACGCCACTTTTATTCAGAGTGAATCGCCACAAGGGGAGAGGGTGTGCAAAACTTCTGCTGATATATATTTTCTTTATATTTCCTTCTCCAGGAACTGAGAATACCGAATGTGGATCCCACAGGAAAGTAATATTTAGAAAGATTAAAGGGGTTTATCTATGGCGTAGCAATTGGGGCTGGAATGGAACATTGGATGAACAGGGCTGTCTGAAATGGTGTTTGACATGGAAGAATATCACATGCCGTAGTGCTGACTTCACTTCAATCGTGAACGGGAACCCGGGTTACCGATTCGAGTGTTACGTCAGTCAACACAACACCTCAACTACCAATCACAAACTTCGACGGGATTTTCCGCGGTGGTCATACTATGAACTCGCCTGTGATGGTACATGTAAGTGACTGTAGTGTTTCCCATGATTGGCATGGAAATATCATATGTGTAGTTTCAGACCAAGAAGGAGCACGGTTATGGCAAAAACATTTTTTTTTACTGAAAAACTTAGTTTTTTATCAATGGAAACTATTTTTTAAAGAATAACCTAATCTTTTTCGAAATAACTTAGTGTCTTTCAATAGAAAGTTAATTTCTTTAAGTTATTTCCATAGAAACTTGGTTTTTATCCATAAAAACTTAGTTTTATTCATAACAACTTAGCCTTTTTGAAAATAACTTAATTTCTATCGATGAAAACCTAGTTTTTAAAAAAAGGCTAAGTTATCAATTAAAAAATTTACTTTTTTAATAGCTAAGTCTTTTTTCATTATCCTGTTCTCAACGCTTGGAAACTTAGGGTTTTTTTGAAAAAAACTTAGTCTTTTTCATAAAACATGGGCCTCAGAGAAAGTGTCATTTTTGGATGCTGTTCAAGTTTGTTGGGAAAACCGTCCACACGATCATACATTTGTCCATGAACATCATCATACAGATGTATGATGATGTTTTGAACAAATGTATGATCGTGTGGACATCATCACACATGTTGGTTGTTGTTCACGTTTGTTGGGAAAACAGCCTACACAATCAAACATCTGTCCATGAACATATACATGTACAAATGTATGATGATGTTTTGAACAATCCCGATTTGGTCCTATCGTATCTTTCAGATGAGGAGTTTGATTTCTATTCACGGCAGACGAAGATCGGCAAAAATGATTCGAGTACAAGATCAGTGAAAATGACTAAAGGAATCAGAATTGTGCCGTCCAAGGGTACCACCCTAACGAGCTATGGCGTAGCACGTAGGGCAGTTTACTGCGCCCTCAGGTATGTGGCGTTGGCCTAGTAACCATCCAAGTGGTCAGCTAGCAGCACGCAGGCCGCCAAATCTAGCGTCCAGAAGCGTTCGACTGAACGCCTCTGGACGCCAGAGTTGGCTGCCAGTGGATCCTGGTGAGAGCACACCTGCCCAAACTTGGCGTTCAGTAGCATCTTTTCGGGCCACTTGCGCGAATATTACCAGTGCTGCCATCTTCATTGAGGTTGCCATTTTGAAATCATGTGGCATCAAGACCCAAGCTGATTGGCCAAAGCCTCGCCGCCGACTCCAAGTCTGGCTGCCATCGGTAGCACACTTGGCTACTTCGGGAGTTCACAGGCGTCCAAAATCAAACA
>NMRB01000114.1:445643-457719 GCA_002633025.1 Notospermus geniculatus | reverse complement strand
ATGTTGGTTATTGTTCACGTTTGTTGGGAAAACAGCCTACACAATCAAACATCTGTTCATGAACATATACATGTACATTGTATGATGATGTTTTGAACAATCCCGATTTGGTCCTATCGTATCTTTCAGATGAGGAGTTTGATTTCTATTCACGGCAGACGAAGATCGGCAAAAATGATTCGAGTACAAGATCAGTGAAAATGACTAAAGGAATCAGAATTGTGCCGTACAAGGGTACCACCCTAACGAGCTATGGCGTAGCACGTAGGGCAGTTTACTGCGCCCTCAGGTATGTGGCGTTGGCCTAGTAACCATCCAAGTGGTCAGCTAGCAGCACGCAGGCCGCCAAATCTAGCGTCCAGAAGCGTTCGACTGAACGCCTCTGGACGCCAGAGTTGGCTGCCAGTGGATCCTGGTGAGAGCACACCTGCCCAAACTTGGCGTTCAGTAGCATCTTTTCGGGCCACTTGCGCGAATATTACCAGTGCTGCCATCTTCATTGAGGTTGCCATTTTGAAATCATGTGGCATCAAGACCCAAGCTGATTGGCCAAAGCCTCGCCGCCGACTCCAAGTCTGGCTGCCATCGGTAGCACACTTGGCTACTTCGGGAGTTCACAGGCGTCCAAAATCAAACATGTTTGATATCTGGAGTTCAGTGGCGTCCGGCGGCGTTCTCCAGATTCCATTTGTAGCACATTGGGGACTTTTCTGGAGTTCGGACATTGACGTCGAAAAAACGCCTCTGGACGCCGAAGTTGGCGGCCAGTCTGCTGCATGCTCTGGGCTGTGCCTTAGGGCCCTGTCACACTTTTGCGTATATCAAGTCCTTATGAACTCCTAATAAACATTATTCAATACGCAGCCGTACGCTCAAAATGTCGAAATTTTTCGATATACTTTGACATATGTGCGACGTACATCTAGCGTATAAGTAACGAATGCAGCGCAGCCATTGCGTATGAGGTGCGCATGAGTTGCGTATATGCAGTGCGCAACACTACCGTACCCTGGATGTACGGCAAGTACGCTATCTGTACGCTACCTGTGCGTTTCTCATAGGTTACAAATAAGTAAAATGCGCTGCTAGATCGTGCAATGCGAAAATTCGTCCAATGCTTCGGCATTCGCTATGAGTTCGTTCAGCGTGCGTTGGATCTGCGCTGCAAGTATGCTGGGCATACGTCCAATATACGCGGTTCATACGCTGAGGAGGGGTGCGGCCGGGCCAGCCTACCGCTTATGAACCCGTCCCTCACGAACACATTTTGTACTCGTACCGCGCTACGACCAATGCGGGACCGATGCACAGCGTACGCAGCATAGTTTTGGGCATGCCCAAAACTACGCTGCGTACTGGCCGTACTATGCGCATGCTTCCGTACATGTACATGTACATAAAACTTACACAAAGCGATTGAGATGCGCATGAGGTGCGTATTGTGCGTACGCATGCGTATGAAAAAATATCAATACGCAACTCATAAGGAACTAAGGATACGCAGAAGTGTGACACGGGCTTTACTTTGTCATCCATGGACAATGGTTCACTGTTTTTCTAGGATCCTTCAAACTGATTCTCAAGACTATCGGATGCTGTACAATCCTCGGAAAGAATGCTTGGCACAAAGTGACTGATTGACGTCACAGGGTAGGTCACTGCCATTCTCGTAGATGGCAGCGCAGGTCACCACACATCTGATTTTCTCTCTTTTTCATACAAACCAGCACTTCTTTTAAAACCAAAATACCGTAAGGGCAGTCTCCTCATATTGTACTGTACACATAGGCCGCTCTTTGTATGCTTCAAGCCCTAATTAAGGAGGAGATAGGGCAGAGAGTCCGGTCCACCGTAACTGTGTACAGTCATTACATAGCAAGGTATAGCAGATAACAGGTCAACTCAGGTTGATAACAAAATCCAACATGGCTACCGTCCATTATACTATAGATGGTGCCGGGGTGTGTTGTAGAGGTCCAAGGAGCACATACCCCGGTAGGGAGTTTTCGCTAAGCCCCCGAAACGCCAACGCGAACGCCAAACCTATTGTTCGATGCCACGAAGGGAGCACCGAACAAAAGGACAGACGTTCGCGTTGGCGTTTCGGGGGCTTTGCGAAAACTCCCTAATAACCCCCCCCCCCCCCGAGTAATGCCACGTTAGTACACCGGGGGTACGTTATTACCGGGGTATGTGCTCCTTGGACCTCTGTAACACACCCACCATCCCTGCAATGCAGCATGCCTCAAGTCGCTGTGATTGACGTATACATGTACATGTATTTCGAATGGAATATAACATCTCATTCTCGTCGAATCGTGTACAGTGTATACTTTATTCCACAAAATCAAATTCATCTCGAAAAATATGTGCCGAAAAGTAAAAACCAACTCTACAGAAAGTTCATCTGCTATTATCATCTTCCCAAAAAGGATTGTTCTAACCCTGCGCCGACGTAGTCGTACATGTACATGTAGTTCATGGTGTTCTTGGTCCAGGAATAACTACATGTACATGTACTCTTTTGGAAGCTAAGACTAACCGAAATGGTTAGTTCGCAATAGGCTGATGAACCATACAAGACGATAGCTAAACTTGCTCATAGGTTAGTGATAAAACCCGGAACGAAACGAAACGAAATGAAATCATCGAAATGGGCATGATTTGCATCAATTTATTTTCATTTTATTATCTTATTGTAATACCGATATTTTAAGTGGTTAACGTAGAATCTTCTCCGACATTGACGCTTGCTTTATGCACCAACCGAATGAGTGAAGAAAATGCAGAATAAAAACTGGCGGTAACTTGAGGAGCACCGAAAGGAATTTCGTACATGATGATTCTGATTGATTTTAAAATAATAATTCAATTTGATTTTGTGTGGTATGTCGAAAAAAAAACGTCAGTCTCAAGGCGGAAGCATACGTCTGCAACATAATGACACTTAATTAGGCCTACCTTAATTCTCAAATTCCTTGCGAGTCCCCATTTCAATGCTTTCATTTCGTTTCGTTTCGTTCCGGCTTTTATCACTAACCTCTTGCTCATATTTTATAGAGTGACAAACGAAATGTTGTATGGTAGGAATTCGTCGTTGAAGCTCCAAATATGGACCTCATACATGGATATTCAATATTATAAAAACGCTATTCGGCTTAATTTTATACATGAGTTTCGCTAGCGGCCATCTTGCCAAAATTAGGTCATGGGGATTGGGAGATGAGATAACCAATCGTCTCTTGAAGAGAATTCCCACGATGACCTAATTTTGACAAGATGGCTGCTAGCGAGAAACTCATCTAGACTGGTCCCCGGTCTATAAATATAAAATATATAGACCGGTACTGCCTGCGAGTTTCATGGCGTTGATTGGTCCAATTCGAAAATCAACGACTTGCCACAATCGGTTGGAAAATCAGCCATGTGTCATTCGCTATGGCACTTTCTAAGGCGTTTGCATGCATTGGTTTCAAGGACCCATACTCAGTCTTTCGTCTGGCATAGATTATCGCTAAGGCACGCTTTGTAGCAAGCGAAAAGCGATATCTATTCTCTGCAATGTTGATATTTACCAGCCGCCGCCATGATTCCTCGTTGCAACTGGTGTCCGGTCCTTCATCATGTGGTTGTACGTGTCCTAAGTACTGTCATGGACTAGATACTACTCTTACTTTCGTCTACTTCGGCGGCAGCCAGATTTCTGCCGTCCTCAGTAGCCAGGACCGATCCTCCGCTATATCCAGCCCGCCAGCGCCACCAGCGGAGGATCGGGTACCAATCTAGAAACTCACCTATACATGGAGAAGTTCAGGTGGCAGGAAATCGGAAAAGGTTCATAGTCGTGGTATAAACGTTCGTCATTCGCACCCCCCCCCCCCAGGGTAAGGCCTAGCGTGGCTTTCTGCTCTTTGACTTTGATGCAGGAAGCAACATCACAGTGATGGGACAGAATCGCCTCGCGAGGCTCGTCGACATTTTATATCAGAGTTGTGATTCTCACCAGTCTATCTTTCCTGACGCCCATCTAGCCTGGTTTCAATCCATCACATTTCCCGCTTCTGAGGAGCTCAGACGCCTCAGCCAATCATCGGTGTGCGAAGGCTAATCGATGTGTACCAATCAAAATCCGTGTTACAAATGTGTGCGGGAAGAGAACAGAAAGTGCCGAACGGCAATTTGTTTCACGAGTACTGATCGGCTCGAAGGCGGGTAAAGTAGGCTAGGGGTCAGATTCATTTATGAATTAAAGGGAGACTCCACTCATTGTGTAAAATTTTGAATTTTTGAAATATCGTTAATACATTCAAATTCACTGATACCTGCAACATGTCGTATTTTTTTAAATCCGCAAATTCATCATTTTAAGTGTTTTAATTGGATCCCAAGGGGACTATGCACAGCACTCATGATGTCATGTGTGCTCAATGCACATTTATGAATGTACAACCAATAGGCCTAGGCGGTCACAGTATCTATTGACACTAACGACATCACAACTCATGGCAATAGTCTACATGGATTGATAAAAATTCAAAAGTTTACAATGATTGGAGTCTCACTTTAACGCAAAAGATGACATGATTGTGTATTTATCAAGGTGTTTTGGCAGGCGCATCAACAACAAATGGACCTGCACTATGGTGACGTAGACACTACTCATGTGACTAGTGACGTCACTTCCATGAGCTCTGGAGGAGCCTCGTAATGGAGCTAGTGCAAGTGACGTTACGAGACACATGTGTCATAAGCCAATCAAAAGTCACAAAAACATGGCATGGCTCCGTGATCTGTGATTAAAAGAATGTACTTGATATCTGTACTACTCCAATGAAATCCAATGGTCTGTCTGTCTGTCTGGCGGCCTGTCCGTCCATCTCTGAGTATGTCTGTCAGTGGAATCTTCGCTTGGATTCTGGGTCGGAGCAAAGTCTGATATTCTGTGCGACCTTTTTTCCCTCTGTCTACAGATCGGTCGAGTAGGACAGGAGAAAGCTATTCTATGCCATTGATGTCATCCACTGAGAACATCGGCATTGTTAGCGCTCACCCCTTCCTCACCGCATGCACACAGCGAGGGCTAAGAACCCTTGGTGTTCTCAGTGATTGATGTGGTTGATGTGGATGAAGCATCCTGGGAACCCAGGGCATTTCCACTCTGCATAGCGCGTTACTAGGACGTGCGAGTAGGGGAGCGCGTTTTAGAGGACCTGTTGCAAGAGGATGTGGATGAAGAGAAGCGAGGTAAAAACCACTGCTGTGTGGATTGAAGATGCGGGTATCTTGACGAAGTATGTAATAAGTGTCACAAGAAAAATCTCCTGACGCGCAGGGGTTAGAGCTGACGCGCGCGGAAACCAGAAACAGAATATTCATTTCACCTACTGTTCATTCCACATCCCCGTGGCGCGAGGTTTATCGCCGATATCTCCGCAACTGCTGGGTCAAATTTGGCACACATCAATCGATTTGTCTTTTTGCCGCAACATGTATCATCGCTGTCACTTTCCCTAAAAACGTGAAGAAAAAAGTTTTTTCACCAGTCACTGTTTGTGTTTACGGCCGAAATGGCGGCCATTTTGAAATGACGCAATGCATCGCGCACGTGTAAACTGCACTGAACACCGTGTCGAAATGAAATGGGTTTTGAGAAAGGGATCCCTGGCCTTATGTCGGCCTTACGCGAAATTTGAAGATTGCAGAAAGATACCGACAAGAAAGACTAGTCAATTGATGTATGGTATGTCGAATTTGACCCAGCAGTTGCGGAGATATCGGCCATAAACCTCGCGCCACTGAGATGTGGAATGAACAGTAAAAAATCCAAGGTCTCATCCTATGGTTAAAAATCCAACAATGGGTGATATTCTGCCAGCCCTAGGGGTTCAAAGGTAGGCCTATTATCAAAAATGTACAAAGCTCGCTTTAAAACTTTTGCTATATTGCATTATTGATGAAGGCAATTGTCATGAAGGCGTTCATTCAACAGTTGTCGTCGAATGATAGAACAAAATAGGCCTATAACAAAACTCTTTTAATTCAAATTGAATAAGTTGGTGAAATTGTCCTGCGGGGAGGCCTAATGATCACGTGGTAGTCGGTTGGATTTACAAAGCAGGTTAGACGGAGATTTGATATTCACTTCTCATTTTGTCTGCTGTCTCGATGAAAAGACTCCACCGTTGTATTGTACGTCGACATTCGTCCATGAAATTCTCTCTGACAAGACCAAGTCTCGATGACCGTTCGATTCAAGCGATGGTAGACTCGGGACCCAGTCGTTGTGTCGCGCCGGCCGCCGCGCTACGCTCAACAAACGACTGGGAAAGCAAGATGCAAAATCAGCGGCTAGCGTACCGACAACAACAACGCCCATCTCGGCGAATGAAATTGCCCGAAAGCAATCTACTAGGGAAAATCTGGCGCACTTTTGATTGGTTGTTATTTCTGTGGATGATGTAATTTACCAGATCCTCTCGCCCGTTCAGAAACTTTTCAACCTCACTAGCAGGATATTGATGAATCCGTAAGTACTGCTTATCGAACACAGCATCGAACTTAGGTACCAGGATACCGTCCTTGACCTCGAAGAAAGTTCCGGTGTAATCAGCTGATTTGGCATCTTGCAACGAACAGCCGATGGCCGTTTAAGACACACTTTCTGATTGGCTGAACTCATTCATATCCGTTGTTGTTGTCGGTACGCTAGCCGCTGATTTTGCATCTTGCTTTCCCAGTCGTTTGTGGACAAACTCTACAACAGTGCCGATTTTCTCCACTACGTTACACAAATAGACACTGTCATCGACCAGTCGCCGCCATGTTTGACGGCATCACTCCTCCTAATGGAGTTACCGTTAGGAGCCTGATCACAATTGGTACATGTAGATATTTTTCCATTTAACCTTCCGCTGCATTACTTTTCAAGATGGTAACCTTCGAACGATACTAGAGGGTATTGGTTGAACCTCGTCCCAAGACCCTCTGGTGTCAAGATTGGTTTGTGGAGTGTAGCGCGGCTGCTGGAGCGACACAACGACTGGGTCCCGAGTCTAAGCGACGGGGACCGAAGAAATGTTACGTTATATCGTATCCATTTTGAAAGGTAGGCCTACGTGCATGTAGGGCCCTACCAAATGATGTATTACTTCTATAGGGAGAGTGATTGACTTGATACATTTGTATCCAATGAATCATCCTTCTTACAAAGGTGATACATTTTGTATCACCACTCTCCAGGGAGACAACTTCTCCCGGTTCAGGTTTCGCCTCACCTCTCGTGTCTTTTTGAGCCTCCGTCGGTGTGAACGCCGGCCTTCGATTAGCAGATTTGGCAGAAAATTACGGGAACTCAGATTGGAAGCATGAGCATGTGAGTAGGTCAATTACAGATAATTCCTTTCAATAGAGAATTATTTTCGCAAATCTGAGAAAATACGAAGTACGAAATTGGACTTCATTTCCATGACGTAATGTATTTCAGGAGATGGTTGGTACCACAAATATCGCCTGCTGCAAGAGCGTCTTTCAGCGTGGCATTTAATTAGACCGAGAGAGTTACGGTTTATATTGCGGTGGAAATAAAACTTTGAAATTTAAGATGCACCAAAACTCTCTCGGTCTACATGATATGCTACACTGTTAGAAATATCCTTACTAAAATAACAGAAAAGTGCCTGCAGCAGAGTTTCAGGCTTTTTCTTTATTTCTGCTGTTGAAAATTAAATTTACAGAAAATTGTAGGATAACAACTGTATTGGAAAATTGATTTAAAGATAAACTGTAACTTCAAATTACAGGAATCCATTTTTTTTTAACTTTTGACTGTGAAAATAAAGAGAAAGCCTGAAACTCTGCTGCAGGCACCTTTCTGTAATTTCAATGTATCTATGTAAGCCTATCACTTGGAAGCTTCATAACCCTTTTCGACTGGCTACTGTCCACCTGTGTGGGGTGTTTTACTTGCCGTGGCATGGACACTCAGGTACAAGGGACCACGGTTTTCAGCCTCATTCGATAGACCCTAAACTGAATTGGTCCACAACCTTTTTTCATGCATGTCCTGGCTGGGGATCGAACCCACGCACTGACCGTGTTAGGATTGAAAGTCAAGCGCGTTAGACCACTCGACCACTCCAGAACATGCTGTCATAGCCATGATTTAATAAACTTGGCAAACACCATCCAACATGTCCAACTTTGCCTGCAAGGGAATAAAACCCGTGTTGACAGCCACAATATTTAGTACACATTCTCCAATACTACGAAGTCCCTTTCACCGACCAGGCCAATGTACATGTAGGCCCGAGGCCCTAAACATGGTTTCTGCTTGCTCTTGACTGGCGTCTAGCACGACTCATTTTTGCAACAATACTTTCACCATCGAACATCAATAATCGAGTGTCAAATGCCCTCGTGGGAACTTATTTTTAATCACCTATATGTGCGTAAAATGCATTCATGTCATTTTCGCTTTACTTATAATTCCAAAGGGGAACGATTTTGAATACAACTACAAACAACTCAAGAAGTCGTGTAACATATAAATCTATTAATACAAAGGCGCAAGCGCTCTCTAACATCCTGTGGGATTACCGAATCTGTGAAAAAATATTAGTCCTGTAAAATGACAGGAAGTCCTGTAAAATGACAGGAAGTGCAGTATATTAACAGTACAGACCGTAAATGTGTTGTTAAAATTATGAAGCTACCGTTAAACTACAGAAGCTCCGTCATTTTACAAAGTACTTGTCAATATATCACGAATTCCGTTATTCAACAGAAATCTGTTTAACAAGAGATTTTTTTGAGTATTTAATATGAATTACAGCACGATTCTGTAAAATATTTTCTGTAAAATCTTCTGTTTTTTCTAACAGTGTAAAAGACGCACTGGCAGCAGGGACATTATTGTGGTACCACTATCTTCAGAAATACATTAGGTCCTGGAAATGAAGTTGAATTTCGTATTTCGTACTTCGTGTTTCGTCAGGTTTGCGAAACCTCGGTAATATCACATCGTCCACAATTTTCCGTTACGGTAGCCTACGTCATAAAAGGAAGCTTTCACTGTCGGTGTGATTTCTAAACCTTCGTTATACTCGATCTGTGAGCCAGTCTGTTGGCCGTATCATCAACCACAGGATTGGATGTCAAACAGTTTCCCCAAAGTTCACTGATTCATGAAATGAAATCCGCTTGTCAGAATGAACGAGCTGTTGAAATATTCTCACGAGATTCGCCTGATTTCCGCACTAGTTTTGACTTCATCGGGACAAGTACGAGTCGTCAACATGGACGGTCAACACCAAACAATTTACAATATCTGTTATACTCATACTGCCAAACTGGAGGCAATACAAATACTCTTTTCCCGTATGATTTAATATTTAATACGAATTTCGCCAACCGCTTACACAGAATTTTCAATGTTTTACACTGAATTTTCAATGCTTTACACTGAATTTTCAACGTTTCGATGTTTTGCTAACTGTCGCCGATATCAGTATTAGCTTGGCCGTATGAAGGATATATTTCAACGGTGATCCCACCAGCCGCCGTCATATTTAGTTGGCAAAGTTAGTATATAGAGGTTAGTTGGGATTCCTCCAGCCATCGCTTCGTGCAGATGAGTTCGGGGGCGACGATAAGCCACCGTGACGACCTCAAGTCAGGGCCGTGGAGGTGGGGGGGGGGGGCAAAGATTCGACAATATAGCAGACCGTAGTCATAGTCCCTTTCAGCGAGCGCCGAAATATCGACAATTTAGAAAATAAGAGTGCTTTTACGCCGTTTCCCGGCATTTGAGAGCAAAATTGGACGCTCTAGTAATGTAAATGAGGTTCATTGGTTTATTCGACTTGGGCTTTTGGGAATTAAAGGCAGTCAATGCTGAGCCTGCCATATTTTCATTTTTGACAAGCCAAATATTGGGGGGGGGGGCGTGTGCTTTCTAAGGCCCTGCAAGTGGGGGCTCATCTTCAGGAATGGTATTTGATAGAAGAACCAGGATCAGCGTTGTTCCTGGAAATGGTAGCCCTACCGATTTGTAGATGAATTTCGCTAGCAGCCATCTTGCCAAAATTAGGTCATCGTCATGGGGATTTCCTCTACTGGGGAATGGGAGAACCAAAATCGTCTGCCACTCTGGAAGAGAATTTCCATGGTGATGACCTAATTTTGGCAATATGGCTGCTTGCGAAACTCAGCTACATGTATTGCGGAAAATTAAGGCCATCTGGCAGATCGTCATCCCAACCATTATTGGGATTAAGAACCGAAATCCCGCTGACTTGCCCGGCGACGCCGGTTGGTTTCCGATAGCATATCCCGACGTATCCCGTGAGGGCCAACGGTCCCCTAAAAACCGGACTTATCATGGTCTTATTGGCTGGGTTTTATCTTTGGGGAACTAACTAATATTCCTCTTGATAAAACCCTGGCGCCGGTGACCTCAATCAGTAGAATTTCATTCTTTTGTACGCACGCGTTTGCTGGACTTCATTTTATCAAAAGACCCCGAGTAGAACACTAGGATAGAAGTAGCTGCTTTCTGTGGCTCGAGTACAAAGATTAAAATTTCACAGTTTTTATCTCATTATAATTGACGGTGGCCATGTTGGATATTTTATCAACCTGAGTTGAGCTGTTATCTGCTATACCTTGCCGTGTAATGACAGTTACAGTGGACCGGACTTTGTGCCCGATCTCCTCCTTAGTTAGGGCTTGAATCCTACGAAGAACGGCCTATGTGTACAGTACAATAGGAGGAGAATGCCCTTACGGTATTTTGGTTTTAAATGAAGTGATTATTTGGATGAAAAAGAGATAAAATCAGCATTGTGGTGACCTGTGCTGCCATCTACAAGACGTGTAATAAACCAGACGTGATATTGCTGCCTAGAAAGTCTAAACTGCTCCTCATGGATTTAACGGTAAACGACGATTAACAAATGGATTCCTAGCCATGAAACTAAAGCAATACACCCTCTACCACAGGATATTCAAGGACAAACACACTCCCCCAACATGTGCTCGCCACGGGTCAATATGCTAGTTCAATAAAATAATGTAAGTAAAAATCTTGTTTCGACTCGGAAGCCACACATCAGTAAAATGACACTTTGCATCCAGTTGGTGTTCACCATACTGTTACTCAGAGTGGAACATGTCAGTAGCACACCAGTCCTGACAGACGGTAAGTCTCCACTCTACATACTTTTACTGTCTACCACCTCCTTGCTCTTCGACTGTGTCCTTTACTGGGATTGTTAACTGTCTAAGTGGATGGAGGTCATGATAGCCTGATGGAAATCAAAACATCTTGGGGAAAATTCAGTTTCCTAAGAACAGACTTCATTGAGTGCATGCGAAATGTTGTTCTTCGTGGTGTTCAAGTGCATGCAGGCCATTTTTTATGTCGCCATTGAGCAATCAGACAAGAATAAAAAGGAACCCTTCCCGGTTCTGTTAATTGTACCTTTCATGTTCGAGAGAGAGACAGACAGACAGACTGACTGACTGACGGACAGACAGACAGACAGACAGACAGACAGACAGACAGAGAGAGAGAGAGAGAGAGAGAGAGAGAGAGAGAGAGAGAGTGAGAGACAGAGCGCACACTCCATAAGGAAAACACTCCTTCTCCGGCTGCCAATGTCACCATGTGAGCTGGCACACGAAGAGGCGCCAAGGCTTCAGCCGATATACGTTCTAATTCCCTTCTTCAGCAGCAGTAAGTTCTTACGAATGTGGATCCCACCAGAAAGTAATATTCAAAAAGATGAAGGGGCTGTATCTCAAGCGTAGCAATGACGGTTGGAACGGAACATTGGATGAACAGGGCTGTCTGAAATGGTGTTTGGCTTGGAAAAATATCACATGCCGTAGTGTGGATTACTCTCCACTTAATGATGAGGAGCAAACTGACCCCGGCATTAGGTCCCATTGTTACGTCAGTCAGGACAACACCTCTACTAGCATTTACACACTTATGTCGGATTCGCCTAGTTATGCTTTCTATGAGCTCGCATGTGATGGTGAGTAACGATCCTTGCTTCGCCCCCCCCCCCCCCCC
>NMRB01000114.1:408655-425091 GCA_002633025.1 Notospermus geniculatus | reverse complement strand
GACATTTCACTGGTTTGACTTCGTAGATGATCGCCGCCATATTTCATCACGTGATCAATCCAGTAGGCTGCCGTCTGCTTTGGATCCATTTGCTGATCACGAAATATCCTCGAAGCCTTCTTGATCGATTTCGAGTACGACTGATCCGAAATGATAGCCGTTACCATGGAAACCAGTTTGTTCTTCGTCAAGTCCTTCATTCGAATGTGAAGTCCAAAATGGCGTTTTTCGATATTCTCGGCGTTGACGATCTGGTCGCCGAACAACGGTATCGCCAGCATTGGGACGCCATTGTAGAGCGCCTCGTGTTGGCCGCTGTTCCCACAATGAGTAATGAATAATTTTATATTCGGGTGTCCTAGGACGTCGTTCTGCGGAATCCAGTTAGAAAGCAGGACATTCTTTGGTACAACATGTTCCGGTTTCAGTGTCCGCCTGTCCCACTTCCAGATAATCCTCTCCGATATTTCTGCGAACGACTCTAACAGTAACGTGACCAACCAGTCGGGGAAGTGCTCGGCAAAACTCCCAAAACTAACGAGAATGAACCCGTTCTGTGCCGAATCGGCGAACTGCTTCATGACTTTGTCCTTGATCGGTTTTGGCTGACGGACATTCAGGCCACCTACATAGATGACGTTCGGCGATACTGGAACTGGGTGGTCAAGTACCAGGCTTTTATCGTACAACCAGAGCTGACATTTTTTACTGATGTCAAAGAGAGGCGTATTATTTGAGTACTTGTTGAATTGGCCCGAGTCTCGCATAATAATCGCAAGAATGACTTTAGCTAGGGTGGACACAACGGTTGGTGTATTTTCACTGGTAAGCAAGCCGTCGAATGGACCACGCACCAAAAGCGGCGCTTGTAGCGCCGCATCCGGCGTTTGAAGTTGAAAAAATGCGACGAACGACGCAAAAGGAACGCCCAGGTTATTCGGTATGATAGCAAGACACGGCATGAAACCATCGGTGATAACAAAATCATATTTCTCCCGCAGCAATGCCTGAAATAAATCTTTGTTTTCAAAAAGTCGGCGGCATTCAACATTCAGTATTTCAAACAACCCAGATACCACATGTAATTTTCTCATAATCGTCATATCCTCGAGTTCCATGGCCAGAAGTGGAACCTGGTAAGCAGGCGTGTAATAGACGATGACATCAACGCCAGAGTCGAAGCGAATGACCTTGACCTCTGGATGTAAAGCCGTGGGAGGTAGTTTCAACTTGGCGTCGATAATAATATGGACTTCGTGGCCTTTCGCGATAAGGCCGTCTGCGATTGAATTGGCCTGGAACACGTGACTGCCGACTTGGGGCGGGACGAGCAATAACTTTTTAGCCGTCACCTCATGGAGGGAAACAATGATTAGAAAAGTCTGTAAACATGAGAAGCAGACGGAGAAAGCGTTCAATCGTTTGGTCTCCATGGTCTGTCCCAACAACATGCACGGATTGTGTGGCTGAAACGGTCTCTCGAAGACTACAGTTGTCGTACCACCGAATGGTAGCCCACCGAAGGTAGTCGATCTCTCCGAGACGTTAACTGTTCGTGTTGTTTGACCTCGTCAGGCGTTCAGCTCCTCGGCGTCTTTGGTTCTTCCGGTCCTTCCTGTCCGAAGACTACAGTTATCGTACCGCCGAACGACAGCCCACCGAAGGAAGTCGCTCTCTTCGAGACGTTAAATGTTCGTTTCCTTGTTCGACCTCGTCAGGCGTTCAGCTCCTCGGCGTTTTTGGCTCTTCCGGTCCTTCTCCAGTGACCTCGTGTTGAAATCAAAAACTTCCTCCAAATCTCTTAGATCTCGTGTGACCACGTGAAGGAATTCGTCAGCTTCCACTTGAAACCTCTTGAATGTCTTCAAGTCTTAGTGAGGTTTCGCAAATCTGACGAAACATGAAGTACGAAATACAAAATTGGACTTCATTTCCATGACGTTATGTATTTCAGGAGATGAATTGTACCACAAATATCGCCTGCTGCTTGCGTCTTTTAGCGTATAACGTTAGACCGATGAGTTTACGGTGTATGTATATCAAACTTTGGAATTTATATTTCGTTTCCACTTCGTAGCTGCGAAGTGGAAATTTAAAAATTCAAGATGCACCGAAACTCTCTCGATCGTACATGATATGCTAAACGACGCACTGGCGGCAGGGACATTTGTGGTACCAACCATCTCCAGAAATATATTACGTCCTGGAAGTGAAGTTGAATTTCGTATTTCGTACTTCTTGTTTCGTCAGATTTGCGAAACCTCACTAATATCTCTTTATCCTTTGTATCAGAATCAATCACTGTCTACACGTCCTAGGATAGTAACTTTTCCATACGGTCACAATACTCCGAAAGGTCGTCTCCCGCTTTAGGCCTACTCAGATCCCTGCTCGCAAAGTTCTTTATCTAAAAACAAGGCTTACCAATGTTATATATTGAGAAAAGACCAGTACGAGCTAGCTTCACGTCCCATAATGAACGATATCTCATTATGAACAAGGTATATAATCAGTAATCTTATTCGGTTTGACTTTGTGGCAAATTGGCGGAGACCCACTGACATGAATTTATCCGTGATCAAAACCTGAATTCAGGTCACCACCGTGTGCACAATTACCCTCAGATTAAGTTCGAATAGTGCCTGTCTTGATTGGGGTAGGCCAAATTATCGATTGGCAGAAATCAATTTCGAATTGATTAGGCCTAGATACTAAAAGATTAAAATGACCTCGATTACGACAAATTATCAAGATCAACTGACAAGGAGAAATGCATTTTGTGTTAGGGTACTATTACGGTACCTATTTAGAAAATTGATGATTCCAATCGATTGATTAAAAGGACGTCTAACCTATTTTTTCATAGCCTTGATAACGGGATTGGACTCGGCCTCACTCGGAGCCCTTCGGCTATTCCCGCCCATTTTGGTTCCGGAAGCCACCGCTAGGGCTAGAAGGCTTCGGTATTGGCCGCCATATTATTGCTGACGTCATTTTAGGATTCCATTTTCCGCGGTCTAATAAAACCGCGATAATCTTGAGGTTTTGTTACAGATCTGCAACACACACACACACATTCTCATCAAGAAACTTCTGGGTGTTGCCATTCCGCGCGATTCGGCCTATTCGATGACAATTAGCACCCACTTGGCTAGGGGCAGCCCCATTCTAAAAATAACCCGTGATCAACATGATGATCTATAAATAGATCCGCAAAGATGGCGGCCAATATCGAAACCTTCTAGGCCTACCGGTATTTTTTCCTAACCGGTATATCCATTACGAAACGAATCTAACGAAGTGAATAGAGGGTTGCTTGCGTAAGGGTTAGGGTTAGGGTCAGGGTTAGTGCTGGGAGAAGTAGGCCTATTAGGATTGGGATTGGGATTGGGATTAGGATTAGGATTTGCTGTATAGGTTAGGGAAAAAAAGTTGGTCGTAATGGATATCTATGGCGGACGAGGTGGATTCAGAGGCCGCCGAGTGTTGTTTTATTCGCACTGGTCATCAATCCTATATTGTTACCATGACATTGTCCCAGAGGATCATCCACCTATCACACATCATACATCAAACTATCAAACACATCAAACCCCTTTATCTCATCATTCCATTCGCAGTCGTGTGGAAAAAAGCAAAGACGGATTGTTAAATGCTAGGACGATTTAATACATGTGCAAACAACTACAATTTAAAGGAGAAGGGTATGCCATCTCTTCGCGGTATTTTGACTGNTACATACATCGGGTCCCTGGGGTTGGAGAGCGGCGCCGAAATATGTCGAGAAAAAGTGGCAATACCGGGCTCCTTTAAGACACGATTCTGATTTGAGAGATTTTTGATGCGTTACTGAGTCCCCCTTTTATTGCAACCCTCATCGTTTCGTCTGAAGCAATTCTACATTTTACTCCTACCCACTGGCAGTACAAACGTTACAGGATCGTTTACAGTTGACCAACATGTATCTCGGGTTTTTCTGACACTCTCCTCGTCGCTTCCAATCAGCGCAAAAGTTGTTGTTGTCGGTGCAGTTTGTAGGCTGTGCTGCGGCTGCAAGGGAAGAAACCCGGCGGATGGTAAGCAATCTCGTACCCACAGTTCAACATTGCCAGATTAAACTCTGGAAACGCCTAGACCAGAACGGGTATTTTCGCGGGCCACGAAAATCATTGTTTATTTACATTTTGTTTGTTTGTGTCCAGTCTTACTTTGTCTATGAGTAATTTGTTGGTGGCATGCCCTTCTAGAAATTATTTTGATAGGCCTACCGAAAGTATTCAACTTGTTGGGTTGGCGTATCCCAAAAGTCCAAAATAACATAATGTAAACATCCATGTTTACAAATATTGAATGTAAACAATGAAGTCGTGATACATTATCTTTAAAGGCGCTCTAGTTCGAATTGTAAACATTACGGTTTGTTTATTTACTTGGTTGTGATTATAATAGTTATTTTCCTGCGGACAGGTGGCAGCACCGTGTATACCAAAACATTAATGTTATCTATTTTTATATCTATCTTGATAAATATTCTTGCGACTGAAATATATTTATGATTTTACGCTCAAAAACAAACAAAAAGGTGTGAAAGGCGAGATTTAATTCGATTTTATCTGATTTGTTAGTACCAGAAGTTGAAATAGGTGGCACACCGTAATGTTTACAATTCGAACTAGAGCACCTTTAAGGGACTTCTAAATAGTGCAAAGTTTTCGGAAGCGCGGGAGAATGAAACAATGTGTCGCTTACCTCCTGCCCTGCAGACGTTACAGGATCTCTTACAGTACAACAACATGTACCGTGGGTTCCGTCGGCATTCATTCCGTCTGCTCCACATGGGACAATTTCTATTTGTATCGAAACAACCTGAAACTAATCGACACAAAAACGGGAAAATTAATAAGGATTACACAAAAATGAAATAAAAAAATTACACGCGAGTACTGTGGTCTTTTTCAAATCGAAAATTCATTCACATGATTTATTGATTTTACTTTTGCGTCCAGACGCCGGCAGCCATGATGTTGTTATTGTCGTTTGGGATAGACTCTGCCATGGCCGCGACAGCCTGAAGGCCGGCCTCGCGAGTTTTTTTAGTCTCTTCAAATGTCATTAATTCGTTTTTTTGTGATTAATTCTGATTAGATAATGTAGAGAATGACCATTTAAAAATTAAATTAGAACATTTTTAGTGATAAAATTTGTGTTTTATAGCGGTGTACGCAATTGGACGCAAAAGTGCGACCGTTTCGGGTTTCGGATCATCCTGTACGTCATACCTCCTCCTCCGTCGCCGCCACCGCCACCCCGGCAGAATCCACAGCTCTTCTTACAGTTTCCATACATGTAGCTGCGGTATTGGTAGTGATTACAGAGTCGACGGCCTGCCCAAACTCGGCAGTTTCTGTGCTTGTCCTGGCATCCTGAAGAATGTTAGAAAAGAATCATCATTATTCATTTCATCTATTGGAATCATCACTGACGACGGTGTGATGTTTTTTTGACAGTGTGGCCATTTTTTGTGTATTTCACATTGTTTGGAACACACTGGGGAACAGACTCACTTACAGACTGTATGACAGCAGTTTTTGCTGTCTGACAGTAATAATTGACTATCTGACAGCAAACTTTCGACAAAAAACTGTCACGTGGAGCGGCGCCTTTAGCATGTATAGCCACATCATGGCCTACCTTTGTCTGTACTACCTCATACTTCCTACGCACAAACCATGGAGAACTTCGCCAGGATTTCTGTTTCTCTGTCTGTCGAATTTCACCATAAACCGACTTAAAATAACGCACCTGACCCAGTTCCTCCTCCGCCGCCGCCTCCGCCACCTCCACCTCCACCTCCACCGCCGCCTGAGGAAGGCTTAAAGGAGCACGGTATTGCCACTTTTTCTCGACAGCCGGCGCCACTGTGCCACTCTCCAACCCAGGGACTAACTTTTACGTTGTCGGCGAATTGACCCGATTTACTTCGTACATTTTGTAATGCATTTTTGTAGTTCGTATTGCTACCGCTAGGTGGCTCCCTCTACGTCGGCAGTCAAATAACGCATTAGAGATCCAATACCGTGCTCCTTTAACAGTCGACTCGTATTCATCAGGCCACATTTAAAAAAATACTTGTTTAGCGTCCCCTCCCGACCTGAAAAATGCCAAGACTCCTGAATTTTTTTTGTAATGCATTTTCCTTTAAAAAAATTGCCTACTCTAAAATTTGAAAATTAAAAAAAAATTGTTATTTGTTTTTGACCTATCTTTTCAGCAAAAAGCTACTAAAAATAAAAATCTCCCTCCCGACCCTGAAAAACTAAAGTGCCCGGACGCTAAACAAGTAATTTTTTTATCTGGCCTAAAGGGTGTTTAAGTCTTAGACGCGTGTGATTTCACCAAATGCACACACTACCACCATGCATTTGACGAAGCTACACGCGTCTAAGTCTTAAACACCCTTTATGAATTTGGCCCTATGTTGAATATACTCACCATTACACGAATACATCAAATTTAAAGTCTTCACATCTCGGAAACTGAAGCCTTTTCTGTTACCCATTGAAGATTGGTAACGCTTATTCTTGGCAACGATGGTCGGTCTACCATTGTGACTGAATGCCTGGAACGAGTATGTTACTTGTGTAGATGTAACTCACTGCCTCAATAGGTGTCACTACTGGTTAAATCTACTGAATTGAAATATATTCCAGTTAAAATCTGATTTCTTTCAGTAAACCCCATTGACACTGCCGGCCAATATGGCCGCACCAGTTCCTATGAATTCCATGCTAATTAGCGTGTGACGTCACGTGAAGAACCTCTACGTATAGGCCTACACAGTGTCTTTGAATACTCTATACTGGAAACAGGCATTAACTCTTAAAGCCCCACTGTATTGAATTTGAAAAACGCAAATCATCGCCGCGATTCTTGACGTCAGCGCACGACGTCACGACGTCAGCCGGAGTGTAAAATGTACTGCGCTCCACCTGAATACATTAGAGCTCTCCCTGTCGTTTTTTCTAATGTGTGCTGAAAACTAGGCCTTGATTCTCTGAAGTACGTATCAGACAAGCATTTTGGGGACCTTCACAAGGCTATGAGACCCCTTTGTGCTCTCTCCTGACATTTTGAAAATATCGTAAAATTCAATATTGTGGGGCTTTAAATTTTCTTTCTATACCCCTTTTTCTTTGTGATAGGTAAATGTACTCACATAGCCTCCATAGTGCATGACGCTGGTGTAATCATAGGGTTTCGGTCGGGTCGGGTCTGCTCGTGGTGCATGCCGACAGCGTGACCAAGTTCGTGAATAACTATGCCTTTCTATAAGAAAAAAATTACGTTCAGGAAAATGTATTGAATTTTTTTTCATACTGTATATAATCAATGCGAATATCCTGCAGATAAGTTATACTTGTTTGCTTCAGCTTCAACCATGTTAATGTGTAGTATGAAAAATAACGTTGTCGTAAAGTTTACGTTTGTCGTTTGATTTCTAAACCTCCCTAGCTAAAGGTAAACCTTAGAGTAAAGGAAACCTGGCTTTGCGAAAACTCCCTAATGTCGAAGCTTGCCCGTCTAGGCTTTATGAAGGCCTAGCCAGTTTTATCGAGTTGATCGGTACATACCACTCGGCATCCTCGAGCCAGAGAGACGGTCTGTGAACCACCAGACATCCCAACATAGGAAGAACATCCACCGCCATTTTGGATGACGATGCGGTTCCGTTGACCGGAAGCTGGTGTGAACCGTATACACGTGTATCGGTGATAGTCGTTGAAGGCTGAATTAACCACCTGACGGTCCCTGGATGCTGGGGAGAGACAAGTCGAATATACCAAATTTGCTTCTGTGGTTGATTTTCAATTCATGCTCGAGTGGATAAGTCCATGTTTGTGTCGAATTTGGCTCGCATACTCCCATTTTCGCAACGGTCATTTTAGTTCATCCATATCATTACTTAAAGGACCACGGTATTGCCTCTTTTTCTCCACAGCCGGCGCCACCGCGCCACTCTCCAACCCAGGGACTAACTACGTTGTCGGCGAATTGACCTGATTTACTACGTACATTTTGTAATGCATCGTAGTTCGCCTTGCTGCCGCGAGGTGGCTCCCTCTACGTCGGCAGTCAAATAACGCATTAGAGATCCAATACCGTGCTCCTTTTTAAGACAAAATGATAACGGGCCTTACAGGTCGACATTGCGTCTTGAAGCAACTCGCGGCAACTAGCTTTCCGGCGATGGAAGCAACTCGGAGTGACTGATCAGTTGCCGATTTTGTTGACCTGAGTGTGCTTGCGTCTCCGAGCAACTGCCGGATCCGCTAGTTGCCGCGAGTTGCCCATGTTCTACTTTTCGGCGACTAGGGCCGTATTCTAGAAGCTAATCTTTAACTCTAAGTGTCTACCTTTAACTATTGTTTGCATGGCAGAATACAAAAGCTTAAAGTGGACCTTAGAGTTAATGAGTATTCTAGAATACGGGCCTAATTGTTGGAATGGACCTAGGGCATGGGAGACGCGCTGTCGACGTGAGCGTGCTGTTCGAGGTAACTGCCAGTTGCTCCAAGTTCCTCTCAATCGCTGAAATGTCGACCTGCGCGTGGTGGTTTTTTTTATCTGCGACGGATCCGTCGAGTTGCTTCAAGACGCAATGTCGACCTGTAAGCCTCTTCATGGATCGGAATTGATGAAATAAAACAATAGTACAAATTGAAGTGTATGTGCCCGAGGGGCCACCGTAGTTTTGCAAGGTACTCACAAAAGGTGTTTGACAATATGTACGGCACGACTTTATTCGTCCACCGCCTGTTGTGAATCGCCCCTCCTCTCTTCTCCCTGTCGCTCCTCTTTCCTCGGTCAAAATCGTCGTCTGCCAAACCACTTCAAAGCAAAAAAGAAGGTGATGTAGGCCTACTGAGTCGAGAAACCGAGAAAGTCTGGGTATTTGGTGTAGGTTATAGTATTTGATTTAGGCCTACAGGTAGTCTCGCGCAGACAGACCCTCGGTCTACCAACCGAGGGTCTGGCCGCAACGTCTAACTTGTGCTGCTTTGCGCACGGCTGGCGTTAGTCACGTTATTTTGCAATCATGTGACACCCCCGTCCAAGATAATATGGCCAATCAGCATGGCTGTAACATCTGAATTCAAAATCGACCAATGAGCGTTGATACCAGCATTTCGGTATTCTCATAACAAAAATTGTCGACGTTGGTCTCAGTCTCTCTTACCGTGTTCGGACGGTGTGACAGAATCATACGACAAACCCGTGTTGGACTTGTGTCCAAATCGCATGGTATAAATTGGCCTTTACCATGACCAAAGAAACAAAAACTCGCAACTGCTCCATGAACTACTAAATGTTGACGTTGAAGTCATTAACGAACAATTTTGCATTGGCAATAATTTGCCTCTTTTCTCGTCACAACAATGTCAACATGTAAATGTTCATTATGAATTCTGATCTACATTATAGTGTTAATAAATCGACCCGTTGTAGGCCTTCATTATGAAAGTATAGGTATCGATGGTGACATCACAAACGTACAGCAGCCTAATTGCTGATCAGGGTAACACGGTGCCAAAACCTATAGACCGGGTTTATTTATCGAGCCGCTCGATGAATAAGCACTACTTTCGGTCTTATTTGTCAAGCCGCTCGATGAGGAGTACGTGGATTCAGTGTTATTTATCGAGCTAGCTTGACAAGCAAGCTTCAAATTCGGCATTGTTCGTCGAGCTGGTAATAAAGACACGCCTCCTCATGAATATGCAATGGCTTCAGCTTGTTTAGTTGGGAAGTCGGCAGTGTGGTGGTGTTTCATTGCTCGCAACATGGGGGTCTCCGAACCCTTTTTTCAACCCTTGTTTCTGCGTGATGACCCAAATCTTAGACAATATGGTCGCATGCCTAGTTTCAGACTCTCGGTTTTCGTCAGTCTCAAGATTAATCCGCTGTGGTTTGTGGGTCAGAATCTGCCGGCGAGTCCGAACACCAGGGTGTGCCCAGGATGATGCAAGACGATTCTATAGACGATTTTATCAGTGTCACCACTAAGAAAAAAATTATTAACCAGTTGTTCTTTGTAGAATTTTGGAAAAGTCAACATAATTTTCTAAGAAAAGGAAAACAAAAAATGAAAAAACATTCTGACCAAACGGGATTCGAACCCTCGACCTCAGGGGTGTAAGCCCAACATCTTTGCAATGTGCCAATCAACACACTGGTGACAGCAGAAGAGTATTTATCACCTGGTTCCGGAAATACGACCAGCTCGACGTTTAAGCCCAATTTTGCGTACTGTTCAGCGAGCCGGGCTTGATAAATAGCCACTTCCAAACCTATATTGTCTTGGCATGCACCCTACACATCGCCTGCCTTTTCACCGCACCTGAAGCTGAATTGCATATGAACAAAAACAGGAGATTCCAGCTTTGAAAAAAGACCACCACGCCACGGTGGTGGTCGGGAGAAATAGAAACGACCATAAGGTACTTCCAAAGTACCTCCATGATAGACTATCAGGCTATTTGGTGGCGCCACTGTATTCACCCTGGGTCTGTCCCAAACTCCTCCGCAGTGCCGTCGCATTCCGCATTTTCTGATGCTCCAATTACGACACTGCACCCAGGTGCCTTAGTGCTTTGCAAAATCGAGCATGCGGTATTATTTCCCTTCCCCGCAAAAAATCTCCTGAATAAAGTCAAAATCAATAAACAGCTGCATGTTTTGTAACCACCCACTCAAGTTTTTGAATGTGCCATCTAGTGGTGTTACCGGCTTTTGAGCCCCAAAAGTGCCAGTGTGTAGGAGACCGGGACGTCGGATACACACTGGGGCCGAGTGTACATACTGCGGTGCTGTGGTGTTTTTGTTCCTGCAGTTCAGCTTTAAATGAAGTCGGCTGTTTCGCCATTGGCAGTCGATGGCCAAACAGATGTATGTTGACCCTTTACCATTCAAGGTTACCGACTGACCTTACTGACACTTGACCTTTCCATCGAGGTCATTCTAATGAAATGATGCGTTCTGAAACAATTTCTATCGTTTCATTTCCTGTGTAATGCGGTTAAACGGTGTCCCAAAAGGATAATTGTTCCCATGGATTGCATTTAATACATTTCGAAGGTGCACTCCACCAATTAATTCGTAAACACATGGGTCAAAAGTACTCCAGACCTGCAGCTCTGAAAATAGTCATCGGGCCAATATGGAGGGAGATCTCTCAAAATTCCATGGTGAAAATTTGTAGATGTAAAGGTCAGTTCAAATGTCATAACCCCCCCCCCCATGACATGTAACTGGATGAAAATCCACAATGGCATCACGGTGGGGGCGTGTCATTCAGTAGGAGTACTTGGAACATACCTACGATGTGGGGCTTACATTGGCCCAGATTATTAGAACTTATGTGTTGATTTGTTCTTAAATGAACCCAGATATGAATTAAATCTTCTTAAATCTTTAATCTAACATTGGTCCAGATTATTAAGACTTATACGCTGATTTGTTCTTAAATGAACCTAGAAATGAATTACATCTTTAATCTACCATTGGTCCAGAAGACTTATTTATGTTGATTTGTTCTTAAATGAACCTAGAAATGAATTAAATTTTTAATCTTTAATCTACCATTCGTCCAGATTATTAAGAATTATAATATGTTAATTTGTTCTTAAATGAACGTAGAAATGAATTAAATCTTTAATCTTTAATCTACCATTGGTCCAGATTATTAAGACTTATATGTTGATTTGTACTAAGGCCTAATTGAACCTAGAAATGAATTAAATTTCCAATCTTTAATCTACCATTGGTCCATGGTCCAGATTATAAAGACTTTTATGTTGATTTGTTCTTAAAAGAGAAGGCGAGCACAAAAATCGACACACAATATGATAAAGTATATAAAGTCAATTTCCAGAATATTTAGCAAATTTTCGACACCAACCGGGGTCTTCTTCAGGCTAGAACTTTACAATCTGAAACTCTAGAAAAGACTGATCAGTCTTTTCTAGAGTTTCAGATTGTAAAGTTCCAGCCTGAAGAAGACCCCGCTTGGGGTCGAAAATTTGCTAAATATTCTGGAAATTGACTTTATTAATACTTTATCGATTTGTTCTTAAATCAACCTAGAAATGAATATCTTTTTATTTATGGATGTCACTTATTACTTTTTTTGGATCCAATCCCATTCGGCCTTGGTATACTTGATGTCCAACTCCACCAGAACCTCGTCGTCACCCTGAGCGAAATCCATCGCCATACCTGAGAAAAAAAGAGTTTTTGTAACGATATGTTTCCCTGCAGGTACCATAGGACACTCACTGCCTTGAAGCCAGCAGCACACCAGGCAATATCGCAAGCGATCTGATCGCCAGCGACGAGCAAATCGGTTGTGCCGCCAGGTGTGCGCTGGACAGCGATGCGTGGAATCTTCGCCTGCGATGTTCACCCGTTGTCGAACAATAGAGAGGTTTCGCAAATCTGACAAAAAACGAAGTACGAAATACGAAATTCAACTTCATTTCCATGACCTAACGTTTTCCTGGAGAGGGTTGGCACCACAAATGCCCCTGCGCTGCTGCCAGTGCGTCTTTTAGCATATCATGTAAGACCGAGAGAGTTAAGGCTGTTGGCTATATCGCATCCAAAACGCCCGTCAAAACGCCAAAAACGCCAACAGGGGGTGGCATCGCCAACGAGAGAAAAAAGCCATGGTAAAACTCGATCAACAGTCGATCGACCTACGGAGCTATATCCTTTTTTACTGAGCGTTAAAAAAGTGGCGATTATCGCGGCGATAAAAACGTCCGTCAAAACGGCCCTTTAGTGTGCGGTGGCTGGCAAGAAGATTAGTGGCGAGTTGATCGCTTGCGATATCGCCTGCTTGCTGCTGGCTTCACGCGGGTGGCTGCTTGAGACTGGAGTCGTAGCAGACGGAGTCAGCCGAGACTGCCTGGCGTTGTTTGTTTCCATTCTCGTCGTACGCCAACAAGAGCATCTCCAATCGGATGTTATAAAAACGGCGCCGATATTACCATTAGTACATGTACAACAACTGTATCATGTCTGCTTCCAATTTCATTATTTGTGCTCATTCCAAACAATGATCGGTTACTTACTGGATTCTGCAGCACCCGCTATCAGTTGATCCATACTTTGTTGCGGAGCATCTTGGGAGAAAACCACCTGAAAATGTGGAGATCAGATGGGGCGTGACGTCGTTACTTATCCTGCCTTTTTTTGGTGCCAAATGTGTGAACGTGCTGCTTCAGGCACTGTCCTCGAGACGAGGTTTTGCACGCCTTCGTCTGTACTACTACGGCGGCTGAGTTTCGGACACCATGCAAGAAGTCAGCCAGAGTTCGAACCAGATCTCCCAGAATGTTGCACGATATGACAATATTTTGACAGCAGACATGTAGCCTATCCCGTATGCCGTCACAAGTGAACCTCATGAACGCGAGTTGTCACTGGGGACCCAGCCCGACGGGAAATTTGGAGCCGAGAGCTTATAACCAGGTCCTGTTTGGATTTTGTTTCTGGTGGCAGTGGCGACTTGAAATGAAAGTACGCACTAGGCAATCATTTTTACCAGTTCATGAACAGAAATCGACTGAAAATTGGCGAATTCCAACTCAAATATCGGAGCACTTCTTAGAATCGTTGGTGGGGTATTTCACATTTAAGGGGTTTAGAAATCAAACAATCGAGAGGTTAAGAAACCACTCCGTTAACGATAACACTAACGCTAACGCTATTTCTGATGTACATGTACATTTGCAATGTAAAAAATAACGTTAGCGTTAGTGTTACCGTTAACGGAGCGATTTCTTAACCTCTCGGATAAACGTTAACGTTAACGTCAACGTTATATTTGTACCGAAAATGCAGTATAAAATCTGAAACACTAGAAATTATTTTTTTACAGAAATTGCCTGCAGCAGAGTCCCCATAACATTCTGTAAATGTACACATAGCACGATTTATGTTTTCCTGTATTGGTTGGACTCAATGGCCTTTCCATAATAGAGAGGTTAAGATGCGCCCCGAGAACGAGAACGAGAACGTGGTGACAAGAGAATGGGACTTGTATCACAAAACCATCTGGAGATAACTCAGATTGTTTTTCACAGTAACAGTGGCGGATGTCTTCCAATGAAGAACACACCGTTCTAAAAGCTGGATTCTTGCTGTTAGAGAAGTTACAGGCATGCCACGTTCTCGTTCTCGTTCTCGGAGTAAAATCTTAACCTCTCTAATGATGTTTTCTGAGAGCAGTATGAAAATATAATTTGGTCAGCCTCCAGTAAAGTCTGTGTTAACATTTCTTTGAGTCTGTAATTTTACAAATCCAATCCCTGAGACTCTGCTGCAGGGATTTTCTGTAAAACCGTCTGTTGTTTCTAACAGTGAATGTGCAGTACGAAAAATAACGTTATCGTAAAGTTTGTGTTTATCGTTTGATTTCTAAACCTCCCTATTGACGGATGTAGGCCTACACTATGAATTACGATGGGTAGGCCTGTGTGATATTACTCAACCTGGGTTGCCAATTGACGTGCTGTGACTGATAAAAAATAATTATTAAAAATCGAAAAGCAATGACCGAGGGTACTAACCGTAGCAATGGTAAGTAACAGCGTGAACAGGATCGGCGGCCCCATCTTTGAGACCGGACACCACGGATCCGCGAAGTCAACTGTTGCCAGGACTTGCCTTGCTCTCTGATTTAAGTAACTCAACTCAAAATTGTCGTGATTTACATGTAAATAATTAGTAAATTTACCGATTAAATGCTCTCATAATTGGGCCATCTTTTCTATAATTGCATATTTGTGTCATTATTGATCTCCGCCATCACTGGAGGGGTAACCCATGACATAATTAAGTTCAGCTATCTGCAGAGAGTGGGTACGAGGACATTAACCCCCTCGGTTCAAATCAAAGATGAACTTTTCTCCTCGTCAAATCATATTCAATGATTTTGCTTTTTAACACAGTGTACCTGTACATGTACCTGTAAAGATAGACCACAATTGAGATGTACTTAAAGATAATGTATCACGGGTATTTTCGCGGGCCACGAAAATCATTGTTTATTTACATCTTGTTTGTTTGTGTCCGGCCTTTCTTTGTCTTAGGAGTATTTTGTTGGTGGCATGCCCCTCTAGAAATTCTTTTCGTGCCGAAAGTATTCAATTTGGCGGGTCATGGCATGTCCCAAAAGTCCAAAATAACATAATGTAAACATTCAAGTTTGTGCTCTATGTTGATATAAAACAAAAAGTCTAGTCATCTCCATGCGAAAAGTTGCATTTCGTTTTACCAAAAATATATTTTTGGTTTTACATATAATCATTTTGTTGTCGTTCTTTGTGCTTTTTGTTGGAAATCTGTGCTGTATGTTGGATATCCATTATGTTTACAAACATTAAATGTAAACAATGAAGTCGTGATACATTATCTTTAATCTCGATCGAACGAGGAAATCTTGATTTTTTCAGAAAATCTATCAATTCATTCTCTGCGACACGTTTTTTAAAAACGTGTCAAAGAAAGTCGCCCTCTGTATCACATGAAGAGCGGGTCAGACCGGGTTTCTGTGGGTGAGTGTGTCCCCTTATTGTTTGGGAAACGCTGGCAGATAGATCGACATGTTTCTCTGTGTGTCCTCTATTGTCAAATCGCCGCTTATTCGTCAGACAATAGGAGGGGAACACTCACAGATAGGGAACACTAGCAGATGTTACACCGGATCCCCCAATGTTTCCCTTGCACCACGCTGACAGTATGAGAGTTTTTGCAAAGCCACGGAACGCCAACGCGAACGTTTATCCTTATTTGTTCGGTGCATGCTCTCTTCGTAGCGTGGAACAATGGGTTTGGCGTTCGCGTTGGCTTGGCGAAAACTCCCTATTACTTCCGTACGACCGTCTGTTCTGGAAAATAGCAGGCTAGGCGTACAATGTAGGCCTACATTTGATTTCTCTTGAAATACATGTAAATAAATTTAATTCTTCAAAGCAGGTTAGGGATAGGTATACTTGCGTTTTTTCTTGATCTATTGTACACAGTTAAAATACTTCATTATGGTTTCCGATCTCAAGATCGGAAATCATATAGGGTGGAATTCACCAAGGCATTTTATCGTGCGTGCAGTTAAAGACCGATTATCTTAAAAACGGAGGATAAACTACCGTTGTCCGCGGACGGATAAACGACCGTTTAAATTGCGATTCAGAACACTCGATCATCCTTGTTTTATCTGCACGCGGACAAACTGGTGTAATCGCTCAATAAACGCCTGTTATAAATCATTATTATGTCATCCGCGCAATGAAATCACGTAACTCGCATTAGGCGTAGGCTATAAATATAAGCCGATGGTCAGGTGGTCGCACTGCCAGCATGGGGAAAACGAA
>NMRB01000114.1:392516-408148 GCA_002633025.1 Notospermus geniculatus | reverse complement strand
CACAGCCAACCATCACAAATAACATGAGACAGAACCTGGTGATGGTGGAAGCCTAAAACCTTCATCTACACCTAGGTTATCAAGGATGAGCTTTAAGATTACACAATGACCTTGAAGGTCAGAGGTCAAGGTCAAGGTCAAACAGTTCTAAAGTGCAAATCTACTCAGAATTTCAGGGGAAAACTAATTAGAAGCCTGCAGTAACCATCCCCTATTTGTTTAATCAAGGATCCCTGTTCCAGTTACGCAATACTTCTCAAGGTCAGAGGTCAAGGTCACAGATAACTAGCTCTAGAGTAGTAAACTTATCATCGGAAACCATAGACATCGCTCCGATGTCCTTTTCTTGTTGATACTGGCGTTGGTGGTGATGAATTTGTCACGCTAATGAATTTCTCACATCTGATACAATATGAATTCTTTCATTCCCAACTACCGATTTGCATATCATTGACCATAAAAAAGTCAGGTGGAATGATTATCGACGAACCATTACCAGGAAATTTGCATACCGGGTAAAATTGATTTTTAAATAATGCCACAGAGGGGGAACGCGATGGGGTTATCGCAAAAATTCTGGTCGATTTTGCAAAAAGGGACACTGACGCTTGCCTATATTCACAACTTTCGGGTGTATCATTGTTCTTTAATTATTTTCTGTGACGCGGAACTGCAGGGGTTTTTACCCGCCTCGTTCCCCTTCATCCACTCACACTTCGTGTGCGAGTGCACTGACAGTAGCGAAAGCAAAGCACTGCCATGGGAAGATGCGAGGTTCGTCCTACCGCGTACCCCACCATTAGACACACAGTAGGACTCAGGTGAACCTTTTCCATGAATCTGGGTCATCTTGGCATTGTGAGGCGGTGGTCTTCTGCAGGAAAACGGTTCTCAGAAACATCACACGCATTACCGTACGCACTGTTTACCTGGAGGTTGCCAAGGTTGTATGGCTGCTGTCTTATCATTTGTTCCGCTTCGAACTGTAATACCATCCTTTCAAAACAGGGTCATTCAGACGCGTCTCCTACGTCGCACCTCTTCTGAGGCGATGGCCGAGTCTCAGGATGGTGTGCGTTTGTTGCTGATATACTGTACGATCTTCATCTGAGTGTGTGATAACTCCACAACATTCTGAGGTAAGTTCGACGGAGCAAAAAGGAATATGCGGGCTATCCTTATGTAGAACAACTTCGCATTTAGGAATACCGACACCACCTGGACGAGCATTTTTTCTCGACCATCAGAACTTGGGGACTTGAGAGGTTTAGCCCAAAGCTCGGTGCACAGACGACCTCGGCTCATATCTTGGCACCCCGCTTGGCACAGCCTTATTTGAAATGGCAGAGCCACGAAACGGCGGGTGCATCTGAGATGGCGTAGCCGTAGCCATTCGTGGCTGCGCCGCATATGTAGCCTACATGAGGCAGCCTACATGTACGTACACTCCTTGCGCAGTGTCTTCTCACTCATACCTGTCGTTCATAGACAGGTATGAGTGAGAAGACACTGTGCAAGGAGTGTAACATGTACATGTACGTATAACACCACAGTTTGCGCCAAGCTTTAGCCATTCCATTTTTGGGCAGCTCAAGTGGAGGGTATCAAGTGCAATTTTCAGATCGGAGTAGTAGGTACGTGGTATCACTGTTACAAAACTGCTTTCCACCAGTGTTACCGAACTGGTATGGTTCACTCGGGTCGCTTCTAAACCTGGCACTGGTATCATATTATGGTCAGAAATCATGAAAAATGGTATATATAGGCCTACGTAACAGTTATTATTTTGGAAGATAATAGGGCCAACCAGTTTAATATGGATCAATTATGTTGAAAAAAAATTAAAAAATTTTTTTTCTAGTTTTTTAGATTTTTCAACATAATTGATCCATGTTAAACTGGTTGGCCCTATTATCTTCCAAAAAAATAACCGTTAGGTAAATATACTTTTTTTCATGATTTCTGGCCATAATATGATAGATGCCAGTGCCAGCGTGCCAGTGCCAGGTTTAGAACCAACCCGCATGCAGCTTTGGGGGGGGGACTAGCTCCTACACACAGACGACTATGAAGCCCAAAAAGTTCCTTCTACTGAGGTGCTCCTTTATTGTTAACTATGCCATGGTGCAGCTCTGGATGATGGGGTACATATCGCTTCGAAATCTCTGGCATTGTCTGGTCGTAGTCTGTATCTCTACCTCTGCATATTATCCTGGATGCTGAGGAGTGTTAACTTGGCCCTTCCTAAGGCACCAGCCAATCATTGAAAAGGGTCCGGCCAATCACAGCCCTACCTGGACCACGGTACCAGGCACCATGATCATCACAACTCATCCAGAGCGATTACATAAGGTGCACGTGCAAGGGCGCTTAATTTAACTTTTATGGCTCCAGCCTGGGGTTGATGAGGCCCGGTCCTGCCTCCGGGTGTGTGAGGTTGATGGGGATCGGATCCCTGACTAGGTAATAAGTGCGAAAGAACTAAGCCGGAGGCGGGGTTGGAATGAAAAGGCCAAGGTCTATATTTGGATAATGAGTGGAATAAAATATATACAAGGGGGAGACGGACCCATCAAGGTGGGGAACTTTTTTCTAAATCTATTGTCATGGCACATTTGGTGTTCATTCTGCAGCGTAGAATCAGTTACATAACCATTGATTATTGCCCCGCAAAAGTCATGCTCAAACCCCAAAGTTAAATAGAAGACAAAACCCTAAAAATATTTTTGGATATCAGCATCCCACAGCATAGGCTCATCCCCTACGGGAAAACTCCCCATGCAAATTTCTTTGTTATATTTTGAATGTTAAACTTTCCAAGTTGCATAATGGCTGGTATTCATAAAAGTTAGCAAATGCTTTTACTTAAGATTTGCACAGCGAGATCCAATGTAAATGTACTACGAAATTTGAAGTAAAAGCATTTGCTAGCTTTTATGAATACCAGCCAGTCTCGACACCAACTGTCCATCCTTCACTTTGCTAAAGCAACATTTTTACTATAATTCTACATTTTACCAAATCCTAACCTATAACAAGCCTGGTGGCGACAGGGGTTCGCTATGTCGAATAAGCATGGTTGAGGAGAAGGGAGGAATGTGGAGGAAGTTGTTACTGTAAACTCACTGCACACGAATCGCACGGGAAAAAGCTTGGCTGAACATGTGAACGCAGGGGTGGCTGCCCACACCTACGAAAAATCGACGCGACCACGCAATACCCAGCGCTCATAGCGGAAAAATCGTGGAACTACACTTTGTACACAAGCTCAGCGAGAAATCGCCGAAATATGTACCTTTGCTGACGTTTGGTCGTACTGCCCAACTAATCAGGTCGAAAGCTAGTGGTACACTATCACCAGATGCAATATGAAGTTAAAATACCGCAAATGAGGCCGTAAACGTCAAGGAAAGCTGAGTCTAAAAATAGCTTCAAAAGTGCTGTGAAAATAGGGGTCCATATGGTCGCAGCTAGCGCTCCAAGCGGCTCCATAGCGAACAATATACAAAAACCTCTTTTGGTAACATCACTAATGTGTGCAGGGCCGTAGCTAGCTTTTTTTCGCTAGGGGGCATTTTAAGCAGATGTGCTGAACGGACGTGGGCTTTGCCTTCGAGCACCGGTGGGGCCGGCTTTGCGGGGGGTCTGAAAATTAGAAGCTCTGAGATGCGATTTGAAATCAATTTCCTGTGCTCTGAGACACGAACAATAATGATCTTTTATCCCATTTGATTTTGCTGGAAAAATTTTTTTTTTGAACAACTGGGCTGGGGGGGGGCATTTGCCCCCTCCCCCTGTCCCTATGCTAGCTACGGCCCTGGTGTGCCATACATAACGTCACTTATACGGGTGTCGATATAGGCCTATATGTAGGCCTAACTCTCAAATCGATTCATATGGACGTGGAGAAGATATCCTCGAGTCCGTCGGGGAATTTTCAACTGCCACGTCAACGGCAGAGGTACAGCACACCTAAAAACAGGTGGGCCTAATCCATATCATTGGCTCAAAAATTTTGTTCACGGTCAACTGAAATTCCTGGGTAACCCTTACACTCGCCCCAAGTGTTTAGTCGCCCGTAGGTCCAGACCCACTAAACACTGGCATGATTGGCGCCAAAAACGAGGGATCGTCAATAGACGGCGCTGTTCGAGGAGGAATCAAATCATAAGCCACCATCACCGGTCATCACTACCGTAACACAGTTTCTGATTGGCTAAGATGTGTGCAAAATGTTCACTTTACATTGACACGCCGTTTGTTTCACAAATTCCAAAACAATGGGTTTAATTACTACCAGGAGTTTAAATTAGCTTCATTTAGATTAGAGGGGTTGCGAGTTGAAAAGTTGAAATTCGTCCATACGACGCCCAGACAGTTATGCAACTTGGAGGAATGACTTTTTTAATTAATTTATTTATTTATTTATTATAAATTCGTGGGTAAATTCTTCATTAAAACATACATATAGATAAAACATCCCTTAAAACATTTTACATATAGATATCACAGAATTGATAAAACATACATCTAAAACATTTAGCATTGGATATGACAGATAAAATTTACGAAGAAAAACCCACAGGGAGACGACGGTAGGCCGAAGCCTTTAAAATTGTCCCTCCCAAAGAGTCTGGGTCCATGTTCCCGAAGCGGTCGTAAGGTTAACGATGTCGTTACGCTATACCCAAGGGGCAAAACCCCATTTTTGGCGAAAATGGGGGACCAGCTGCTGTAAAAAGCCACCCCCTGGTAATGTGTTCAGGGGACCCCCCTGAGTCAAGCTACGGTGGGTGGCCTTTGAGATTTTTTGCAAGACGCCGAAAAATTGACTTTGAAGTTCAGGACACTGACTTTATCATTGAACCCAAGAACTGACACATGATGAGCGTTGTACAGGAGAATGGGACCCGATGTACAGCTAACTTTTGAACGGTTGGATTTACACCCCATAAATGTATTACCAATAGATAGAAACATGGTGCCTCCGAAGCAGACAAGCATGTTCTTAACTGTTTTTGAGTAGTTATGTAATAACATAAATAGATCAATAACCATAAATGTGCAACTCAAATTTCATGTTACTCGTGACCTTTCTTCGTTTTCGTTTTGTAAAATCCTTCATACTCCATGGATTTACAAAATGTTGGTCTCAAAAGGAAGCTAACATCTTACTCTACACACCCTGTGATTTTTGTCGTCGTCCATTCAGATACCACTGAGTTATGGCCATCAGAAGTTGCAGTTAGGTGACAAAAAAAGCTGCGGCCGATGTGTCTTCTGAATTTGGTCAAATTTTAGTTCTGATAGCAGTCGAAGGCGGCGCTGCCTACAAAAGTGTATGTCAGGAATACGTATTATTAAGCAACCAGCGAATGTCTGGTTTGCACAGCGCAGAGCTAGGACCGAATAAGCTTCGATGAAATCGTTTTCTGACCAATATTTGATTCCGTGAGGGCAATATTTGCCTATTTTCGTAACAGCGCGACACCTGGTGTCAGTTTTTGTAAGCGATGAAGCAGAAACACATCGGCCGCGGGGATTTTTGACCAATTTCATAACTTCCGATGGCTATAGCTCTGCTGTCTATGAATGGATAACAACAAAAATCACAGGGTGTGTAGAGTAAGATGTTAGCTTCATTTTGAGACCAACATTTTGTAAATCAATGGAGCATGAAGGATTTTACGAAACAAAAACGAAGAAAGGTTACGAGTGACATGAATTTTGAGTTGAACATTTATGGTTATTGATCTATTTATGGTAATAAGAAATGAATTTTTATGCTAATTAACGCAAAAATGGGTCAAAATACATAAAAACGCGGTTTCCAATTACGTAACTAGTTAGAAACTACAAAGAACATGCTTATTCGATTGCAAGTCACCATGTTTCTATCTGTTGGTAACACATTTATGGGGTGTAAATCCAACGGTTCAAAAGTTAGCCGTACATCGGGTCCCATTCTCCTGTACAACGCTCAGTCATGTGTCAGTTCTTGGGTTCAATGATAAAGTCAGTGTCCTGAACTTCAAAGTCAATTTTTCGGCGTCTTGCAAAAAATCTCAAAGGCCACCCACCCTAGCGTGACTCAGGGGGGTCCCCTGAACACATTACCAGGGGGTGACATTTAAAAGCAGCTGGTCCCCCATTTTTGCTCTTTGCCCCCTGGGTACTATGCATTTTTCCAGTTTTAACGACATCGTTAACCTACATCATGTAACGACGGCTTCGGGAACATGGGGGTAGCACCACACTGCCACTACCGCAGACCACTATGACAACAGTCTACGTTGGTCTGCAATCGTGGCAGCGACAGAAGCTGAGTGTCGGCACGACAAAGAGAAATGCAAATAATGTTTCAGTTTTGTGATGGCCAATTGTGCCTGGGGCGAGAAATATAACTTGGGGTTTTCGATATCATTGTTCCTTTTCGGGCTTTGGTAACGCTTGATTACATAACTTCAGGTTGATGAATGGGCGTCGGATGGAAGCTGAAAATTTAAAATTCTTTTGTCTTGCACTTTCGGCACTCTGCACCTTTTTGTAACCGGATTAGTTGACGCAGCAACTTATGTTTTCTCACAATCATGATGCCATCATGATCGGTGCCTGGTAGATTTCTATTGGTCAGGGGCCCCAAACCCTAGTGTCTGATTGGCCAAATGTTGCGGTCAGGGGTCCATACTTAACACCCAGCCTCCAAGTTGTTGCTCAGATTTAGTCCTTGCACCAGAGTGGGCAACATTAAAGGGCTCCACCGCTAATACTGGACTCGATCTCGCTCAATAGGAGCAGTCAGCCGCGCATATTGCTAACAGATGGCAGCACAGTCTTAGCGGACCAAATGTACAGGAAATCTATTATGATCGCTGCTCGATCGATAATGACTGGGTCCGCTAGATGCATTGAATTGGGCCCTAGTGACACCTGGTGGTCAACTCGCTGACAGCTCCTATAACGCCACGTTGCTAGTTCCCCATAGCACTCTGGTGACAGGTCAATGTCCACTGACTTTACCTCATACAGGAATTGACCTCGTGTCGTGTGTTTCAGATCAACAAAAACCCCAAATCCAAGAGTGAAGTACTGCAGAAATGTCGAAGCGGAAACATCAGCCCTCTCCAGCTCTCTCTGATGTGAGCTCAGCTTCGTCCACGTCCGATGCCGATCGCAAGATTCGTTCATATATTAAGCTTACATGGGACAACAATGTGAAGAAAATGGTGAAAAACTTGAGCCAGAAATTAAAGGAAGAGGCCACCCGTATGATCGACGATTTCGATTTTCCTGACTCATTTAATGAAAATGAAAGCGGACGAAGCTTGGCGACAGGGGATGACTTCAGGATAGATTTACAGGGCGTCACAACTGGGCCACCCAAGTGTGCCAATATCCAAATGCAACTGAACACGCCTCGCGGAGATGGCCACACAACAGTATCAACGGTCCTTGTCCAATGTGGGATATCGGTGGAACCCGAAATCATCAAAGGAGCCTTGAAGAAGGGGCTGAAGGAAGACATAGGCATTGTGAACATAGAGATGGGGTTTGAATCTCATCCAAGTCAACCCTCCAGCAAGCGGAAACGGCATCCAACTCGATGACTCGCAGCCATATGAGCCGCGGTAAACATTACACCTGCTTATCTCCTGTGATTTGGCAATGTCATCGCGATCAAGAAACCGTACCGTACGTAAACTGGTGTAACATCTGTAGTTGCCCTCCCTCGGTCGGTGTTCAGCTACGATAAAGAGGAAGAAACTGCTCTTGACAAAAGGGGACACATACGCCAATGTGTCACTTTTTTTCAACCGTTTATCAAACAAAGCGGAGAAACACTGAGCGATAGAAACATTTACAGATACAACACTGTGTTATCGGTTTTTTCTTTCATTTAAAGCCAAATATTAGTAGGCATATACACTCTGAAAATTTTCTTGTCGTACTGACAAGCTGGAACTCGTTCTCAGCCATATGCTTAAATTGACAGGGTCTATCTTGTCAATTGACAAGTTTTCAACTTGTCATCCTCGGAAAAGAGACATCTCATCAGTGAAACAAATATGTCTTGTCATTCAGGCTAAACAAAAATTAAAAATTATGCGCCAAGAGACTGTTATACGGCAGTTACAAGTACTAACAACAGCTACATGTGACAGAAAAAAACCTACCAAATTTCAGAGCCTACGATGGGATTCGAACCTACGACCTATGAAACATACAAACTACTATAGACAGACCCCTAAACCCACGCGGCTATGAATGAGGCAACGATGGTGACAGTATGCTTAGCGTTTGAAATTGAGCGATGGATGTGAGGGAAGCGCATGCGCAATAATGTCCTGCCACCTGCAACTTATCGTCATAACTAAGAGATCTTGTCAACTGGACAAACTGAACTCGTCACAGAAATGTGCGACTCGCCATGACAAGTAACTCGTCAGACTGACTAAAGCATATCGTCAATATTCGCAGACAAGTTGCCGTGACAAGAATTTTTTAAGAGTGTATCATTTAGTACACGTACTGTATTTAGCTGCAGAATAGAACCAAAAAATAGATATTTATTTTAGAACATATTATACATATGCTCCTGCACTTAGATTTTAATTATGACATATTCAAGGAATAATTGGCATCTACTATCTTTTTTAACTTCCTTACTCACACACGCAGAATGTATGGTTTATCATGATGTAGTATAGGAACTTTTACCAGCTTTTATAGTCACGATGAGCGTACTCTAAATTCCCACTTACCTGTCCCATTCTTGGACTCCGAAAAAATGACCAAATCCTAAGTTGAAGATATCGCACCGCTGTCATTCTTTGCCAGGCTCGGGAGTGGGACAAGTAAGTGGACAGGACATTACTGTTTCTGACCATACACCCACCCGTTATCTTCAACTCAGGATTTAGTCATTTTTTCCTAGTTCAGGAATGGGACAGGTAAGTGGGAATTTAGAGTACTTTAAATATTTTTTAATGGGATTGATTATTCTTGGTAATGTCCATTCCTTGCTTTTTGCATTCCAATATATTTTTCTGACCGATGTTTGATATTGGTGTTTATTTTGACCAACACAGACATGGCAGAAGTATACAAAACCTGGAATGAGCACAATATACATGTAGGTCAGGAGCACAGCAAATATCACAAGTGATCGCCTGAAACTGTGCACCTAGGTATACGAAAAGGCCTGTTAACAAAGGATTCCCGAGGATTCACGGCCGTGAAGCCATTGTTAACCGGCGTTTTCGTATACCGTATACTTCTATGTAACGGAAGCCTAATACAAAAGAAATACTAATCATGTGAAGGCAATGTAAGGCTGATTTACATTGCCTTCACATGATTGGTGTTTCCCATGTTTAGTATAGTATGTCAATTATTTAGCGAAACTACATACTGGGGCCTGTTTCATAAAGTGATTTGTACCTTTAACCAAATGAAAAATGCATTGATATTAATGGTACCACTACATGTAGCTTAAAGTCACTTATGAAACAGGCCCCTGTTCACTGAACACGTATGTATGAACACATACATGTGTGTTCACTGAACACGTATGTACATGTACATGTAGTTTCACTAAATAATTAACATGACCTACAATTTGTATACTAGACAGCGTCTGACCTTTTTTACCAAACACTAGATTACGTAAGTGATAATCCTTTCTCATTATTTCTCATTTCGGGTTTTTCCTGCTAAGAACATCACATGTACCAGGGCCGGATCCTATGGCAAGCCGTTTGTCCATTTAATCAAATAAACTAGTTTTTTTTTAAAAACTGTTTTTTTTTAATAAAAAACTAGGTTTATTTCACTCCATTGCAAAGAATCTGGGTTTATTTTTTTAAAAACTTGGTTTTTTTAGCCAACTGTTCATTTATTCAAAAAATCCTAGTTTTTTTACCTGAATGGAAAAAAACCAAGTTTAATTTTTTTAAAACCTGGTTTTTTTAAAAGAAACTTGGTTTTTTTAAAAGAAACCTAGTTGTTTTAAAATAAAGTTGGTTTATTTTGATACAACTCACCATTTGTCCAATAAAAGGAAAAAGCCAGGGTTTTTTTTGCAAGCCGTTTGTTCATTTAATCAAATAAACCAGGTTTTTTAAAAATAAACTTTTTTTTTAAAAACCAACTTTTAAAAAAAGAAACTTGGTTTTTTTTAAATAAACTTGTTTTTTTTAAAAAAAACTAGTTTTTTTAAAAAACCTACTTTCTTTTCTGCAAAATGGAAAAAAACCCTGGTTTTTAAAAAAAACAAGTTTATTTGAAAAAAACTTGGTTTTTTTCCAGATTCTGTACAAAAACCAAGATTTTTTACCAGAAAAACCTGTTTTTTTATTAAAAAACCTGGTTTATTTGGTTAAATGGACAAACGGCTTGCCATAGGATCCAGGATTGACAGAAGGGGGGGGGGGCGTAGCTCGACGTCGCCCGACGGGAGGTGGTGAGCACCGAAAGCCCGAGCCTGGGGGCTCTGAAAAAATTGACAATTTTAAGTGCTTTTAGATGCATTTTCCTGGCATCTGAGAGCAAAATACTTGAATTTTTATGTGATTAAATATTTCTTGCTCAAAAATTCACTACTCTGCCAAAAATAGCGGGGCGTACGCCCCCCCACGCCCCCCCCGGATCCAGCCCTGTGTACTCAAATGCAAAAGATGTGTACGGCTCCAAGGGTTACACAATATGACTCAATATGTACAGCGAACTGAACAGCCATTCCCGATCTCATCAGACGACAAGTCAACCTGCTTCTTCAATCAAGACCACTTTTCATGTCATCACCAATATGTCACATCTTAAATCAATAAACTACTATAATCAGACGTTATCTATTGCTTTTTCCTCATTTTTTACCCGATAGGCCTATATAATACCAGTACAGTTAATCAACAGGCACCAACACTAACAAACAGTTACCTGACAGTGCCACAAAAAAAATTAATTTTGAACCCTGTAACGCAAATTTTCAAAAAGTCCGTGGAACAGGAAGTATTAGGGAGGTTAACGACAACGTTATTTTTGTACCGAAAATGCAATATAAAAATAAATCTGTTTTAATGTGTAGTATGAAAAATAACGTTGTTGTAAAGTTTATGTTTATCGTTTGATTTCGAAACCTCCGTACTATCAAAAATAGATAGGCGAGCTTTGATATCTCCTATGAGTCCATTTCTAATGACTGACCCGTGACAAGTCTTTGGCTAGCTTCGCTGTTCGCCGCTACGCGGCGCGTTGGGCCCTTGCGTCAAGAGTCAGATTACATGTACTGTATCTTGAGCAGTTGGAACTCAGGAACAGTCCTGTTCAGAGGACAACTCTAATATGCGCACCGCGGCAGAGAGACGGACAGCATCAATGTTCTCAGGAGTCCTCTGGTTCGGCCAGATCTTCCTTTGTTAAAGGGAAACTCCAATCATTGTGTAAAATTTTGCATTTTTGAAATATCGTTAATACATCCAAATTCACTGATATCTGCAACATGTCGTGTTTTTTTTTAAATCAGCAAACTCATCATTTTAAGTATTTTAATTGAATCCCAAGGGGACCATTGCACAGCACTCATGATGTCATGAGTGCTCAATGCATATTTACGAAGGCACAACCAATAGGCCTAGGCAGTCACAGTATTAGCTCATTCGCTACAAAGGTCGTCAGCCTATTGACATTTGTGACATCACAACTCATGGCAATAGTCTACATGGATTGATTAAAAATTCAAAAGTTTACATTGAGTGGTGTCTCCCTTTAACATTATGAACAGTTTATCAGTTTGAAACTTCTTTACATTCCTCCATATTGTCTTTCTGTTGGGAGCCTTCCTAACTCCAAAATGACGTCAATATTCCCTTTGGGTCGTATTCATAAAGCGGTTCTATCGTTAGAACCGTCTTAGGCCGGTTCCAAGTAACGTCAACCACTTGTACTTCGAGTGACCGGCCTAAGACGGTTCTAACGATAGAACCGCTTTATGAATATGACCCTTTGGGTTTTCACGATCGATTTGGTCTCGATGTAGAATTCCACCAGTTTCCCTTTTTGCTCGACTGTAAGCGGCATACTTAATGTACAGGTCTCAAACTACAATAAGAAAAAATTCCTATACATATGTATGTCTTCGATGTCTCAAAAAATGAAGGAATTCTGATCAACCATTGCAGAATGAGAGTCAAACTTTATTGGAGTGGCACTTTTATTGGGACACTATTCTTGCTACTACATGTGCCAAAATTTGCACATCCGTGACCACAAAAAAAGTCAGCTGGAATGATAATCGACGAACCATTACCGGGAAATCTTCCGGGTAAAATTTATTTTTAGACGATGGAGGAGGAACGCGATGGGGTTATCCCAAAAATTCTGGTCCATTTTACAAAACGGACACTCAACGCTTGCCTATAGTATATTCACTATAAATAGTATTTTCGGATGAATCATTTTTCTTTAATTATTTTCTGTGACTCGAAATGAGACTAATGCCCAGGCATTTCATCAAGTCGTGGCCCGGTCATTTCATAACAGTAACGGTAGTTTTTGTGACGTTAGTACATGTACGTACCGTCTGGGCGTTTTCTGCATCAGTTGATGCCCATTGCAATCAACGCCACGTTTAAGATGCGTCATAAACGCATTAACGGTGATTTGATCCAACAACCCAGCCCTGGAATTGTGCATCGTTCGCAATGATGATTAGGCCTATCCCTCGGTTTCATCTTCCCACATCAGTGTTTTTTACCTCGCTCACGGGCACCTGTACTTATAGTGGTATAACCCCTCTAATATATAAAAAGACAGGGCAGGTGTAACAAGAACTCACCAGGGAACTGACTTCACACCACTTCATGCACCTGCAGACACCCCAAAACACCGTTTTAATCCAATAAAAATGACATCCCCTGGGGGACCAGAAAACTGTGCTCTTTCCATTCAAGAACTAAAGAAACCTCGGGTGCCACCGATATATTGATAAATCCTCCGAAACTGGAAGAATTCCTATAAAGTCCATGATTGACTCCATTACGCACCCGCGATGATTGTTTACAGCGAAGCCGAATGCCGATTGGAACAGCGCTCCTCATTGGCTGGATTCATTTCAGTGCATTTTATATTTTATGAATCCAGCCAATGAGGAGCGCTGTTCCAATCGGAGCACAGTTTTCTGGTCCAGGGGATGTCATTTTTATTGGATTAAAACGGTGTTCTGGGGTGTCTGCAGGTGCATGAAGTGGTGTGAAGTCAGTTCCCTGGTGAGTTCTTGTTACCGGCCCTGTCTTTTTATATACATGTATTAGAGGGGTTATACCACCATAAGTACAGGTGCCCGTGCCTCGCTCCTCTTCATCCAGCGAGACTAAAGCACTGTTATGGGAGGATGCTGGGTTTCGCCCTGCCGCGTGCCCCTCACGCCATATTGGTCTTTCGACTACAGGAAAACGGTTCTCACATGAAAACATTACTGGTACCCATTGTTGGCCTGGAGGTTGCCACATTGGAAGGCTTCGGTCTCATCATCTGATCACGGTTCTGTTCCGCTCCGAACTGTTACCGGTGTTAAGTGCTTTTGATGTGCGTTTGTTGCTGATATACATGTACCATCTTCATCTTTACTGTGTGATAATTTTCATTCCTTTCGCCATTTTGAGGTAAGTTCGACGAAGCGATTCTCCGTCGGAGCAAAAAGGATTATCCTATGATAGAGCAAACTTCACATTTACCGACACCTTTTGGGCGAGAATTTTTTCGTCGATCTCGGCCATTGGAACTTGAGGGACTGGAGAGGTGGTGTAGGCGTAAGCTAAGATACGAATAACCCTCAGACGTAGGCCGAAGCCTATTTGACAGAGCCTTATTTGAAATGGCAGAGCCACGAAACTTCGCCGTGTGCGCCTGATGGCACAGCCATTCGTGGCTGCGCCGCATGACTTTGCCACATACCTGCTACACTCGTCCCCAGTGGCCTCGAGCTTAATACTAGTTATTATACGCTCTCAACCACTGGCATAGATGGGGCCTAATCATGTTTCTGAACGCTAGATGGCGCAAACTGTCATCAACCAATCAGCGACCAGTATTTCACGCAACTAGGGGAAAACATGAAACATTTTCTTATTGGCTGATCGCTCATTGGCTGGTTGATCGAGCGCGTTCGTCAACAACTGGTAGTGACATCTAGTGTTCAGAAACGGACTTTGGCACCAAGTGTTTCAGTGGTTGAGGGTGACAGCTTCGAACGGATGCCGATACCACTGAATTATTGAGTGTACATAGGCCTACCTGCCAAATATTTTTGCCGAATTGCAAATCCAATAGGTTTGATATTTGATTCTCGCTTTTGCTTTTACATGTACAAACTGACATCTATACATAGCGCGCATACATTGCCCAATATAGTGGTTTTCACGTCGTTCTGGCCAAAGGTACTCACAGTTAGCCCGAAATTATTCATACCCCATGAAAAAGTATAGAAAAAATATTTAGAAAATACCTATCAGCTGCACGGGCACGTCTTGGGCTTCATTTAATGACTTTTAGTCGGAATGTTCAGAGATTGAAAAATATGGGCAAAATATCACGAAAATATCACAATTTCAAAATATCATGAAAAACCTAACTTTTAAAAATATTGTTTGATTCGAAATTGATTTCATATCATACAATCTTGTCTTAGAACCTTTGTGAAGAAATATTGGCATGAATATACCTCTTCATTTTTGCGGCATGATTTTGAAAAACTGCACGATTTTGGTGCCGTTTCCTCCATTATTTGCCATTTATTCAAATTACTATCTTATCTATGATTGTACAGTCAGAAAATTAGGTGGAATCCTTTTCCTTTGACTATGTGGGCCTGATGGCATTCGATTTTTTTTAAATTCTTGAAATTATCAATTCAATTCAATTGATATCTTGCAATTTCACAAAATCGAAGTGAGATTTTCGAAAACTTTCTTTACCTCATTTTTTAGAATTGGTCATAGGATGATATGACATCAATTTCGAATCAAATACTTGAAATTTTCAAAAGTTAGGTTTTTCATGAAATTGTGATATTTCTGTGATATTTTGCCCATATTTTTCAATCTCTGTACATTCCAACTAAAAGTCATTCAATCAAGCCTGAGATGTGCCAGTTCAGCTGATGTGTATTTTCTAAATATTTTTCCTATATTTTTTCATGGGGTATGAATAATTTCGTGTTTAACTGTAGTTGAACTCAGGAATGTGATCACATCTACCGAAAGGTAGTGGTGTTGCACAACGCCAGATTATCCCTGACATGAAAATGAGTATAGCTCTTTCACGGTGTCAGCCAAAGCCAGTCAGCCATGACACCGGTTGCCGAGGGTTGTGCAATTACATCTATTATTTGTGATGACACCATTACAGTTTAGTGACATGAGGTCAGCCAAGTACCTTTGGCCAATTCAAGGGCCGTATTCATAAAGGGTGTTTAGCCTAATCAGCGTACAAATTCTGCATTACACAGGTTAAAGGCCTAGAAAACTATTGTCTGATGTCTGTATGGTGCTTCACCAGAGGCATTTACCCGCAGGATAATCACACGCGTACAACTTTCCTGCGTCTAAGCCCAAGAGGACAAAGGAAAAGTTAAA
>NMRB01000114.1:378698-391082 GCA_002633025.1 Notospermus geniculatus | reverse complement strand
AAGCTAAGATACGAATAACCCTCAGACGTAGGCCTGGGCCTAATTGACAGAGCCTTATTTAAAATGGCAGAGCCATGCACGAAACTTCGCCGTGTGCGCCTGATGGCACAGCCATTCGTGGCTGCGCCGCATGACTTTGCCACATACCTGCCAAATATTTTTGCCGAATTCCAAATCCAATAGGTTTGATATTTGATAATCGCTTTTGCTTTTACAAACTGACATCTATACATAGCGCGCATACATTGCCCAATATAGTGGTTTTCACGTCGTTCTGGTCAAAGGTACTCACAGTTAAGCCCGAAATTATTCATACCCCATGAAAAAGTATAGAAAAAATATTTAGAAAATACACATCAGTTGCACTGGAACGTCTTGGGCTTCATTTAATGACTTTTAGTCGGAATGTTCAGAGATTGAAAAATATGGGCAAAATATCACGAAAATATCACAATTTCAAAATATCATGAAAAACCTAACTTTTGAAAATATTTGATTCGAAATTGATTTCATATCTTGTCATAGAACCTTTGTGAAGAAATACATGTATTGGCATGAATATACCTCTTCATTTTTGCGGCATGATTTTAAAAAACTGCACGATTTTGGTGCCGTTTCCTCCATTTATTTGCCATTTATTCAAATTACTATCGTATGATTGTGCAGTCAGAAAATTAGGTGGAATCCTTTTTCTTTGACTATGTGGGCCTGATGGCATTCGATTTTTTTTAAATTCTTGAAATTATCAATTCAATTCAATTGATATCTTGCAATTTCACAAAATCGAAGTGAGATTTTCGAAAACTTTCTTTACTTCATTTTTTAGAATTGGTCATAGGATGATATAACATCAATTTCGAATCAAATACTTGAAATTTTCAAAAGTTAGGTTTTTCATGAAATTGTGATATTTCTGTGATATTTTGCCCATATTTTTCAATCTCTGTACATTCCAACTAAAAGTCATTTAATCAAGCCTGAGATGTGCCAGTTCAGCTAATGTGTATTTTCTAAATATTTTTCCTATATTTTTTCATGGGGTATGAATAATTTAGTGTTTAACTGTAGTTGAACTCAGGAATGTGACCAGATCACATCTACCGAAAGGTAGTGGTGTTGCACAACGCTAGATTATCCCTGACTTGAAAATGAGTATAGCTCTTTCACGGTGTCAGCCAAAGCCAGTCAGCCATGACACCGGTAGGCGGCGGTTGCCGAGGGTTGTGCAATTACATTTATTATTTGTGATGACACCATTACAGTTTAGTGACATGAGGTCAGCCAAGTACCTTTGGCCAATTCAATGTGAAAAACACTATTGATTCCCTGTGGAGCACTTCCGCACCCCGAATTCGATGCGGGAACTGTTACTCCAGGACGAAAATCCGCAAATTTGAGATTTTGATATATCGGGAGATCTGCCAAAGTAAGCGACTTGAAATTGGTGTCACAACATTATTTATAGCTCATCCAAGGATGTTATTGCAACTGTTTTCAGTTTGCACCTGCTCGGTCGCATGATATTTGCTGATATCGTGGCGAGATTTGATATTTATCTGGTGATGGTAGAAGCCTAAAACCTTCACCTATACACCTAGGTTATAAAGGATGAGCTTTCAGATCACGCAATAACCTTGAAGGTCAGAGGTCAAGGTCAAGGTCAAACAGGTCCAAAGTTCAAATTGGAATTTCAGGAGAAAATTACTTAGAAGCCTGAATTAACCATCCCCTCAAGGATGCCTGTTCCAGTTACGCAATACTTCTCAATGTTAGAGGTCAAGGTCACAGTCAACCATCACAGATAACATGAGATAAGTCAGAACCTGGTGATGGTGGAAGCCTATGTAAAACCTTCACCTACACGATGCTGGTACAAATCGGTGTCTGATGTTCAGATTGGCACAGATGACTGGTTCTCTATCCTCTCACTGTGCTTTAGTCATAGGGATTGGACATGGAACAAGTCAACTTACAGACTCGCAGTTAGTCATGGGAGCTTTAAAGTACGGCCAATGCCCAATGTTTTTCAGGTTGAAGATATGGACGGACAGAACCCCGACGCGAATTTCCCTGACGACTTAGGATATGTACCATATCTTACGTACAGCACCGATACGAAAAAGCTTCGCAAAGATCTTAATAAACAGATGAGGGAGGAAGCCGAGAACATGATTGAAAATTGGGATAGGCCAGGAAAAAAGGAAAAGGGGCACGGAGAGGGACAATTTAGGATAGACGTGCAGGGTGTGATAAAGGGGCCATCAAAAAATTCCCCTTCGTATCAGAATATACAAATGCAAATAAATACACCCCGCAATGGGGAAAGCACAACAGTGTCTCATGTTATTCGGCCTTGTAGAGAAAAGTTGAGTCATTGCACTAGAGAAGCCCTTAGGCTGGGCTTGCGCGAGAACGTTGGCACGGTATATGTACGCATGGGATCCATGCCATATCCCGCTCGTCGGAGGCGAGCTGGCGCAGTAACCCGGAGCGAGGCGAAAGGTTTCCAGGATTCTCAATAAGACCAACAGCTACTTATCTATGTCGTCACAATCCAAGAACGGTACCGTACGTAAACCGGTGTAACACCTGTAGTTGTTCCCCTCGGTAGGTGTTCAGCTATACGATAAACAGAGGAAGAAACTGTTCTTGACAAAAGGGGATACATACACCGATGTGTCAGTTTTTCAACCGTTTCTCAAACAATGCAGAGAAACACTGAGCGATAGAAACATTTACAGATACAACGCTGGGTTGTCTGCTTTTTCTTTCATTTAAAGCCAAATAATAGTAGGCCTATATCATTTAGTACACGTATTTATCTATTTTTGGTTCAAAAATAGATAGAACTTATGATACATATCTGGAATAGAATTTATGATACACATCAGCTCTGCTCCTGCACTTAGATTTTAATTAGACATGAATTCAAGGAATAATTGGTATTTACATGTACACTCTTTTTTAACTTTAGCACTCACACAGTAGAATGTACGGTTTATCATGATATAATATGTATAATGTATAGGAACTTTTACAGGCTTTTGTATCGGTAGTTTAAGAGGATGGGCAGATGAGCATACTTTAAATGTATTCTTGGTTTAAATTTGCATTCCTTGCTTTTTGCATTCCATTATATTTTTCTGACTGATGTTTGTTTGATGGTGTTTATTTTGACCAACACAGAAGTATACAAAACCTGGTTTGAGCACAAATATACATGTATAGGTCAGGAGCACAGCAAATATCACAAGTGATCGCTTGAAACTGTGCACCTAATACAAAAGAAATACTAAGCATGTGAAGGCAATGTAAGGCTGGTACATTGCCTTCACATGCTTAGTGTTTCCCATGCTTAGTATCTCAATTATTCAGTGAAACTACATACGTTTTCACTGAACACGTACATGTATGCAGTGTATGAACACATTCATAGTATGTTCACTGAACACGTGTGTACATGTACATGTAGTTTCACTAAATAGTTGATATGGCCTACCATTTGTATACTAGACGGTTCATACTAGACAGCGAAGCGAAACTTGGTGTCATAGGTCATCTGACCTAGGGGTATTATGTACCAAGTTTCAGATCAATAGCCCCAGCGGTTACAAAACGTGCCCTGCTAACGAACGACGGACGACGACGACGGACGCTGCACCATTGTAAAGAGCTCACGGGTGAGCTAAAACGACCCCCTCTGGAAATGCAGGCTACGCCTATGCAGACAGAAATCAGGGGGCACAGCACACGTGATCATGCTGCATGTGCTCCCGACCACTATTTCTTTATTCAATTCCCTGTATGTAATATCTTATTTTTTGTCTTGGTCAAATAAATGAAACGAACTGAACTCACCGTCTTCAGTCGTCTCTTGAGTGTTCAGCAACTATCTGATGATAAATTTTCTCTCAGGTAGGAACGCAGCCCCTCAATCGCTATTTCAGTGTAATGAATGAGACCATTCGGAACACCTCGGGTCTTTCCGTCATTCTTCGGGAAAGCCCTATTGAAATCTGGCACGTTTCAAGCTCTAAGTTGAGAATGGAATGAGACAAGGATTTGGTCAGGTTATATCACTTTATTTGTGGAAGCTTCGATCAAGAACCTACATTATCACATTATGATAAACTAGCAAGTACCCGTGCGATTGTGAGTTTGGCCGAGGTTGGAATGCACGGCCCTGGTGGAATAGGTGCACCCAACGCTGTGCTGTAGGGAGAATTTAGAAAGCAATCGAACGACACTGCTTAAAAAAAGTAAAATTGCGACCACATCAAAGTTGTTTACGCAAATTAAACCACCGGTTACATCAGGATATGGTATCCTCTATTACCACGCCGAATTTCGAGGCAAAACAAAGCTTCAAAGTGTGATTTTATCGAGCCGCCTTCCAGCATTATTATATAGATACCGGTAGGCCTACTCTAAACTCCCACTTACCTGTCCCAATCCTGAAATGACTAAGTCCTAAGTTGAAGATACATGTAATGGGGTGGGGGTATGGTCAGAAACAGTAATGTCAGTCCTGTCCACTTACTTGTCCCACTCCCGAGCCTGGCAAAGAATGACTGCGTGCGATATCTTCCACTTAGGATTTGGTCATTTTTTCCGAGTTCAGGAATGGGACAGCAGGGACCGATCCAGGATTTCGGGAAAGTGGGGGCGCACTCTGCTAGAAACATTGAAATCTGCGGTGAATTTCAATGATTTGCTCCAAACTTCAGAATTTCACAGTCGATTTTACAGATTTGTTGGCCGAAGGGGGCGTGCGGCAAGTGCGCCCCCCCCCCCTTGGATCCACGCCCGGGACAGGTAAGTGGGAGTTTAGAGTAGGCCTACATGTACATGTATGCAGTAGGATATCAGACTTTCAGCACGGCCATCGTCGATTTTCATGATACGAGTCTAGGCCTACTATACATAAAGTCATGCGTCACACCAAAAATTCATAAGCGAGTGAGGCATAATCGTTGGTCAATCTAAGGAGAGTATTCACACATGATGTACACATTATATGCTTTGGATGACGATAATGCAGACGTTTAATCTCAATACTTTGAACACATAGTTCAAGCCATAGTTTAGTATATACGATCTTCTGTTGAATATTTCGGAAGCCCCATAAACCAAAGCCTGACAGAACATGCACCACATATTGTATATACGTAGATATCACGATTTGTAGCAGTATCAAGTATCAATCTCGTACCCAGAGATTAGTTACGCTCGGCCGAGGTTGATGGTCGATACACTAATCTCTGGAGACGGCTAAGCCCTAGCGGTGGCTTCAGGAACCAAAATGCAGGCAAAGTGCGTTACACACGGCGCATCCCGCTTCACTCCAAGTTTATACAGTGCGCCAAGTAGTGCTGTGGATTTTCCTCAATAAATACAACAGATCCCTCGAAAAAACCTTTCTAAGGACATTTTTGTGTGTAACATTTTATACTCAAGTCATTTCAGTGCATTTGTGGTTAAAATTCGGTCTAAAATTGCACGATACCAAAAATCACACCTAAGGCGTGAAAATGGCTAGCCGTCTCCAGAGATTAGTGGAGCGACCTACAACCTCGGCCCGAGCGTAACGAATCTCAGGGTACGAGATTGTATCAAGTATATGAGCACTCCAGACAGCATATACCGTAGGTAAGCAGTTTGCCCCTGGACGCCAATAAGCAACAAGGACGCCAATATACTCCTGAAGAAAGACTTGTGTCTTGTATGACATGTATGACCTTGGAAGGAATAGCAATCACACATTCAACCAATCAGAGCCTCGTGTTACCTCATGACGTAGGAATCACACATTCAACCAATCAGAGCGTCGTGTTACCTCATGATGTCAAAACCACAACTTCGGTGCGCATTTTGGACCCCGAGAATGATTTCATCACCAATTTTGTTCTGTTACTCCTGATCTAGTGTTTACTCGATACTACTGACAGAGGCTGTATTTTTGTTGTATATTTTTACCTGTCCATGAGGACCCCTGCCCCTTCCTGTTCTCCGTTTATGCCTTCTCACTCCCAGGGCTAATCTGAAATGTCACTGCAGCAGAATCGACGGGAGGATACATGGGTGGTTGATACGGTTCAGAACCGATTGGTTGACCAGGCGGCATCATTGGTTGACCAGGTGGCCCCATCATCGGTTGACCAGGTGGCCCCATCATTGGTTGACCAGGGGGCGGCATCACTGGTTCACCAGGCGGCGGTCCAAAAGGCGGGTACGCAGGCGGAGGTGGGCCTCCATCCGGGGGGTAATTTGGTGGTGGCAGGCCACCGTCGGGCGGAAGAGCGGGTGGCTGCATATTCTGCATAGGTATACCATACTCAATCTGCTCTTCATTCTCCCCAATACCAAGTGTAAAATACTTCTTTTCCCAAGAGTAGAATGGGTAGGAGGGGTGCCAGTCATCAGAACTATCAAGATCGGCCGGCTTAGCAGCCTTCTGTTTCTCTTCCTCCAAATCAAGTTTACCCAGTTCAAGCTTGTGTTGTTTCTTGAAAAATGGGAACGGGACTAAAGATACAGGCGCTGGAAGAAAAAAGACAGACCTATGTTAGCCATGTTAGCCGAGGTTACCGGGGGGGGCAAATTTTGCCCAACGGGCTCAAATTGTCTGCGAACGGAGTGGACGTAGTGGCAACTTTTTACAATCTTTTTACGAACTTCATGGACGGGAAGGGTGCTCCAGAACATCGAGACATAATTTGGCCAAGGGTTATACCCCCATCACACTGAGTTAGTTCTCAGTACGTTCTTGAAAATTTTGTCGAACGGGCTCAAACTGTCTGCGAACGGAGTGGACGCAGTGGCAACTTTTTACAGTCTTTTTACGAACTTCATGGACGGGAAGCGTGCTCCAGAACACCGAGGCATTATTTTGCCAAGGGTTAACCCGTTCTAGCCCGTTTTACGATTTTTTAGGACGGGGCAGGACGTTTTGAGAATAGACTGCTCCTGTGATCTGGTAAAACCTAGTAAGTCACTTTTTTATGAAAATTGAGTTACCCCCAAATTTGAACTTACTAGGTATTATCCCTTCATATTATGAAATAAAAATGCATAAAACCCGTCTCAGTAAGGTTTTTGTTGATGAAAACCGTAACCACTGAAATAACTTTGATCAATAAAAAAAAACCTAAGTCATTAATATGTAACCTCAATAAGCCATCAAACCAAATGAAATGTTATGCACTGAAAGACCTTCCATCATGCCCAACTAAAAAGGCAACACGAAATTCCTTTTGTCTCCTGGAACTTGATCCTGTAGGAAAACGGTTTTCCTTGATTTTCTCAAAATTGTCTAAATGAGACTTACTAGGTTTTACCAGATCACAGGAGGCTTGTGTCANACCCTAGTTGCCCACTGGGGGGTCCGACCCCATTTTCGGATCATTTTTTCTCTCTTAAATGAGATACACTGTCGCCCGCGATTTTTTTCCTGGACAGTTCGTCGAATTTAGTATTTGGTGGATTAAAAAAGGAAATGCCAAAGAAAACCCACTACAGTACTGATAGCAAAAGAGAAAAAAAATTCCCCGAGCCGGGAATCGAACCCGGGACCTCAGGTTTACAAGGCAAGCGCTCTAGCCGACTGAGCTACCGGGACAACTGCCGACGGCGAGGGTTATTGGCCTGCATACGATCGGTGGACAGGAATATTCATTGTTTGCCTTCCATCTGAGAAAATTTCTATTTTCAGCAATCATTTTGCTATTATCAAATGACAACAAACTAATAAATTGCTCCTGTTGTTCCCATGGGCCATGGCACAACACGCGCACAGTCAACGGATACAATGCTACTGTTGACTTATGAAAATAGGCCTAGGCCTACTGCGAATGCTAAGAAGAGGAACGCAAGCGAGGATAAATTAATCAGCTGTAATCTTTATTAAAAACAGCTTAGTAATTATCACAGCAATTATATAATAGCACTAATATGTAGGCCTGCATGTGTAACCCAACGGCTTGGTGTTTATATTTCGCCAGTTATGACTGCAGTAAACAGAAGAATGCTGCGTAGTGTATTATATTCTTAAAATAATAATATTTGGGTAAAAATATAAAATTCGGGCTAGCTTGATTTTTGATGAGCTAGCCCGAGCTCTAGCCCGAGTTTCCAGCCCGAGTTATCGAGGTGCCAACCGGAATTCCACATTTTATATACAACCGTTCGGGTTAGTACCCGAGTAAAAAACTCGGGCTGGGAATTCGGGCTGGCTTTACTCGGGCTGGAGAAACTCGGGCTAGCTTGACACAGTCTCACAGGAGACTGGTCCCCTGTCGTAGTTCTCGCTTCACTACTACGACACTCAGGCATCTTGAACGCCAACTCGGCATGTGATTGGTCAGCCAAACGTCATCAACGGTCGCGCCATGAGTCATCATCTATTTTTATAGACTTCCGCAACGTTACGAGTCTTTATTGCTCATTTGCATACGTGTGTCAGAAAACACGCAAACATGGCGGACGCGGCCTGTCGTAGTAGTGGAGGAACGGAGCGGTACGACAGGGGACCAGTCTAGTTTTGAGAACTACTTCTGTGTGACAGGCCCTTTAGATGTTACTTACGAATGGCTTGCACGCCTCCTGTGTCAGTTTTTAAAGGCATCGGCTGCGACATGGTGACACCGTCCACTGATTTTATTTGGTAGGGGCAGAAGGTCCCCGGTATTTGTATAGTCCCAATAACCACAGGAAATTCCATCACCAGACCAAGCCCGGTGCAACACCCTGGCGGTTCGACCCACAACTGGAAAGAAATAAGGAACACTGGTGTACGGTTTTTCAGTGTTCCCCATCTGGGAGTGTTCCCTGTACACCTGTCACAAATTTGTCACAACAAGGCCATCGACCGCGTCTTTAGCCTTGTCCCAATCATGTCATCGTTTGCGTTAACTCATAAATTATAAATGAATCCGACCCCTACTTGACCCCGCCTACGAGCCAATCAGAACTCGTGAAACAAATCGCCGTTCAGTCTCTTCTCTTCCCGAACACATTTGTAACATGGATTTTGATTGGCACGTCGAGCCTATGACTGGCTGAGGCTCTCAGCTCCTCAGAAGGGGGAAACGTGACGGATTCAAACCAGGCCAGATGGGCGTCAGGCGAGATAGACTTGTGAGAATGAGGTGGTCACACCATCCACGTACATCGCAGGCCGGAGTGGACACAATTCATATTTAATGTCCACATTAATTCCGATTTTATATCCACATTAAATCAAGAATTTATATCCACACTAAATCAACCAATCGCAGCTGGGATTTTAATGTGGATATAAAATCGCACTACTTATTTAATGTCCATATAAATTCATATTTCATGTCCGCATTAAATCAAGAATTTATATCCACACTAAATCAACCAATTGCAGCTGAGTTTTTAATGTGGATATAAAATCGCACTACTTATTTAATGTCCATATAAATTCGTATTTTATGTCCCCAATAAATCGCGATTTAATATCCACATAAAATCGACCAATCACGGATAAGGACTTTTGGACGGATGTGAGTGTTCTAGATCGCTTCCGTCCACAATTCCATCGCGGATTTTTGGACGGAAGCGATGCAAAGTTGGTTTCAGAGATTACATTATGTTATAGAAAAGATAGGCCTATCGACTTTTTTTATTTTGAGCGCGCATTATTTTGTGTTCAGGCACTAAAAGTACCCCTTCACCTTAAATCAAGATTTTCAGCAAACTGTTGTTAAAAGCTCTTCGTAAAAAGTATCAACTACTTGTAGAAGTACGGTAGGCCTACCTCACTCTAATTCATTCGTTCTTGTTCAAAAACAACCTACCTCAATCAGATACCTGTGATCGGCGTTTATCATAGAGATGTCCGTCGACTGTGGTGCGCATGGCGGAATCTGCATCATGTCATCCATCTGCGCAGTCTCACCAACCGGTACATCAGCAAAATCATGATGAAGAAGTATATTTGTTTCCGACTTTTCGTGCGATCTTATCTGATACAAGACTTTCTGAAATGAAAACGACGTGGACTCTGGGTGTTTATCTTAGGACCCATTAAAAAAATTTAGTTTTGCATCCTTGTCAGAAGAAACTGATGCGGGAGGGCGAATTTTTAACAAGAGGCCCATGGGCCTTGCGCTCAGCTGATAGGAAGGGGTTAATATCTCTTGGTGAATCGAGATAGATATCATATTTTCACCCATTGGGTGGGAAGGGGTTAATACCACTTCGTGAATTGCGATGGATAGGCCTACATGTTGTATCATACCTATTTGGTGGGACGGGGTTAATATCTCTTGGTGAATCGTATTACACCCATTGGGTGGGAAGGGGTTAATACCACTCCATGAATTGTGATAGATACATGTAGGCGTAGGCCTACATGTTGTATCAGACCCATTTGGTGGGAAGGGGTTAATATTTCTTGGTGAATCGAGACAGAAGTCGTAGACACCTGACCCATTGGGTGGGAAGGGGTTTTTAAATTCATTTGGTGAATCGAGATAGATGCATGTTGTATCATTATCAGTAGGAAGGGGTTATCCGCCACAGCTTCATCACTTGAGAATGAGTTCGACGGGTGGTGCTACAGGGTGACTAAAGCATGGCGCACACGAGCGACTAAAATGGGGGCGACTACCGATGCGACTACTAGGTCGCATGCGATAATTACCTTTGAGGTCGATCAGTTATGTCATCCGCGACATCACTGATCTCCCAGTGAAGCATTTGTTGCAAACGAGTCAAAAAAAACCTAAAAAAACGAAAAATATGTTCAGTCGGTCCTGTAGTCGCCTAGAAAATCGCTCAAAAAATCGCTCGTGTGCGCCATGCTTTACCCTTCATCTCATTCTTTTATGTGTAGCAACACTCAGATACACTCCTCTCGCAGTGTTTCGTCTAACAAAACAGTGCGAAAGGAGTGTAAACTAACAATGCCTAATTGGTAACTTATATGTAGATCACTCAAATAAATGTAGATAGATTTGAATGAGTCTTTGTCGAGCATGCCGTTGCCTAAAGGCCAAAGGTTACGTCGGCCGGTGCCTGTTGGGCTTTAAAAGGAGCAGTCAGCCGCGCATATTGCCAACAGATGGCAGCAAAGTCTTAGCCGACCAATGTACAGGAAAATCTACGTGAGTGCTGCTCGATCGATAATGACTGGGTCCGCTAGATGTATTGAATTGGGCTGTAGTGACACCTAGTGGTCAACTCGCTGACAGCTCCTATTGATCCCGGCGAGCTAAACATGTTCACGAAATATCTGCGGCTCAAGCGTCCAGTCGCCCTCGTTAATATTCATGTCTTTGACCTAGGTCACATCCGATATGGACCAATCAGATTTGTTTTCCAGGAGCGGAGATAAATCATCGTTGGTCATATATTTACCTCGGTCACTGGTTTGACCCGCTCAGGCACAATAGACAACCGATTATTCACGGAAAAAATCTCAATAGCATATTGTGTGGGCAGCGTATTGTGTACATATTCATCTCATGTCATTGTACATGTATTGTTGTATTGTACACAGAGTGAAGCTGTACTTTAATTGCCACTAATTATCAGCGTTGTGTTCTTCCAAAGTTGATCAGTATGTCTGGCGGTGTGTTCGATTACCCCTACTCTTCATTCCACATCCGACTGGCGCAAGATTTTCAGCCGATATCTCCACAACGCCTGGGTCAAATTTGACATACCATACATCAATTGACTTGTCTTTCTTGTCGGTATCTTTCTGCTATCTTCATTTTTCGCGTAAGGCCGCCATAACGGATCCCTTTCTCAAAACCCATTTCATTTCGCCTTGGTGACAGTGTTACACCGACACCCAACACTTTCCCAACCCTGAAACTTGACCTCACCCAGTGCAGTTTACACGTGCGCGATGCATTGCGTCATTTCAAAACGGCCGCCATTTCGACCGTAAGTACGAACTGTGATTGGTGAAAGAACTTTTTTCTGTCACGTTTTTAGGGAAAATGACAGCGATGATGGCTGTAGCGGCAAAAAGGACAACTCGATTGATGTACTGTATGGTATGTCAAATTTGACCCAGCCGTTGCGGAGCTATCGTTCATAAACCTCGCGCCACTCGGAAGTGGAATGGAGAGTAGAACTAATGACGTTAAGAACCAATTTGGTTGTTTCATCACATACATTAATCTGCAGTCTGACTGGTGTACTGGTGTTTTATCTAAGAGTGTATTTGCAAAAAATATCTCGTTCGAATGCTGTAGCAGGGGATTGTTATGAATGGGAGCACCGTGTAATCCCATGAAGTCTTTGAAAGAATCGAGCGAGAAGCGCTGAATCACCTGCCCCTTGAGTTTCCCACGATGGTTTCTGGGGAGACTCATCTTGTCCAAACAAGGCTATCGACTCCGTCTT
>NMRB01000114.1:310233-320636 GCA_002633025.1 Notospermus geniculatus | reverse complement strand
AAAGTCGCAGTGCGAGTTTATAAAGACGCAGTGCGAGTTTATAAAGTCGCAGTGCGAGATTAAAAGTCGCAGTGTGAGATTGTGAGATTAAAAAGTCGCAGTGCGAGATTAAAAGTCGCAGTGCGACTTTAAAAAGTGGCAGTGCGAGATTAAAACACGCAGTGCGAGATTTAAAAAAACAAAATACATGTCCCGTAACGGGCGCCGTACTACGTATTGTACCAATATGCTATGCTGTATTAAATGCTTGCAATACAAACTCAAAATACTTTCGACCAACAACTGCTTTCAATCCGCAGTTCCATTTGATCATTTTTGGTGACATCACTAATTCCCAGGCCTGTGGTCAGTTTCACATTGGTTGAATGGCTTTGTAAGCTTGCTCAACTTGCAGCCGTAGGGCCTGTGAACCAAAAATCTAAAATACCATTTTTTTGTAGAAAATAATTCAAATAGTTAACAGATATCACACAAACTTGTTAGCATTCTAACCGTGTGAAATAATGACTACTCCTAGTCTTTCTAGTCCTCTGAAATCTGGCATTGTCTCCCTAATTTAATTAGCAAAGAGTGATGCAATTGTTTTTGTGTCATCATAGTTGTTAAACATTCACTACAAAGCATCATCTGTGCAAGTTTCAAGCAAATCAAAACAGTAGTTTCAGAGTTATGCCGAACTTGTAACAACCCTTCATTTCTGCCCAGCCCCTTTGATATTTTGAGATAACTTGCCATATTGTCAACTGAGCAACATGAAACAAGTCTTAGTTCATGCCTGCTTATCCAAGGACTGGACTGTGATAAAATTCTCAGCCTCACGTGTCCGGGTGATTGAAATATCATGAGATTCTGATATGCCGGTATCAAACTTGATAATTTGAAATATCTCTGCCTGTGGTAGAGATAGAGGCATGATATCACCCATACTTAGGTTATTGATGATGCCCATTTCGATTATGCAACGACCTTGACGATCAGAGGTCAAGGTCTAGGTCAAACTTGATAATTTGAAGTATCTCTTCCTGTGTTAGACGTAGAGGTATGATATCAGTACCTAGGACAAAATGTACGGGACAAAAGGTACCATTTGTCCGGGTACCTTTTGTCCATTTTGTCCTAGGTACATTTTGTCCAGGTACATTTTGTCCAGTACCTTATCAGCTATCAAGATCAAGGTAAAGGTCAATTACAGGATGAGTTATTGGCATGAGATGAAGTTCTATGGGCCTCATCGTAATCCATCAGTCAATGTACCCTAATTTCTGTCAATGTATCCTGATCTCCATCAATGTATCTGATCTCTATCAACGTATCTTGATCTCTATCAATGTACCATTCATGTACCGGAAGAAGCACCTGTACATCGGGAACCATTCGACATTTACAATGTCATATTGTATTAAATATGAACGCTTCGACCCAAACAACCGCAGAAAGCATATGCTGATCAGGAGATAAGCCAGACGATTGAAAAGTTTATTTACAATATGGAGGACGACAGCCATCTTTGATTTGGAGGCCATAAGGAGGTCGGATCATAAAACTGATATTAAATATGAATTCCTCGACCCCAAAAAACCAGAAAGCATATGCTGATAGGCACTGTAGGCCAGATCACTGAAAAGTCAATTTACAATATGGCGGACGGCGGCCATCTTTGATTTAGAGGTCATAACGAGGTCTGATCATAAAACTGATATTAAATATGAATTCCTCGACCCTAAAAGCCCCAGAAAGCATATGGTGGTCGGCACTGTAGACTGACGAAAAATACCTTTTTAAAGTTCAGGCCATGGTGATTTTTTGTTGTTTTCGCCTAATATTGACAAAATGGCGGCCTTCAACTGATGACTTCCAATGTTTATGGGCCCAGTACATCCCAATGCTCTGATTACAGTGCATTTCATGGGTCGTTGACTGTGAAGTGAATACCGCCTGTCCATGTACACTACTTTTGATGTTAGTCACCTGTACTTATTAAAATGACATGTATTGTTTTTACTACGTCCAATCAAATCATTAGTAAAACAATAGAAACAGAATTTACATGTAGTTTGTGAAGGTGCATCACACTTCTATATGTCGTTTATAGCCAACATGGGTGTTCCCGATGACGTAAGAAAATAAGATTGTAAGGCTTTTTGGGAAGGTGGCTGTTTCAGTGTAGCTGGAATTATTGCCTCTATACATGCCCCTTAACTCCACAGCGCAAAATGTAGCTAAAATCCAAGTCACTGTTGGTAGGCCTACATGATGCCTGACATGCCTGATCGGCTTACATGAAAATGCGGAACAGGTGGAATCGTTCCGCCAAGGGAGCGACCATTATTTGTGCAACGCTGATGATAGACTGGTTATCATCTTTGCCGCCCTACTACCGCGAGGCTCTGTTTGTTGCGGGGCGGACAGTAGCGCCGCGGGAGTGAAGCGGCGAAGAGGGGAACTAGTTATAACTCACACATTATAATGGTTACATGTGCGTGTGAATGAATGACATGAAAAATTAAACTAAAAAGAACTGTAATCCATCGAACTAGATCACCTGGACCGAAACTCCCACTCTGCGATCGTTTGTGCAGAACCTTGCATGAAACATTCATAAAGCATTATAAAGCGTTATAATGTATTTTGATGTATTTTGTGTTAATTTACATGAAAAACGTTATTTCTTATTACGTACATGTAACTACTGAAAACATGCCTATTTGGTTACGAGCCACCAAAAACTTGGTACACATCCGGTCCAGAATGTGGGTCGCAGATCCAATCTGAATGTGGTTTTTGACTTGTGGTCTAAACGGCCCTAGTGTTTTTCCAGTCGCAGACTTGCGCCACAATAGGGCCGTTTAGACGACCGAGCCCAAAAAAACACATTCAGATTCGATCCGATGAACCCACGTTCTGGACCGGATGTGTTCTAGGTTTTTGGGTAGCGTTTACACATGCACGATAACATGGTTAATCTGGTCACATTCCAACTTCAAATTACCCTTGTGGAACTCTCCACAGCGAGTGCGGTCAGTGAAGGAAGAAAAACCACATCAATGCGCATGCGCACAGGTAGGATGAATCCCGATTCGGGTCTCATTTGCGTTTAGACGAGAAATTTAATCTGGTCGCATGTGGTTCAATGTGGTAGAATGTGGATTCGGGACCAGCAAAATAGGTGGTCCATTTTAAATCCACATTGAACCGCATTGGGTACCAGAGAAAGCACGTGTGTGACGGTGGGTCCCAACCATCCGCGACTCCAGGTCACAAGTACAGTGTATTTGGGATAGGATTGAAATATCAGATACGAGGGTGATTCCGTTCCGCCTACTCCCGCATTTTCCAGTAAGCCCGACTATGGGCGGTTATTACCGCAAATAAAGGACGTGGAGGCGAAAACAAGGAGAGTTGGAACGAGAACGTTATGTAGCAAAACGAAGACATTATGTACTAAAATAAAGACATTGTAATTTGAAACAAAGACATTGTATCTTTCAAAACAAGGACATCCACACACCATGCATAAGACCCATGCACGCGACGCGAAGACATCATACGACACGAAGACATTATACGACGCGAAGACAACAGGTGGCGCTCGCGTTTTCTTAAAGGGGACCTGTTCACTTTCGGACAAATTAGACAAACTTAAATGAGGGAATTTTTACTGAGAGTTTGATTGAATGTTGGTGCATGGTGGTGTCCCATCATGCCTCAGCACGAATAGATGAAGGGGGCGCTGCATTCGCTTTCGTGAAAATCGGTTTTTACTGTGGTTGAGCCACATGGATCAAAATTGTTTTAAAATTCCTTCGCAGTGCCTTAGAACTAGCATGTACCTACAAAACGTTTTGTGCAAAACTAAAATGATAGGTGGCGCTGCTAAGATATTAGTACCTTTACGTTTTTGGTTCTGAATGGGCTAACATATTGACGTAATTATTGTACATTGATCAATTTACGCATGTCTGTGGATGTCTGTGCATGTCAGACCATGTTTCGAAAGCGAGAAGGTCCGAGCATGTTCAGATCGTCTCTCGTTTAAATTTTGTATGACGCCATCAGATTATGCAAACTAGTTAAAATGTCGGTCACGTGACCTAGTAAAGGGTTATCTCCACTAGGTTAGGATGGCGCCATAGTTTTGCCATTCATTAGGAAGTGAAGGATGGAAGGGCCAGGAAGTCCTAAGCGTTCTACTGATAAAATGGGGGAAGGGGCCAAAATGCGGCAAATTGCATTACGTATCCTACGGAAGCACGTGAAGAAGATGAATGTACAAGAACCCATTCAGAACTTATGACCAGAAACGTGAACAACCTCGTACCCAGGGGTTTGTGCGCTCCTGGGCTCTGGGTTGACGCTTACAAACCCCTGGTCTCATATCTGAATTCCGGCATGTGTTCAGCAGATAGCTCCCGTGTGCGGCAGGCTTTATGGCGTCCTGCTTCTGCTGAGTGAATTTCAGATTGGGTCTATTTCAGGTTCTCTGTACAGACTCAGCGTCTCACCATCAAAACCTGTCGTTGGAAGCACATTGACTCTCAACTGCTACATCCCGAATCTAAGTGGATTCACTGTGACGTGGACAAAAAGGAGCGCTGTATCATCTGGTGCTAATGATATAGCAAGAGCAAACAGCCTCGGATGTCGCCCTCCACCCATCTCACGCTACAGCTGGAGTAGTTGCAGTAAGCCAAGCTCCACATCGAGAACCTTCAACCTTCAAGTTACTAATGCTCAGACTTCAGATTCTGGTTATTGGATATGTACGGATACAGGCCTAACCTGTAGTAGCAAACCACTGAAGATAGTACTTGTAATCCAAGGTATTTATCCCTACCACCTTGATTTAATATTCTAGATATTGAAATCATCAACTCCACCGAATGATCTCGGGTTTATTTTCCAACTTATCACGCTGATAATGCATGAATGGATAGATGTCTGAGACAGGAACGTCAGACACATAGGCCCTAAGGGACACGAGGTAGTCTAATTGATCAACAGTCGTACATCACCGGTTCTCCCAGATGAACTTAGTTAAAGTCCCAGTACCGCCTACTTTTTACCACTTTCGAAAGGTGGGGAAGTTCGAAGTTCTGGAAGTTGACTTTTTGATATTTACCGCCCTGTGTGTCAATTTTTGTGCTTTCTTCTTTGGATTTGAAAGGTGGGGGTATAATGCTGATCAAGACGCTTTTTGTTTCATTGAAAAATTCCAATTGGTTAAAAAGTTATAATAACATATTTAATGGATTTGGTCAGAGAAGGATGGACGTCATCAAATTATAATTTGATGACGTCGTTGCAGGAATTTGCATAATGAGCATGCATTTTAGTGCTATAACGGACTTTTGCAAATATTCATGTGAAAGAATGAAGTCAGAAATTTGTCTATTAGTAAATATGTTAATGAAAATTAACTTTATCTCCACATTGGATGGCTCAGATTTGATTTTATTTATCCCTGCAATGACTTAATGCATAAATTAGCATTTTCGACCCTTACTCTACGGAAAGTAGCACTGGCATTTTCACACACATATTCCTCGATACTATTTCCTAAACAACTCATCCGAATTTGATAAAACAAAAGGCCGGGTTTATTTGGCAAGCATGCTTGCCAAACAGTTCCCTTTTTCGTCCTTATTTAGCAAGCATGCTTGCCATCTAATGCTGAAAAATGTTCCTATTTGGCAAGCATGTCACGCCCCCTAATGAATATTAATCAGGATATGTGCTTGCCATATTATTCAGCACGTTCGGTAATTGAGCAAGCAAATACATGTACCGGTATGCAAATTGTTTTGGAGGAAATTTTAACCTATCCAGGTGCAAGCAAGGGCCAAAGGAGATCAGTGTGTGTGGGGGGGGCACAATTACACAGAGTAAAAACTTGATGTTCATGTTGTACTTTTTGAGAGGCACGGCGCTGATTTTAAGCAGGCGGGGCGATAAATATGAGTATTTTTATCTGGAACTTACTTAACGGGACCCAAACAACAATATTCAAGTCAAATGCAAGTCAATGGCAACCACACCTATGAGCATTGCCTACTGTGGCCAATGAGGCCACCATCCGGGAGTCGTTAGTTGGCATCCTCGACTGTTCGGGTCTATTTTTGTACGAAAACACGTAACGTTTCTTCTTGATATGCCTTTTATGAGAGAAAAAATAAAACAAGAGAAAAGGGAAAAAATAGAAAAAAATAGAAAAAAATCACGAGTGGGACGACGCGAGGTTCGAACCTACGACCTTCAGGTTGTTGAGCCGACATCCTGTGCACTACGCTAATCAACTGACTGCAGATGGGCGGAGGATATTTGTTACCTGGTTTAGGGCAATGCGTGTAACTCGACGTTTAAGCCAAACTTCGCGTACTGTTTGGCAAACCAGGCTCGATAAATGGACATTTTCTTCTGAAAATCGCTCGTTGGTGGCTCCCTACCGCAAGGCACCCTCCACCACACGCCACTGTCTCCCATGCCAACTGCTCAGCGCTGCAAATCGCTGCATAATTAATGAGCTAGACGTGCGTCCAAGACTAGGCTTTTACTGCATACACAGCAGTTAGCTGTGCAAATAAACAGTTCGATGCCTTTAACGCCGTCTTAATCTCCGTTGGAGGCATAGCCTGCTCCCAATCACAACTTTTCGGTGCCTTTTTGCGACGGCGGCAAAGGCGAGTCGGAGGACTCCATCTTAGTCTACTGTTTGCATAATTAATGGGGTCTAATTAGGCCTTAATTTTCATTGGTCCATACTGCTCGGTGGTCATGAATATTCACTAATGTTTGCTTGCCATTTAAGACTAATTTCTGTGTATTCGGCAAGCATATGCTTGCCAAATAACCACTTCCTAAACAAAAACCAGGGCCTATTTCAGCAATACCTTTATGTTTTCGACGTTGAAAGTAGTTAATTTCATTGATCTATACTCGATTAAATTAGTATGTGTGGAAAAAAGGACTATAAATATTAATTACAACCTTCGGCACTCGGCTTCGGCAATTTCCGTGAAATCACCAGATTCTGGTGATTTGAGAAAGTGATTCCAGGGGTTAGTGAGCGAGTTAGGTCCGAGGTTGATGTCTGAGCGAACGAAACCCCTGGGGACGAGGTTGAAACGTGAAAGTATTGATATGTCAGCAGCGCCACCTATCATTTTAGTTTTGCACAAAACGTTTTGTAGGTACATCCTAGTACTAAGGCACTGCGAAGGAATTTTTAAAAAATATTGATCCATGGGGCTCAACCACAGTAAAAACCGATTTTCACGAAAGCGAATGCAGCGCCCCTTTATCTATTCGTGCTGAGGCATGATGGGACACCACCATGCACCAACATCCAATCAAACTCTCAGTAAAAATTCCCTCATTTAAATTTTGTCTAATTTGTCCGAAAGTGAACAGGTCCCCTTTAAGAAAACGCGAGCGCCACCTGCTGTCTTCGCGTCGTATAATGTCTTCGTGTTGTGTGATGTCTTCGTGTCGTATGATGTCTCCGCGTCGCGTGCATAGGTCTTATGCATGGTGTGTGGATGTCCTTGTTTTGAAAGATACGATGTCTTTGTTTCAAATTACAATGTCTTTATTTTAGTACATAATGTCTTCGTTTTACTACATAACGTTCTCGTTCCAACTGTCCTTGTTTTCGCCTCCACGTCCTTTATTTGCGGTAATAACCGCCCATACCCGACGGGACAACAACAACAACGAATAATGCTTCTCTGATCCAGCGTTTGGCTTGTCGGGCAAAGAACACAGGTCGCACCCATTTCTGGTACTCCTTCATCAGATCATTCTATAGACTGTGTTCATGTTGTTGGAATTTTGGTCGTGCACCTGGAAACGAATGACGTTTAAACTTCCACGGTATGCATGAGGTACCGGATGCCGTAGTATCCCTCCCCTGGCGGCGGCATCTGGAACTAACGTGATAGGACGGGGGTCCTGTCCAACTCATAAATATCCAGTGGTAACACCTAGGCAAGACTGTCGAAACCTCATCTGACAAAATTGACCGCCATCCTTTTCATCACTTGAGAAGTTCAACGCGCTGTTTAGCATGACTAACTCTTCATCAAGTAAGGTGCCATGCTTCAACTCATTCTTTTATGTGTGGCAGACTCAATGCCAGACTCATTTTGTAGATGTCACTATGCTGATGATTACGTTTTTAGCTCAGCTGACCAAAGGTCAGCGGAGCTAGTCAAATAGGTATTCAGTGGCGTCAGTGTGTCAGTCCAGCAGTCCAGCAGTCCATCTGTCAAACTATGTCCGACGTTTTGTAACCGTAATAGCTAGAGACTCCAAATTACATCTGAAGGTAGCCCTTGGTGAACTCTCCTCGGAAACAAAAAATGAGCGCAATTTGACCTATATTAGGCGCACCAGGGGGCGTTTTGTGTAAAATGAAATATTGCAATATCTCAGCCAATATGATAAATATGTAGATAAAAAAAAATGGGAGAGATAGGTTGATATTTTCTACATCAGTTCAAAGTTAATGCCAGATCTGTTCACCAGCGGGCGCTATTCAACAAAATAAAAAACAGGGGTATTTGAATTTTCGCGCCTTCTGCGCCAGCGTATCATTTGCCAGTGTATGACGTCATCATCATTGGAATTCACAGCTAAGGCCTGGGGCCGTATTCATAAACGTTCTTAACTTAGTCATGAATAAACGCTAAGTATAATACTTAGCTAGTCATGATACTTATGTTGGTATTCTACGATCCGTTTTTTACGAAAGTATTTTCCATTTAATTGGTATAAACTATTTAATGCCAAAAAGGCTCGATTTACACTTTTTGAAATACTTATCTCATATTCCCGACCAACTATCCAAAAAAGGCGATCGTGTTGCACTAGAATGCAGATATGGCAATAACATCGAAATTTTTCAAATATATGTGTCCAAAAAAGAGAAAACTTGTTTGGAAAATTGGAAAATTTTCATACCGCTCGCCAGTTACTTCTTTGTTATGTAGATTTAGACTGGTATCCGATCCTAACTATTTTACATCGGGCTTTTGCATAGGACCGGGCGTGCCTACCGCCTTCGTGCTTCTGATTGGTCGGTGCTGGCGCAGGTGGTAAGTGTGTGAACTATTATGTTGATAGATTTTCTATTTTTAACATGGAAAACCCCCGGCGTGATAGGTGAATTTCCTGGGTCAAAGGTCGGTCACCTTCTATCTGCATTCTGGTACGTCAGCCGTATTGAGAATTGAATAAATTTACATAATTTACATAAAATTTTCAAGTGACGTCACTGTCAGAATTCCTCCACAAATGGCGGCCACGACTGGTCCTACCATTCAAAAGCGACACCATCGGTAGGACCAGGTACTAGTCTACTTCGAAGGAGTTCAGCACATTTAAACAATGAGACGCTGGGTAAGATCTTTTTTTCATTCTAAGAACCTAATGACGCAATGATTACCAATTAAATGACCCTGGCATTGGGAGTTTCGACAGTTGATCGCTTGCTGCTCTGCCCTCGGCTCTCACAGTGAATAAGTAATAAGGCGGAAGCCTCGTCACTGGGTTGATTCTGATGACGTCAGAGGCCTGTGGTCCTCTATCGTAGCGAAAGAACGAAGAATGACCAATTGGCATGACCATGAACCTCCACTCGAATTGCTCATGAAATGTCAGCCAATTTACGACAGAATAGGCCTATCCACAACTCACATTCTTCCCCACATTTGACCTCATGATGATGATGATGATCATATGATGAAAAATCAACGCATGCAACGAAGATGATTTTCACGTGGTAATTTCTTTGTTGACGTGGGCAAACTTTTTATTTTCAGGGCTTTCGATTGCACTTTCACGACGTAGGCTACACGTCGTGATGGAATTGGCTCAGTGCCCAAATTAAGACTCAAAACAAATGTGCCCATAATAGCCAAAAGCGCTCATATTTCACCAAGAGGCACATGGAAAATGAGTACAACCTTATTCCCACTCACAGAAGAGATCCAGCAGTTGGCCTACATACGTTGAGGGAGTGTTTTCTCAACAACCGAAGCGTATCTGACAGATAGCCCTATTTTTATGCACAATGGCTGTGCACTTCCATATATTAATGTACAGAGTAGAATTCCTGGCTCTGATCAGTGCTGATTGGACGGCAGGTTCATGTGACTATAGAAGCACATGTTCACTCTGCGCTGTGATTGGTCGGTAAAGATCACGTGACATTGTTTACAAATAAAACCATGTGCTTTTCATGCTTACTTGGGCTTAACCCTACTGGCTGAGAGGAAATAAAAAAGAGTTTGGATAAACATGACAGCTTTATTATAATTAGGAATATTTTACAAGTCCATCCCCATGGCATACTGTAACAAGCCTTAAATCCCATACTTACCTTCAGAACAGGCCATCAACCCCCC
>NMRB01000114.1:275694-303124 GCA_002633025.1 Notospermus geniculatus | reverse complement strand
AGTGTGGCAGTGGCAATTATTTGATTGGTTTACCATGGATGGTGAAAAATACCCACCCTATTTGGGCTATTTTCAAGCCAGAAAACAGTCAGAAATTACCCAAAATGCAATTTTGCTTGCCAAATCCACCAGAATTTTTTTTTCACAAAACACTCTTGCCAGTAATTATCTTGACACAGGTGTGACCTACGGTAAAAATTTGGGCAAAATCCGTGATCCACTATTTTATCACTTTTTGCAGATTTTGCATGGTTTTCTCACGTACGAACTCTTAATTGCTTGAAATTTGTGACCTGGGGCCGGTTGCACAAAACTCATGTTAGCGCTAACATGGTGTTAGCGCTAACTTTTATGTTAGATGACGTCAAAATCCATTGTCATTTTACGTCATTTAACACGACGTTAGCGCTAACATCATGTTAGCACTAACATGAGTTTTGTGCAACCCAGCCCTGACCTTTTAGATGTGAAGCTACGGTATGATTATTAAAGGAAGACGCTTACTTCTGAAAATACATCAGCAAACAACAGCATAGGATCCAGTCAACATTCCAAAGTGGATGCTGCCCAGATCCATCATGTGTAGGTTATGTTAGATCCCTTTTGTCCTTACCGCATAAACCGTCCCCTTACATCTTGAATATACAACAGAATCCGTTTTATTGACCGTCGTGTTGGAGATTTTTTCTGAACTATACAGTTGACATAACATTTTCTTGAAGATATACGTCACCACCAAACACGCAGTGACTTCATCACATTCCGAGCAACATTCGAGTGACGTTCGGGTCTTCATTGTACCTAAGTCTGGTTCCATCGTAACCACGCCAACAGGCCGTAGTCGAAAAACATCGCCTATATACGGATTTGTCCTTGTCGAAGCCTTGTTTCGTTGAAACAGCAAAATAAAAACTGATCTTTGAAGAGGAAGCTTCATTTCCAAATTTATTACCGAACTTGCATGCAGTCTTCTGATAGGATGTCATACCATGGACAGTATGTCGGGAAACTGGGAGTGAAATACGAATTCGAAACGATGAATATTAACGAAACATACCTCAATAAGTTGAAGAAAGGACGCTCCAAAGGACTTATCGAACCAAACTGCTGTCCGTACGATAACCATGCTTCGTAGCGACATCCAGAGCAAGATACAGAAGAAAGAGAAGAAATCGGCGAGACCAATCCTTTCGACAACACGTCCTAAGAGAGACTTGCCCGGAGCTCACGTGGAACTTTACTTTTATAGTGGGAGGTGTCGCGAGATCTCGGTCAATGTTCACAATGTAAGCGATCGTCGTAACACCACTCACACGTGTGGTCTACAGGGCTATTTCGGGTACTAAACCCAGGCCAAACCAAATGCAGTACTCCACCACTTTAACCACAAAAATTACCACTGGGTCCAATCTCCCCAGGATTGCTCAGGGTCAAATGTTCAATAGAACAGGGTGACCAAATCGAAGCAAGCCCTAGCCAACGCCCAATGAGCCACACACACTATGAAACACCTACAGCACACAAAATTTAGGGACAGGGCAAACTCCGTGCCCGGCTGAAACTAACACAAATAACCAATTCGATATAAAACCAGGAAATTGAGAGAACTCACTGTATAAAACTGGAGTCGGACATGATCTGCCATGCGGAGGGTTGAAGGACGAGGCTCCCCGAAGGCCTACTCAGCCATCACAACCAACACAAAATACGGCAAGCCCTTACCCAGGGAAGTCTTCACTGATACCAAAAATAGATAAGTCCTCTCTTATCTATTTTTGCTGATACTGAACACAGTGAACAGTTCACGTTCGAATTTATACCTTTGGGTTACCTCATCACATCGACCATGCTGATAATTTTATGAAGTCAAATCGTAGTTACCAGGTGGTGACCACGAAAGTGAACGAAAACCCAGGTCATCTCTCAGTCTACCATCCGCAAAGCAGAACATACCGCACAAAAGAAAAAATTCCAAGTACAGGCAATGGATCTGAAAGTTCCAATAAACAATCAACTTTTACATAAAGTGGCAACATAGGAATTTGCGAACCATGTCACATTACACCCAATTTGGGCAACTCAATTTCCAATAACCACAATGAGCGGCCATCTGCTACACTAGGAACATGCACTAAAACACTGGTCACGTGCCAGGGATTGACCAATCAGCGCAGGGTTACATGTGTAAGTAGATCTTTAAAAACACAGTTTTCTCCATTTATCATAGTTAATATCGCGTAAAAGGCACTTAAATATTCTGTTTGACCCAGAAATAGCAAAATAATTTTCAACTTTTGAGAAAGTTTGATAGTGACTATATCATAAGCCTGTCTTCCAGTGGTGGTAAATGTATCACTACACCGATTTGCAGTGGCTGCATTGAAATATCGTGCGAAATTACCCCTCATATTTTCAGTACCCCCAAACGCTGAAATTATCACCGACAACCCACAACGAAAGTTTATGGTTTGAAACATAAGGTTAGGGTCATGTTGTGCCCGAACCGTTCCTTCCAACGAAGGTCTGGGACCAATCTATGAGCCGGGCATATCGCCATTTCTAATGGTAAATGCATTGACCGTGCATGACAGGTGCGTGACCCATGGTGTCAAAAAAAGTAGTCCAAATATAAAGAAGCTATCCGAGTTATTTGTCCAACTTTCTTACAAGATTATCAATATATTTTCCTAAGAACCGCCATATTGACGGGGGGGGGGAGTGAATATTCCCTCGTCGCTGATTGGTCGAAATAAATTCCTTGTCAGCATTGTCAGCATGGCAGTCATGTACGGAAATCTTGCCAATCTTGTAAGAAAATTGGACAAAGAACTAGGATAACATCTTTATACTTGGATTAATTTCTGACACCAAGTTAGTGGTTTAGTACATGTTCCTAGCTATCCATTGGTTTATAGAATGTCCCGATCGGCTGTCTGGTTGCGGAGAAGTCGCCACTTACTTCTGGCCCAGCACCCCAAAACGGCATGCAGTTTGCCTTGTAACTGCGATTTTGGAGGGTATTTTTCGTAAACCCTTCGAGTTTTTGTGTGATTAAAACATTTTCTAGATAAAAATTGATTTTCCATCCGAAAGAAAAATTGTCTTGGGATTCGATTGAGGGTACTCTGATGAAAATCGACCCAATAGTTTAGCCGTGAGTGCGATTTGAAGTGAAAAAGTCATAAGCAGCCCAGCCATGAAGTTAAATCCCTTTTCTTTTTTCTTCTTTTTTCTTTTTACCTACTAGGGCTGGGGCATTGTTCGTGGGGGTGCTATATCCATTAATATTCACTGACAATATCATACCCCGTACGCGTCAAGTCCTGTGTTGAGCAGAAAGGCACAAAATGCATCCCAATACGGACAACTGCTAACGAGAAAACGAGTTTCACCGTAGTTCTCAGCTGCACGCCAAGTGGTAAGAAGATGCCCCCAATTGTAATATTCAAGAGAAAGACGGTGCCGAAAGAAAAGTTCCCACCTGGCATTGTGGTAAAGGTCAACCCAAAGGGCTGGATGGACGAAGATATGATGTGTTCATGGATTCGTCAGTGCTACGTGAAACGACCTGGCGGCTATTTTCACAAATCACATTCGATATTGGTGTATGACTCAATGAGGGCTCACCTAACCGATAACATCAAGTCTCAAGTGAAGAAAACCAACAGCATCCTAGCGTCACAGCAGGAGGCGTAACGAAAAAGCTCCAGCCACTTACATTAGTGTAAACAAGCCGTTCAATTCTCATTTACGCACAACTTGGGAACAGTGGATGACTGATGGGGAACACTCATTCACCAAGTCGGTCGTCAGCGTCGTGCTACCTCGTACGCCCAAGTTTGCCTGGAAAGCTGTGAAAGAATCGACAACCGTTAACGAGTTCGTGAAAGCTGGACTAATCCCTTCTCCACAAAACCTCAGCTCAGACGATAAGGATGATAGCAGTATGGATATCATGCCAAACTCAGTGCTTGATCCTGCCATTGTTTAAAATGTTTCATTCGGAGAGTGAAGGTGAGGACTTCGAAGGATTTGCCAATGACGAATGGGATGATGGGCGAGACTAAACCAAGCTTTATGGACTATCGAAGCAGATATGTGACTTTCCCCTGATATGAACCAAATGTTTTTGTTGGAGGCACCGAATGAAAATCTGCTGAAAATCACTATTCAATATGGACTCTTCTGTAAATTGTCTATTGAAAATTCATCATCACATCACTTAAACAACTGTTTTGATAATTAATTTTGTGGTGTTTGGCTGCCGTATTCACAAAATGGCCCCATTGTTGTATGTTATTCAAACAAGTTCCCCTGGTGATATGCTTGGCCAGCTTGTCAGTAGATTAGGCCAATTGAATGCTTGTATTATTTTCCGCACATGATTATTTTTCGCTTCAATACCTTTATTGTTTTAACTGTTTGGTCAATAACAACGGTAGAAGTTATCTGCGAACCAGGCTAAAGTATTCTACGTTCTAATTTTCTTGGAGAATCGATACAGAAACTCATCTCTGACGACGACATAAATGTGCTTAGCACGGCGCCCCAGCATGGTCTAACTGGTTCCCGTCTTTGTGTGGGGGCTACACCTATGAACTGCACGGAGTTCCCTATACAACATTCTTTTTAACACATCAACATTTGCATATACACATACACATATTCTCTTTAACACATCACAACTTCTTAACACATGAGTACTTTTTTTTCAATGACTTAAACTAACGGTTGTCCCAGTGACGAAGGCCTAACACCAAAATATGGGCCTTGTCGTCGTCTCACAAAAGTATATAAACCTATAGAATTCCACAGGAATCGACTATTACAATGCTCACTTGCATCGTTTTTTTTTCTTTTCTTTTCCAAAATACTAACAAGATGCTACTCCCAGTGGCATGAAAGTCATTATCAAATGCTTGAATAAGAAGCGACAAGAAACTGTAATGTAATATTTCTTCAAATATCATAGGCAACTCTTTGGTAGTAGTGCATGTTCATCGTTCACGTCCAATAAAAATGTATCGCCAGAACTACACAATGATTGGACAATAGGGCATAGAGCTATAAAGATAGCAGGTTACTAATAGAAGACTCACATCTAAACACCATGTAGATGAGCAGTTAGTTGAAACGATTGGTCACAAATCTGTACTTTGTGACAACACATGTACCACAACTAGCACATGAAAACTGGAACAATGCACCTTACTGAACTATAGCAACCCGAGTTGCGAACATGTGGCCACGTGTAACAGAGTGGAGGCTATCCCGCCAAACCACACTCGATATCCATGGAAAATATGAACCGACAGTTAGACAACAATCACAATGGGTAATATTTTGTCTGTCTCTGAAAACGGATTGGTAACTATTCAGGCTATGAATGAGAAAATGTGAAGCGATTAGGAAGATGCCTACTCCACGCACCCCTAGGCAAGTCAAGAGGTTTGTAGGTGCAGTGACCTACCTCAGCATGTATCTTCCGAATTTACAGACTTTACTGAAACCCCTCCATGAATTAACTAGAAAGGGCAAGCCCTTTGTGTGGACAGACACTCATGCTAAGGCATTCGAGGATGTGAAAAATCTGCTAATTTCACCACCTGTTCTTTCAGCACCCAGTGGCACTGGCAAGTACAGGTTGTACTCTGATACCTCCAGAATTGGTACAGGGTCCTACCTTACCCAAGAAATTGACGGTAAGGAATTGGTCATTGCATATTACTCGAAGAGATTGCCTCCGGCAGCAAAGTCGTATACTGTCAGTGAGTTGGGAGTTGTTTGGTTTGTATATTAACATAACAGCATTTCAGTATGTCCTCAAGTCGAAGGTGTTCTCTGCGTTCGTCGACCATTCAGCTTTAGTGCACATTGTCAACTCAAAGAAACAACCTGCAACCCCCAGATTGCAAAAACTCTTGGAGCGATTATCAGAGTATAATTTTGATTTGTCGTACCGTAAAGGCTCGGATTTAGTACTCGGTGATTTCCTTTCCAGAGCTCCCACTGATGATGATGGTGTGTTTGATCGGATAAGGCCAATTGCCTTCTTGTGTGAGGATGGTATTGTTGTTGATTCCCCAGATGATATTGAGGGTGCATTTCCTGCAGAAAGGGCTCGATTGGTGACTAGAGCTTATGCTAGCTCGCGGTATAAGTTTACCTTCTGTTGGTGCTAAACGTGTGTCACGGTCACGTGGTGTAACACCACCACCACCGCCACCGCCACCGCCACCGCCCCTACCCCCACTCCCACGGGCGACACTAGCTCCAGTTCGGCCTCGAGTTAACAGGCCCCCTAAAAAATATTATCTCAGGAGTGCAAGCGCCCACTTAGGGCATTATAGCTACTTATCAAACAATATTGGACGATATTAGTGATATGTAGAAGGAAACCGGAGACCCCGGAGGAAACCTACGATGTCGAGGAGAGATCGCCCTCTCTACCACATAAAGCCACTTGTACGGCCGGGGATCGAACCCGCGACCTCAGTGGTGGCAGGCGCCGGTGTTTCCACTGCGCCACCCCGACACCCCATCAGGCCCCCTACTGCTGTCACACCAGGTCCAGGTCAGCCCCTGGCTACCAGGCCTCCTACTGGCCCCCCACCGGGCCCTGTGCAACGACGGTTTGAAAGGCCCCTTACTCCGGTGCCAATAGGCCCTGTCCCTCGGCCTGTTCCTACATCACGTAGTCGGAATCTGGCCCCTGCTGAGCGAGGTGACCCTCCGAGGGCTGTTGTCCCTACCCCATCACGATCCCCTGAGGAACCAAAGTTGACGGACCGTGTGCAGGAATTTCCTCGCATCACTGTGCAGCCTGCGCCTGCACCCCTACCAGTTGATGTTACTGAGTCTCATTCACATGACCCCAACGAGATGAAAGATTTGTTGCGTGATCCCAAGCCATTGATAAGTAACATTGATTCCATCATACCGGTACAAAATCCATCAGGCGGTGGAGATCAGTGAGTCCAATCCAATCCAATCCAATCCAATCCATTGTTTCTCAGTCCAGGTTTTTCGAATACCCTGGATAAAACCAGGTGTAAGCGTAAAGCAGCTCCCCCTGTAAAGCGTGTCTGCTAATACGTATNTATTGAAAATGACGGAGATTTCCTACCTCCACAGAAAGGAGAGCCGGCGATTCAGATATTGGCGCGGTTATCATGGTGCAGTGTAAATGGGGTAAAATGCTCTTTCTGAGGCGGGCCTGGCCCGGGTCGAGCACGGCACGGTTCATCCGGGCCAAAATTCTGCGTAGTGTAAAAACGGCTTTAGAGGGTGTAGACTCAATCAATTTTGCCCCCCCCCCCGCAGGCCATAAAAGCTAGCTAGGACCTGACAATGTTGCAATATTTATTTGTTGCCACGGACAGTTCTTCCTGGGGACATTCGTTCCTTTCACACCTGGTTATTTATAACCATAATGATGTTGCTTGTGCCGGTCAGTGAAAACGCAGACCGAGGGCGGCGGCCGTATCGCTATTCACAAACACAGTAAGTAACGCACTGAGGAATTACTGATTCGACAGCTGCGTATGTCAAACTGAATGGGCTCTACTTCACTACCTTTCTCTATGTAAACTATTGAGCAAAAAGCGACCACCGCCCAAACAAGGATGACATTATGGACATGGAACATTAGCATATGGCCAATCACGACACCGGAATTTAATGAGGTCTGACGACTTATAGCATAATCATCGTTAGGTCGCAAACTCGCCAAGGCGGAGACATTACGCCCCCTGGATAATGCACTTCATGGAATGTTATGGCGAAACTTAGTAATTGGCGAGTTAAGGTTATACGTCGGGTATACGTCCGTCTATACGTCGCCTCGTGAAGGATACCTAATAGGTATCTTGCAGCTAACCGACGGAACGGACGTAACGGACGAAACGGTGACTTATAATAAATTACCAGCCCCTTTTCCACACGATTGGCTGTCCAGGCGATCGCTCCTATAATGACCAACAAAGTGGACGAAACCATTCGTTTGAGACCCCATTATTACATAGGGAAGGCAAATAGTCTTGCCGACAGGCATCAACCGTCATGCTTTGCGCGCCCCCGTGTGACAAATTAAGAAATGATGTTTGTTTTGGATCGGCATACATGTAGCTTGGCAAAAATCGATACTCATGAAACGAGACAAAAGTTGCAATATTAAGAAAGTTTCAAAATTTTACTCAATTAATTCCCTCCGCACAAAATCTCTTATTCTGCGACGAAGTGCTTCATCATTGTGGCCATCATAAATATCTCCAATATCTGGGCAGGCAAGTCTACTCGGACATGCGCAAGGACGCGATGGTAATTATTCCGGTGAATGTGCCAGGCATTTCTGATGGCGTCTTTTTCAGGCTGTGTCATTGGCCGTATTACTCTTCTCTCAGCCGTTTTGATGATGCAGCAAATACATGTACATGAATACCATCTACATACGCTGACAATGGTCACAAAACATGTGACGTAATCTCCCTGGCACCCCTATCGAGCTGATTGAGTAGCGCCATGCATGAATTAGATCTTGGCCAATAGACTGACAGACCTTATTATATTATGCCGAAGGCGTGGTGACGATAATTTTTTACCGAGCGTGGGGTAGGTTGGCGGTAGAGGCATTCATAGTGTAAGACTGTAGTATGGAGACATTTCGTTGGAGAATATCGTACTATACGTCGCCGCATAAGTAATTTTCGTCCGTTAGGTCGGTTAGCTGCAAGATACCTAATAGAGCTCTACCGCGTAGGAAGAGCTTATTCCAGGTATAATGTAATGTCACTGTATAAGTTATACCTGGAATAAGCTCTACCTCCTCAGTCTACCTTTATGCATACGGGCCTAGTAGACCACCATACTGCGTGTTTTTGTTCATGCAGTTCAGCTTTAATGAATTGGTTCAGGCGGCAGTGAGCAATGACGCACAATCCAGTAAATCCAGTCATCCAGTCATCCAGGTTTTTCGAATACCCGCAATATTTGGACATGCACCAGTACAAGCATTGGTATCCAGCCTCGGTGTCGTGAGGCTCCGCAAATCTGTGGTAATATCACAGATCAACAGAATTATTTTGGAGAACTCGGCTTGAAAATGCCACTTTCCTGTAAACCTACTACATGTGCTTATATTTTTTCAACAGTCCATCCCTGAAGATACATTCAATGGAAAAACCTGAAGGATCCATCTTTCACCACTTAATCAGCGACAAGGCACTGATCAGCCCAGATCTTGGGTCAGTGCCCTCCCTATCGTCTGTGCACTGCAGTGTCATGTGCATAACATGGGAAGGCTGTACTACTTTTAATATCCTGCCGATAGTGCTAAAATTTGTGTGCCAACTTAACAGGCAACAAGGGATATGTCTCGGGCAGGAGGATGCACGATTTTCAAAGGGAAGTCGGATGTTTCAGATCAGGGTAGGTATCTAAATATCACCATTTTTAAAAAGCCAGTAGAGGTAGACTCCCAGTCGGCATTTTGGTATGGCTATTCTATCACACATGTACATTGTATGAGGATCAAACTGTGAAATATATTGCAAGTAAAATGCATAATATTACGTCAACATTTGGGCCAGAATTCATCGTTTCTCAGTTGCTGGCACATCCTTTGACGTAGTGGGGTTGCTGTACGAACTACAGTAGTTTCCTCTAGTGTCCCTTGAATAGTTGATAAAGCAAACCACAGCACAGCCATGCGGATGTTGTGTCGAGATTTGACATGGTGGTTACTTGGTTTACCGATAATGACTGCGAATGTGATAAACAGGAAAGCACAAATTGTTGTGTCAGGGATCAAAGTCCCCCTGGAATCTGAGTCCGATGTAGTCTCGGTCACCCAGCCGCTGTTTCGAATCTGGGGATCGAACAAGCGTCTGGGATCAAACTGCGAAATTACTGTTTGGAGGCTTACCAAGATCCTGGTACGCTCGCTGATTGGCTAATCAGGGACAGAGCAAGTCATTCATTTCCATCCGCCGATTCCTCCCATTTGAAAATCACAATCCGGCTGCTGATTGGGCAAGAGAAGTGATCATGTGATCTCATCATGGCGACGACCATAAATGTCAGTTGGGTTTTCTCGATCTCGCTTTCCATACGGATACACAATTCCTGCTCAGACTTCAGCCTGAAATTCAACTCCAGTAAGTTGATGCTGTCTCAGATCACTTCGCAAATCGATTCATTGCCAGATTCAGACATTCTGGAAGGTTGTGAGACTGAGTTGAGTGAGTGAGTCTGACCCGAAATTCGCAGTTGCGCGAGACTACCATCGAACAGTAAAAATCAAGTTTGGGGCGAGACTCTGTAATGGTAATGAAAGAGTCTGGCTGCGCGAGACTAAGTCCGATGTTATTGTTCAATGAAGGATTAGGATAGAGATTAGAGACCAAGACATTCGAAGATATTCATACAATAGCAGGCTATTGTGTCCCGGATTTACATTCCCAGGATGTTCTCCGCTGGTAGCCTCCACCAAATATGACCGTTGGGGTATACATTATGTGCCATTTTTAGGCTTGCCCGCGCATGCGTGGCAAGCCAATTTAGAAGGAGGGTGAACTGAGCATTCTTCTGAGCAGCGTTCGCCATATAACATCGTCGAAGACGGCAGAACGGCTGCACTCGTGCGTGGGAGAGTGGCCTTGGCGAGGACATTATCATAATTAATAATACCGCGACCACTCTCGCCCCAGGAATCTTCGCGTACTTTGTCCCCATGCTTAAGTATAGCCGTAAAACCTGGGTGCTGTAAAACGTCGTCGATATCGACGCATTTCACCTGTTTGCGAACAGATAAACCCTTTTACACGACATAAAGTGATAAAACCAAGCGAGAAGGAACAATTAGCTATCTATTGGGACTAGTGACTAGGTGCTGTTTGTTTCCTGAGTGGTAGTGGCTCATTTCTTCGAATCGGCAGCATATCGCCAAGAAGTTTAATTTTTTTAAATTTCATGGTAAACCACGGACAGAACCATCTCTGTCACAACCAATTCTGTCCAGGCCGTGGCTTAGCCATCCTCACTGGCGACAATGTTGAACTTTCGAGAACAGCAAACAACAGTGAATGGCATCATCAGGGGCATAGCTAGCTTTTATGGCCTGGGGGCAAAGTTGATTGATCTGGGAGGCGGGTCTGGGGGTCCTCCCCAGAACAAAATTGAAAATCTAGATCCTCTCAGATGCATTTTCCCGTCTGACACCACAATAACTTGACTTGAGGAGGGGGAATGACCTTTTTAGAGGAAAATATTGTTTTGTCCTTTTTGCTCTGGGAAATCCCCATTCCCGGCTTGCTACGCCCCTGGGGATCACCAGATCAGTTACTTGAACTGGGAACCATGCCCTTGCTCACCNATGCTAGCCATGCCCCTGCAGTCTACGTTATTTGGTGGTCTCGGTCAGGCAGCCACAGCTGCGAGTGGGGATACTTGATATGTGGTTCAATGACCTCCTGACCCTTACTGCCTATGAAGGTAAACTCTGCCCTAATTAAACATTCCACACGGGCAAGCCTACGGCATCTGCGATGCCTCTAGTTAGCAGAATAATTCGCTAGAGAAAATATACAAGCAAAATGCAAAATAAGCCGCGAGAGCAACTAAACTTTGTGTTAAGGCGCTGCTCCACGTGACAGTTTTCTATCGAAAGTTTGCTGTCAGATAGTCAGTTTTTGCTGTCAGACAGCAATTATTGCTGTCATACAGTCACTAGCTGATCAACTTCCACGGGATAGTCTTTGGACAGTTACTGGGGAGTTTAAGAATCCAAACGGTAAACGTAAACTTTACGACAAAGATGGTTTATCGTTCGTGACATGGAAATAACGTAAACACAGTTAAGATTGAAATCTACTAATGAACGTAAACGTAAACGGTAAACTGTAAGACCACACAACCAGAAAGAACAATCCCTTGGTGCAACGCGAAGATTTGTGTACAAAGGGCGGTCAATGATCAGCGTTCATAGACTAGGTAGTTCCCGTCTTTGCCGCTGGCGCTCCTCTTCGCTATACAAAGACAGGCACGGGTCGCCTTTTTACAGGGTGTTATTGTTGTGTTTGTGCTATGATCAAAGACCATCGCAAACGATCATATACGAAGATACGTGTCAGGTTTATTTCTCTGAGAATCAATATATAAACTCATCTCTGACGACGACATGAATGTGCTTAGCACGGCGCCCCAGCATGGTCTCTTACTGGTTCCCGTCTTTGTGTGGGGGCTACACTTATGAACTGCACGGAGTTCCCTATACAACATTATGACGTCACGAGCTATGTTTGTTCGGGAAACCCCTCAATTATCCAAGATGGCGTCATGTGGTAGATAGTGGGTTCTATGATTTTGGTGCAGCAGGCGAAGGGGAATTTCGGATCGAATACAGAGGGAAAACTCTTCTCCCCAATCCAACAAGAGGAACGGATATGCCCCCCACTGGTATGTTGTTTGTGGGCATGGCCCAAAGGGTACACTTGGGGAAGCCGTGTGTTGGTCATTAAAAGGAACCTTCTCCTCACAGAAACACAAAAAAATTCAGGTTGATTGGTCAAAATCGATGGAAACCAATTTCAAGATGGCCACCATAGCCGCCATCTTGGACAGGTGGCAGAGCCGGTCATCGAAAGGAACCTTCCCCTCATAGAGGCCAACCCTCACAAAAAAATTCAGGTTGATCGGTCAACGCCTTCTCAAGTTAATCAGCGGAGACTGATTTCAAGATGGCCACCATAGCCGCCATCTTAGAAGGGCGGCGGAAGTGGTCGGTGAACGGAACCTGCCCGTTATAGAGACAAACCCTCACAAAAAAATTCAGGTTGGTCGGTCAATGCCTTCACAGGTAAATCGGCGGAAACCGATTTCCAGATGGCCACCATGGCCACCATCTTGGAAAGGCGGCTGAGCTGGTCGGCGAAAGGAACCTTCCCCTCATAGAGACAAACCCTCACAAAAAAAATCAGGTTGATCGGTCAAAGCGATCGCAAGTTAATCGACGGAAACCGATTTCAAGATGGCCACCGTGGCCGCCATCTTGGATGGGCGGCGGAGCTGGTCATCGAAAGGAACCGTCCCCTCATAGAGACCAACCCTCACAAAAAAATTCAGGTTGATCGGTCAAAGCGTTCTCAAGTTAATTGACGGAAACAGAATGTTAACGGACACCGACACCGACGACGACACCGACCGACGCATGCGCCACGACATAATGCCCCGACTTTCGGAAGTCGGGGGCATAAAAATTACAAGTAGTCTTAATGAAATGGTCCATGGACCATGTGTTCACCGGGTTGGACATAATAGTCTAATGACAGAGGGAGGTACATGTCAGTTATGAGCAATCTCGGTCAAGTCATTCCCAGGTAGGACTTTGATGATTTTTGGGTTATGTCACCTGGCGGCGATATTGGATGTCAAACCGGGCCGGAACTTCACATGCACATAAAGGTCATCTGCAGGGGGCCACATACCACATTGGAGCGCTTTGGGTCAAGTTGTTCCTGAGTTACAGCACTTTGATGATTTTCGGGTTACGCCACCTGGCGGCCATATTGGATGTCCGATCGGGCCGAAACTTCACATGGACATAAAGGACATCTGCAGGAGGCCACATATATCACATTGGAGCGCTTTGGGTTAAGGCGTTCCTGAGTTACAGCACTTTGATGATTTTTGGGTTACGCCACCTGGTGGCCATGTTTGAAGTCAGATCAGGCCGAAATTTGACATGCATGTAAAGGTCATCTAGTAGGAGGTAAATATCAAATTTGAGCACTCTGCGTCAAGCCGTTCCAGAGTAATAGCACTTACTTGATTTTCAGGTTACGCCACCTGGCGGCCATACTAGATGTCCAATCGGGCCGAATCTTGGTATTTTTTTAAGGTACTAGCATGGTACCCGTGGCGAGCACATATTCACAGGATGCATGTGGCCAGAGGATGGCATTTTTGTGGGCGTCTGTGTGAGGGGAATATGTTTTGAGGGGGCCAACTCCTTGGGCAATAATCTAGGCCTAGCCTATGGGAAGCAGATGGCAGCAGTTTTATGTGTTGAAGTTCATGGTAATCACCCTGCATGGTTGAAGAAAATATTGGTGGGCATTGCAGCCTGGTTCCGTCGGCCACCGTTTAAATGGCATTGTATACGCAGCGCCATCTGAACGGTGGACGACGGAAACAGGCCAGTGGGCATTGTAAATCATTAGAAGATTCTTCATGCATTTTATTCGCTGAGGGGTAACAAAATGTGATGGCACCCACTTAAGGACCACCCCCATGTCATTCTCAACATTCCCTGTGAAAATGGTGCCATTTCGATTAGAAACCAAGGAGGAGTTAGCGGTCGAACTTAAAGTGCCACCGTCAATTATAATATAGATTCGCAGTGCACATGAAGTTAAATGCACCGCATGTTTGGCACACAACGACGTCAATAGCAGGCTTAGTCTCTTGGCCAACACACCTTGTTGACTTTGCCTGGCACATCAGGTGATATTTTATGAACATCATGACATGATTCGCATGACATATCATATCAGTCCATTTTGTACCAATTGTCATCAATTGTCAATCGATCGTCGTCAATGGTCAGTAAACGTCATCGATCATCATCATCGATCAATCGTCATCGGTGGTCATCAAATGTCATTGATCATCATTGATTGTCATTGATCGATCATCATCTATTGATTGTCATCGACCATCATCGATGGTCATCAATCACAATCGATCGTCATCTGTTGTCATCCATTGATCGTAATTGATCATCCTCTATCGTCATTGATCATCATCGATCGTCATTGATCATCATCGATCATCATGTATCATCATCGATCGATTGGTGTCGATCGTGATCGTTTATCATCAATCGTCATCAATCAATTGTCATCAGTCATCATGTATTGTCATTGATTGATTGTCATTGATTTTCATCGATGGCGTTCGATCACCATTGATCGATTGCCATCAATCGATCTCATCGATCAATCATCATCGATCAATCCTCATCGAACGATCATCTTCTATTGTCTTCAATCGTGATCGATTGTCATCTGTCGTCTTCGATTGTCATTGATCATTTTCGATCATCATCGATCATCATCGATCGTCTTCAATAATCTTCAATTGTCTTCAATAATCTTCAATTGTCATCAACCATCGAGCGTCATCAGTCCTCATCAATCGATCATCATTGGTCGTCATCGATCATCATTTATCGTCATCGATGGTCGTGATAATTCAGTGCATTTAAAAACACACAGATATTCACTTGCAAATTACAGTGTAAAAGATGTTATCAACATCAAAGACGAATTGATGGCTGAGGATCGCTGGTGGCTTTGGGGATTGTATGGCTTTAAATTGAAATATTCCAGGCAAGCCTTGAATTCCAGGGTAATTATGGTCAAAACTGCAAGGCCAAAACATTATCGCCTGAGTAAATTAGGCCTATGTCCATCTGGTGGTCAAGCCAATAATCGAATTGGACCGAAACTTGGGCCAAAAGGGTGAATGTCGTCCTGGGTACCCCTAAAGGGTACCCAGGTCCAACCTGGGTATCCCTAAATGGCACCCAGGTACGCACTGGGTACCCTTTAGGAACCTAAAGGATACCCAGTTTGAAATTCCCGCCTGGTGAGATACCTGGAGTCCACGTTGATGGTACTTTTAACCGTTCAGCTAGCCATGCTCGTGGAGATGACATTATGGCGACCAGAGTGCCAGACTCGCGTCTAAAAGAGTATCTCGCCGGTATACCGTCCTACAGAGATGGCATTTTTGTGTCCAAAGTCCGCGAAGTTAAAAGCAAATATGTTGAGGTCGACAATGACGGGAAATTGAGACAAAATGACATCAAAATTAAATATCAGGTCAAACTTCTTTTCAAAAATTTAGCGGATGATCAGTCAAATTTTGAGATTCCACGGATTGAAGAATGGTGATTTGGCAATCGGCACCACAGCACACGTACCATATTCGAACTGGATTCCAGGTATCTCACCAGGCGGGAATTTCAAACTGGGTAATCCTTTAGGTTCCTAAAGGGTACCCAGTACGTACCTGGGTGCCATTTAGGGGTACCCAGGTTGGACCTGGGTACCCTTTAGGGGTACCCAGGACGACATTCACCCTTTTGGCGAAACTTGGTGTCATAGGTCATCTGACATAGGGGTATGTACCAGAAGTTTCAGGTCAATAGCCAGCAGCTACGAAACGTGCCACCAAATGGCATAATTTCGAAGATTGACCTATGTGACTTTGAAAAGTACGCCAAATCAAAAATCTATTACGTGTGTCATGTATCCTCATTAGATGCACCTACGATAAAAATTTCGAGACGATCCAGTATTAGTTCAGGAGTTATTGCATTTTTTGTGTTTTTGGTTTTGGCCACCTGGTGGCCATGCCGAGAATCGAATCGGACCGAAACTTGGTGCCATTGGTCACCTGACATAGGGTTATACCAAGTTTCAGGTCAATAGCCCGAGAGGTTACAAAACGGGCCACTAACATGACGAAAAGGCAAAATTATGATCTTTGACCTCTCTGACCTTAAAAAGTACGTCGAATCAAAAATGTACTATCCTCATTTGAAACAACTGTACAAATTTGGGGATGATGCAGCCATTAGTTCAGGAGTTATTGCAGTTATTGTGCTTTTGGTTTTGGCCAACAAGAATCTAATCAGACCGAAACTTGGTGTCATAAGTCATCTGGCCTAGGGGTATATAATATTATGTACCAAGTTTCCGATCAATATCCCCAGCCGTTAGGAAACGTTCCCTGCTAACGACGACGGACGACGGAAACCACGACTATAGCTCACAGGTGAGCAATCTCGTACCCAGAGATTCGCTACGCTCGGGCCGAGGTTGTAGGTCGCTCCACTAATCTCTGGAGACGGCTAAGCCCTAGCGGGAGTGGCTTCGGGAACCAAAATGCGTTACACACGTTACACAAGTGCGTTACACACGGCACATTCTACGATTCTACGTGTCCTAATTAATTGACCGACCTCAGCCACTATACCCTACTTATGATAAGCCACAGATTATGGGAATGAGACACATAGCAACACATCAAAAAGCTTCATTCATGTCACTCGGATTCCTTAAATATATTTGAATAAGTAGTGGAGTTTAGTCATGAAATTTTTCCTTTGATAAATTTCGTCGTGAATTAAATGTTGTTTGGAATAATCCACTTTCCTGTCGTTGCTGGAAATTTACTAATTCCGGGTTTTGAAACTACCGCCTTAAATGGATGTCTCTCTCCCTTCAAGCGACCCTAACTATAAAATAAACACAATGGAGATTGGTTAATCTGGTGGTCAATCCCATCCCACGGGAGCATGCAGCGTTTAGTTTTACTACATGGCTCTCGTCCGACAGGCGTTGAAACGACAGTACCACGCTTAGAGAAAAAAATAGACGATTGCGGAGGACACATTTATAAAAGTGCGACAAAACACGTTCAACGCTCACGACTGTTACGGTTTAACTCATCTGCATATCTGCGTGGATGTAGGTCACGGCGTCGCAGCTGTGAGAAAACACAGATCGCATTTTTTGAAGTCGGACCCGGGCATAAAACTGGCCAATATTAGATGTAAGACGCACTCACACATACATTTTGGTATCATTTATATGATTTCACACAACATTTTAATCATTAACATCGTCCACGGCAACATACAAGGTGAGTTAGACACGATTGAATCATCGATCTGGCCGTTCGAGCCGTTCCACATTTTATGTGCCGCCATCTTGGATTGTGCTAATTTATGCAAACAGTGCAATTTGGGACTCTGGAACAAAGATTTCGATGTCTTATCGACCTTTTTTCAAAGTATATGTGTAACGGTGATCGATTATTTGCTTTGCTCTACATACTTACACTCGAGTTTGTTGATCAAACTCGCATGCTATGGATAAAACTGAGTGTTTTGGTCACGTTGGTCGCCACGGCGCAGTATTTTTGGCGGGAAAATAACACCCTCACTTTCAGGCCCATCGGCGTTAAAACCGCCGCCGTTCACGAAAAATGCTGAGTGTAACCCGCTAGATCTGATCATAATGAATCATCTCAAGCTCTGATTGGTTCAGAATGTGCGAAAATAAATTCGGAATCAATGTTCCCGGGTCAGCAAGTATCGGAGCCCGATGATTGGTCAGCTGGCTGCTTCCACCAGCTGTTCACGTGAACAGATGCGTGATCGTGGTGAACTGGCAAATGACGTTGCGCCGTTGGGAACACCGTAAGATGGCGTGTCAAATCGACCCAGTTAAACCATTGCAGTGAAATGCATTACGCGTAACAGTCGTGCGCTGAGACAATAGAGAGGTTAAGATCCTGAACGAGAACGGCGAACGTGAACGCGAGTGACGCCACGTCAGTAGGCAGCCACGTGACAAACCCACTCGCGTTCGAACGCCGTTCTTTGTACAGGAATTCCTCTTCCTAAATCTTTTGTCCTGAACATGCTGAAGGAGGTCTCGGGCCTAGGTAATCCGAATGAATAGCCTAGACAGATCTTCTTACGGAGATCTTGGCTGTGAACCCCATATTCAAGGAATCAGTCCAATAGGCATGATGTCATGTTTGTAGAGGGGTCATTTCGGCCACACTCAATTATGCCGGGGACACTTACCTAGGTTACACTACATAAAAGTCCGGGCTGAGCCCGGGCTTTGTCCGGGCTGAGCCCGGGCTTTTAGCGTTTACACCTGTTAATCGCCGTGTCTGAATGAAGCCCGGGCTTTTCGTCCCATACATGCTGCATACATTCTCAAAAAGCCCGGGCTTATTTCAGACAGGTGTAACCACGGCTAATGTTCCAACTGCATAATTACTAACCGTGGCCAATAAAGGCTGGCATTGCGTCACTGCAATTCTCGCCACCCGATTGCGTTCTCGGAAGAGCTGAACGTAGAAAGAGGTGATTTGTCGTTTGCACATGGCATAAGAACGCGAATTCATTTGGGTCGCATGAGTTTCGTTTGTGGATGAAACCATGAAATACATGTACTTCAATTCCATTTGGCATGTACTGGAATACCACTGTGACATATATACTGTAAAATCGGACTTGTAACATCACTTTGGTAGACCAGCTCACTTCATTACTATGATGGTCACGCCCTTCTATCCGAGGCCTAGTCAATGCCACTATGCATAATCGTAAACAGTGACTGGATAAAAGACCCATATTCAACAGAATAACCACCCCCAGCTCACATAAGTGGGCGGACGTTCTAATACCTGAAGTGATGTTACAAGTCCGATTCTACAGTATATAAGTTCCTCCGCTGAAATAGTCCGGACCTGCTGATGGCAGAGTCAGTGAGGTGAAACCGTCTGACCTCACCGTCGGAGATTGTACCAATATAAGGTACCATTGTTCGAGACACACGTTCACGTTCACGTTCCTCGTTAATTCACTTCTTAACCAAATATATGGACACAGAACGAAAAAGTGGGAAATTTTGTATAACAGCAATTTTTTTGCATTTTTTATATCTCCAAATGATAGAGATTCAGAATCCGTCGGGTGCCACTCTGGCACCCTTGAGCGTTTTGAGAAAATCCCGTTTGAATTTTTCGAACTGACTTTATCATTGGACGTTGCGTCAGCTGACATCCAATGATAAAGTCAGTTCCAAAAATTCAAACGGGATTTTCTCAAAACGCTCAAGGGCGCCAGAGTGGCACCCGGCGGATTCTGAATCTCTGTCACTTGTAGATATATAAAATGCAAAAAAATTGCTGTTATACAAGAAGTACCACTTCTCAGAAAATCGGGGTTTTGCGTCCGGACTATACGCCAATTTTTCACGGCAACGACAATGGCATCATTCCCGTTCACGTTCGCCATTCGCGTTCAAGATCGTAACCTCTCTAATATTAGGGAGTTTTCGCAACTTACGCGAAACGCCCACGCGAACGCCTATGTTCACGCACGTTGGCGTTCGGGTAGGCGTTGCTTTTTTAGATTCGCAGATCGCACGTGTACGCCTACGTGAATTCGTACCACACAGCGAAAATATTGGTGGTAACAATTTGGACCATATACAGCAATATGCAGAGACAGCAGAAGCAAAGGGTGCACCTCTTGACCACTGCCTGGGATTTGTTGACGGAACAATCAGACCGATCTCTCGCCCTGTGAATTTTCAGAGGGTTTGTTACAATGGCCATACAAGACTACACGCCCTGAAATATTCCAATCCGTCATGTTGCCGAACGGGTTAATTGGCAACCTTTATGGTCGATTAGAAGGGAGAAGGCACGACTGTGCTTTACTGAGAATGAGTGGGCTGCTGAATGATTTACAGCAACTGGACTTCCGGGATGAAGATGGAAATCCGTACTACCTCTATGGAGACGCAGCGTATCCAATCCGTCGCTGTTTGCTGAAGCCTTTCAAGGGTGCCAATTTGACAGAAGAACAAGTTGCATTTAACAAAAGCATGTGTAGTGTACGAGAATGTGTAGAGTGGGGATTTGGCAACATTCTGCAACACTTCGCTTTTCTAGATTTCAGGAAGAACTTTAAAGTTTTTTTGCAGCTCGTCTTGAAGATGTAGGCCTATGTGATAGGTGCGCTTCTGACCAACTGTCATACTTGCCTTTATGGAAATACGACATCGATGTACATTGGATGCCAGCCACCCTCACTTGAGGAGTAGGCCTACTTGAGGCCGGCGAAAATTCCTGTGTAATTTCCTAAAACTGTATTAGCTGCTTCATAAAACGCCCAACCAGGCGTATGTCAACATACTTACATTTGTATCTGTCGATTAAGCGTTGTGTTTAGTGCACTCGCACCATTTGATCAGCCAAAAAACACAAAACGAAAATAAGACTTTCTTACAGTTTCTCATGTATTCTACATGTACATGTGTACACCATACAAATCACCTTCTAAGATAATCACGCATCATTTGCATATAAATTGTTTTCTCTTCTAGTTCCATCTCAAGCCTCTGTTCCCGCTCCTTTCGCTCCAATTCGAATTTTGCCACATCTAATTTCAATTGTTCCTTTTCCAATTCTGTCTCTTGCGCAAGTTTGTCAGTCAGGTATTCTGTTAGAGGTGTTGAAGACTTCCGCTTGGGGTTTTGACCTGGAATAAGAGAACTGTATGAAGTCTGAAAACTACAAGATACATGTAGGTAGGACATGTGCATATGGGACTACGACAAAAAAAAGAGATAGACCCTCCTCGAACGCCTGAACCGAATGATGATATGTTCAATCTTTTTCCAAAAGCGAGGCTATTTTCCAGGTGCTATCACGGCGTGTTTCCAAACACAGCTGGCTGGGAGACTAGCAAAAATCTGACAAACATACACCATAGGGCCGATTTAATAAACGATAGTTAACCATTGGTTATGCTTAGTCAATGGTTAACCAGTGGTTTAGGAATGGCGAATTTTATAAACAGTAGTCAGCCAGTGACTTTCTTAACCGATGGTTTGTTAGACATCGGTCGAGTTCATCAAACGACGTTCAACAAAGCCATTGGCTAACCATTGTTCAACATTTGAGGTCGACAAAAGATTAGTTAACCCTGCTCGGAGGCAGGGTTAGCCAATGGTTTGCTGGTGGAGCGCTGCCTGTTCATAGTTCTGCCGGAGCCTATTCAGCTTCATTTGCTGTCTGAAGGTTGACGAGTGAAAGAGCTTGTGCAGATGACGTCATCATGGAAAAATCCTCCATCTTGACGGNGACCGCCGGTCAAAAGTGACGTCATAATGAGCCACTGCACAAGCTGCATACCAACCGACTGCGTGACCAGCAGAGAGGGCGCGGTTTTGATCGGCGTATCCGACAGATTCGGGATAGGAGTAACCCTCTCGTAGAGTATGATGAGGCGGACATTTTACTGAGATTCCATTTTAGAAAGGACAATGTTATTGAGATTGTCACTGAAATTGACGACGACTTATTACGTAATGACACTCGTGGTTCGCCACTAACGCCAATGTAACGGGTTTTACTGACTTTGCGATTTTTGCAACTTATTAATTTATTCGCGTCAAGCGCAACTGATCAATGGACCAGACTGAACCATCGGTTAGCCAATGGCTCCCTAACCATCGTCTTACAAACAAGTGTTTATAAAATCGAAAAATGGACATCGGTTAACCAGTGGTTTGTTAACCGACGGTTAAATGGAACCAATGGTTAACTTAGCAAACGTTTATTAAATCGGCCCATAGTGCCTCAGACGTACAAGTGCGGAACTCACCTCTATCCAGCGAAATACACGGTTCAACGGAACGCACACCTTTATTATAGACCTGTGTTTTACGTCATCCGGTAAGCACAAAGCACTGACATAACCCTTTCGCGGACCAGTTCACGATGCGAAGTAACGAACCACGAAAACCGTGCGTCTGAACAATAGACCTACAACGAAGGTATACACGTGTGCCGTGAACACACTTGAACGATATGATGTGTATACGTCATCAGTACCCATAAATTCACTACGTAGCCGTTCGCGTAGGCGTTTCGCGTAGGCTGCGAAAACTCCCTAATAGACCGGGTTTATTTATCGAGCCGCTCGATGAATAAGCACTACTTTCGGTCTTATTTGTCAAGCCGCTCGATGAGGAGTACGTGGATTCAGTGTTATTTATCGAGCTAGCTTGACAAGCAGGCTTCAAATTCAGCATTGTTCGTCGAGCTGGTAATAAAGACAGACCTCCTCATGAATATGCAATGGCTTCAGCTTGTTTAGTTGGGAAGTCGGCAGTGTGGTGGTGTTTCATTGCTCGCAACATGGGGGTCTCCGAAGCCAATTTATCCTTTTTTCAACCCTTGTTTCCGCGTGATGACCCAAATCTTAGACACTGTGGTCGCATGCCTAGCTTCAGACTCTCGGTTTTCGTCAGTCTGAAGATTAATCCGCTGGGGTTTGTGGGTCAGAATCTGCCGGCGAGTCCGAACACCACCAGGGTGTGCCCAGGATGATGCAACGATTCTGTAGACGATTTTATCAGTGGCACCACTAAGAAAAAAATAATTAACCAGTTGTTCTTTGTAGAAATTTTGAAAAGTCAACATAATTTTCTAAGAAAAGGAAAACAAAAAAAGAAAAATAATGAAAAAACATTATGACCACACGGGAATCGAACCCTTGACCTCAGAGGTGTAAGCCCAGCATCTTTGCAATGTGCCAATCAACACACGGAAGACAATGGTGGAGTATTTGTCACCTGGTTCCGGAAATACGGCCAGCTCGACGTTTAAACCCAATTTTGCGTACTGTTCAGCGAGCCGGGCTTGATAAATAGCCACTTCGAATATTATATGAACACAAGGACTCCTCGTTCGTGTAAGTTTAGTTGGGTGCGAGTTTTTGTGAGGACGGCGGTGAAGTTACATTAGGGAGGTTTAGAAATCAAACGATAAACGTAAACGTTAACGACAACGTTATTTTTGTGCCAAAAATGCAATATAAAATCTGGTGAATGTGTAGTATGAATAATAATGTTGTCGTAAAGTTTACGTTTATCGTTTGCTTTCTGAACCTCCGTAATAGTGAGTTTAAGAAACCATACGTTAACGCTAACGCTAATTACGTCAAAATGACGTCACTCCCCGAAGAAATACAACAGATGTCAAAATGATGTCAATAACGTTAGCGTTAGCGTTAACGTATGGTTTCTTAACCTCACTAATGACTCACACCGTAACTGTGTGAAACGTTTACGGTCTGTTTTTAAGGGACAGTTTATTTGCCTCACTTTGGCATTTTGGCATCCCCGCTGTGTATTTTTTACCATAAGGCCAGAAATTCAGAGCTTTCAAACGAAATGGTCGCCAAATACTGAATAAAATGACAAAATAATAGGTTAAAGCGGCCTGTACACGTGCAATAATATTGGGCCCCATATTGTGCAATAATATTGGATCGAGTATGTAGGTTTTACACACTTCCATCACTTTATTGCTCTAGACTGTAGTCATGACGTCGATGAAACTGTTTCTGCTTCGCACTGTATGCAACCGCACGAGGGTAACCCGGGTTACCCTCGTGCGGTTACATACAGTGCTTCGCTTATCGAACGGAAATAGAAAGATTTCCCCGTGCAATGAGAAANATGTTAGATCTGTCCACCAGGGAGTGCTATTCAACAAAATCAAAAACAGGGGTAGGCCTATTTGAATTTCCCGCACTTCAAAGTTCCTCGCGTATTGTAGAGTGACTGGTGTCCTGTCCACCTATATGTGCAGCCACTGAGACTGGACTGATACTATGTTAAACCTTCTGACAAAATGGGTCACTGACTCATGACTGCTTTTCATCATTTGAGAAGTTCAAGGTGCTGTTATATCGTGACTGTCTTTCATCAGGTAAGGTCACATAGGCCTACTTCAACTCATTCTCGGCAACAGTCTCAATGCCTAGGCCTTGTTGGTACCGGGTATCGGTAACCACAGTGGCTTGTGATTCTGGGTGAGATAGGTTTTCTGATCGGGTCCAGGCACGGCTACATTGTATAAGTATAAACCCCATACTTGCACAACGGGAAAATTACACCGATTTCACAACTCAAATACACAGCGCCCCTAGCGGTATTATTCCCTAGCCATTTCCGGTTGAACCTCGCCTCCAGGTAAAATTCCTTGGTGGTGTAGTCTCGCGCAACCAGCCCCTCGGTCATACTCCGAGGTCGCCAGACCGAGGGTCTGGCACGGGACGCAATTTCCATTGAATTTTCTTATTCCGAAAATTCAAAATAAGGGGAGCTTCGCTGATTGGCTAGTCACTACCAATGCGTCATGGATCTCAAACGTTGATGACGTAGGCTGCAGGAGGAATAATGGCTGCGCCCAGATCACTCGAAGCGTGAAAATTAGCGAGATGAATCGCCTCAATCTGTGCTGTCAAGTCAATTTATAGTGTCTTTCATTGGAATTCCGACAGGTATGTATATAATTTTTCGATTGAGGACGAAATTGTGGTATAAAAAGTGCGGTAGGGCTAACAGCAAGGGCTACAAAATACTCGGAAGCTGCATGCTTTTTGCATTGATTGTGCATTGTGTTCTACGTCATCCGCGGTAGACTGTCGGCCATGATGGTTTTACAAGTCAAAGTAACCATCTGGACCAGACTCTAAAATTGGAAATTTATTGGAAATTGCAAGAGTCTGGTGGCACGAGACTATTGGTGGTGAGGCTAAAAACCTAGGAATTTTACCTGGAGGCGAGGTTCAACCGGAAATGGCTGGGGAATAATACCGCTAGGCAAACTCCTCACAGTGCCACCTATCTCCATTCTTCCGATATAGCATATAGTATTGACGACCGGAAGAAGTCAATCTGGACATGCGCAGGAGGTTGACCGCTAGGGCGCTGTGCATTTTTGAGTTGTGAAATCGGTGTATGACCTCGATCCAGGCTTTCTTGCGCGTCGGATATCATTGTATGGGTAGCCTGGCTTCGAGTATAAATTGGGATTCCCAGAAGGGCGCACCCTGATGTGTGGATCGATATGAACTCGTGGACAAAACCCGAACTCCAAAACCCAGACCCAGTGAACCGCAAAGCGGCTCGATCACAAAGCGAGTATAATGGAAGGCCGGACGTCATTTACTTTTGCGTGTGTGAATGAACAATAGGCTGACAAATCCCATACCAAAACAAAAGCAAATAGGCCTAGGCCTATTTGCTTTTGTTTTGGTATGGGATTTTGGTACCGGTATGGGATTTCATATATAGGCTAGGCCTACAGACCAGACAGTCATTCCTATTTAGCAGCTACATGTAGGCCTAGGACTTTTCGGCAGATCGAGAAAAACATCCCATTCTGGATGTTACAGCCTGATCAAGCTGTTTTGATACCAATGGGAGTACACTGAGCATGCTCAGTGACAGTCACTTCCTGTAGTCCGAACGTCTGACTCGTATTGCTATTTTTAGAACCTGCTGGACGCAATACAGAGTCAGATGATGAGTAACCGAAGAACCAGATTTTGGTTGGTTCTACGTCATCAGCATGATCAGAATCACGGATTGGTGGTTCCCGTATCACGTGACCTCAAACTGTAAAGATGGCGATGCTCAGGGGCAGATCCAGGGGGGTGTCCTAGTCCAGGGTGTCCGGACACCCGCCCTTTTGCTTAGGGTGCCCTTTTTTAGCCCGCTTGGCCGAAGGCCAAAAGGGCTTATGCTGTGCTTAGATGCCTTAAGCCTAGTTTATACTTCGACGCACGACCATCGGCGTCCGACGCGCGATCAAAATCTGGACGCCGACCTAATGAAGAAGGCTTATGTCGGCGTACAGATTTTGATCGTGCGTCGGACGCCGATGGTCTTGCGTCGAAGTATAAACTAGGCTTTAGTGGTGGTCTGTCGTGCGTACGTGCGTGCGTGCTTGAGTGCACGGGTAACATTTTGCCTTGTCTGCACTCTAGCGTCTTCAGTTTTCGATGGATCGATTTCATATTGCATATATGTATAGGCGTATATGGTCCCAAGATCTAGGCCAAGTTCGATTTTGGGCGTGCTGCAATTCCCACTATGGCCACTAGGGGGCGTTTTGTGAAAAAATGAAAAATGGCTCTTTTACGCTAACGATCTGAACTAGGATGCTCAAATTTGAACCATAGATACATCTTATGGTGTTACATCATATATTTAACGCGTTCTTGATTTAACCTAATTTTGATGGGAAAATAGGTCAAATAACGAAAAATGGGCCAGTATTTTTGCTTTGCCTTTCTGTGCACTCCTACATGTAGTGTTTTCAGGGTTCTGCCCACGCCGGGCGGCGGTGGGCGGCGCCGCCCATTACCATTTTCGTCCACCCAGTACTCAACCCATATTGTTAAAGTGCCGCCCAGCACAGAAAATTTTGAAATCTTGAAGCCCTGAAACGCGATTTCCCGGCATTTCGGAACACAAATCTAGGTCCCGTCGGTGCTTGGAAAACTGTCTTCTGATGATATAAAACCAATGAAAATTGCAAATTAATACACTACTGACTGGGCTGAGGGATCAAGACGGCAGCCCACACGACAGCGAACAAACACGCTCCAAAATTTGACATACATGTACTTTTAAAAGAAGCATCAACACAGTTAACAGGAAGGTTACCGTATTCAAAAAAAGAAGCATCAAGACCCCGAGAACGATTTATAACGCAGGGGCTGATCCAGGATTTTCGAGGGGTGGAATAAGGTACAGAAGATAGAGGCCACTGGCCTCGCGCTTCGGTCATTGGCGGCGTTGGCACCGACTTGGCGGGGGGTCTGGTGGTCCTCCCGCAGGAAAATTTTGAAAATTAGAATCGCTGAGACGCGATTTCCCGACATCTGAGGTTGAGAAAGTCCGATGCCAAAGCTAAAATTCAGTTACTGAAAAAACATTGGTGTGCGGATTTTAGGGGGGGCGTGCGCCGC
>NMRB01000114.1:239999-269041 GCA_002633025.1 Notospermus geniculatus | reverse complement strand
TTAAACCCCCACATCTCGAGCCCTGGGTTCAGAGACTCAGTTAATTGGATGCATCAGGTGACCTAAATCTAAAGCACTGGAGTAGAAGTATAATTGGGACAGACCATTTTCTAGAGGTAGAGTCGGCTCATGAAGGCATCCCAGATATCTTGGCGAAAGTTGTTTGTCTTTTTAGAAAGTACTTTGAATCCTGACCTTCGTCTTGGATTAGCTGCATCCTCAATTAATCTCACAGATGTATACTTCCTGTCCACATGCTCATTCCAATCTAACACTGATAGATCCGACCTTAGTTTGTAGTTGGTATATCCATATGAAATCCTCTTGTCATGGTACTGCAACATTGCATTGTTAAAACTTTCCACATAATGAGTATCACGGCAATAGACATAATCCTTCGGATTTCTATACACAGGAGTTGATTTGATGACATTTCTGAGGAGCTCTTTCGCCACATCACTTTCGATGACTGTTTTTGAAGGAATGTAATGAGGGTCCTTTTTGCATCGCGATTCAATGTCACAGTTGGTATGGTTATCACAGTAATGATCTACAATTGTATCCAACGAAGCCAATAATTTTTGTTCTGACCCACCACATGTTTTCATAGCCCAGTAAAAATGTGTTTTCACTGAACTCCCCTTATCTGCTAGCTCCTCGTGCCATGTTTTCCCATGTTTATATTTCGCCCCCTTGCAAATTTGGTTCATGGCCTTGCCAACCTCCTTGGATACATGCCATGTATCATTAGAATTTTGCACCTCTGGTCTCTTTTCTCGAAGAAATTTGTTAACAGATGCATTTCTGTCATGTCCTTGAATGTTTATCTTCAAATTGTTCGCATCAGCCCACTCATAGAACTTCTTTACCCCCACCATTTCATGTCTTTGAGAAGAGTTATCCTCCATTTTCGTCACCAACTCAAGCCTTATACATTTATGAGTGTTGTTGCCAAGGAATACAACATCGGTATAAAATGAATTTTTCCTCCAACCATGGCGTGCGTCGGATAAAATGTCCAAAGAATCACCATCACCCATTTCCTCTTCAATTGCTGATTGACAAGAAAGTTCAGCTAACTTCCCTACTTCCTGGGCATAAACCTCCATAATACTATTCAGATAACTGTCTCCCATTATTCCAATATTTGCAGCATCACAAAACTTATCATAATTTGCATGGAGCATTCCTGATGACAGGTATGCATGCCCTACACGATAGTTCACAAGAAATTTTGGGGTAATAGCACCTCCAATGTAAGGGGAAGAATTCCAGTGAATCTTATGTTCAGGCTCATTTTGGCAAATCAGTTGGCACATAGCAACATGTCCCTTTCGTTCCATCTGAGACAATTTTAATTCAGCTGGGCACTTTCGACAATGTTCCTGCACATGATCGGTTAGATTTTTCAGAGATGACACAGTAGTTATAAAAAGGTCCTCCTTATTTGTTTCCTCTTTGGAGCAATGCTGATATACCGGAGTTGGTGTTGGTTGTTGAGTCTCACTTTCGGCATGATCTCCAGAAGGACTTGGGATGTTATTGGCAATGAAAAAGTTGAATACTGTTTCAAGTGCCTGAAAATTGCTGGAACCAGATGCCTTTCCATCACCAAGGTAGGATTTGACCATATCAAGTTTATTTTGCAGCAGGACTTTCTTCTCCTCTGAGTCCACACCATATTCGATCTGTCCTCTAAGGGCACGCCCCTTTCCCTTTCGGATCTCGCTTCTTTCACGCACTCTTTCAGATGAATCAGAGGGACTTGGTCGTTTTCGAGTTTTTTCTTGAAGGTCTTTGATTCGATGAACATATGCCATTATGACTATATATGAGACTGGTCTTGCAAGATTTGTGTGTTTAGAATGAACTTGATTGAATGAGTTCTCTCTGCATTTCCTTCCACCCCCATCTCAAATTGGCTGTTCTTGTGCCATGTTTCGTGGAAACATGCATATTTTGCTATGGAGAATGACAACTTCAATTAGTCTTTCAAGACTTTTTCTAAACAGAAGTTCATTCAGAATGCATTAATCTTGATAGTAGTCTGACCTTATACCCCCAAAACCAGGAAGAGTGTCATGAAAAAACAACTTCAAGGACATGTTGGGCTAAGAGTTCATGTGACTCTGTCCTTTTCTCAGTACACAACCTTCATCTGAGCCACAGAATGGTGTAGAACATTGACACTATAGTGTTGACAAGTAGATCTAGGCCTACAGTTGTTCACTTGGAAGCTTGGTGTAAAGATGGGTGACGAGGAAGAGCGAAATAAAAGGCCCAGAACATTCATGCTATCAGACTTCCAGGTCCAGTGTGTGAGGGATTATTTCAATCATTACAACTGGGAGTTAGAGGAGGTGGAAATTGAAAGAAGTGACACTTTGACGTCCAATGATGTTCCAGTTCCATCTGGCAGTGGTAGTGGCACTGGCAGACGGCAACATCATTCTCAGCCTCATGATGATGTTCAGAACGCTTCATCCCAGGAACGTGAAGGTGAAGGTGCTACCGGTAATGATGACAATATCAGTGTGGGCCTAAACCAAGCTGGTGAAAATAAAGAGGGTTCCTTCAGTGATGATGAGGAGGGACAATGTCCAGACTGTTTTCTAAAGCCATGCATTGCTACAGTTCCTCAAGGTTGGCTTGGGAATGGACAGGTTCCTCGAAAACAAAACAATGCTTTGAGAAGGATACGATATAAGAAATTTTGGCAGGTGATGCATTATAAAAGTGCTTGGAAAAAACAAAGATACTTGAGAAAAAAGGCTATGCTTATGCATCGTCTTGAAGTTGATCAGACAGTTGTAGTTCAACAGAGGGAGGTTATGCCTGAATGCGTGCTTCGTCTGGTGAGGGGTCTGTACCCTAACCCACCAAACATTCCATACGTCGGACACCAGTTTTGGTAATCTGTGATTATTCTGAGGATTCGGTACCTTACATTTATGTAGATTACAGTTTTCGCCCAGAAAATTCTTTAGACTTTGGAATTAGGATTTATATTTAGTTTAGTTTAGTTTAGTGGTCTGTTCATTATCAGCATATGCCTTACATGGATTCATCGTTTCAATGTCATGGACATGGATATAATCAAGGAATTTTTGGATTAAAATGTTACAGGTCATCTGTAAGTAAACATTCACCTCATAATCTATTAACTCGATTGTGAATATGGAATACAATTCCATACTAATTATTACAAACTCTCTCACTTCTGTGAACATCAGTGAATGATGGCAGCCATATTGGCATCATTGGTTACCATGGTTGCAAAAAGCAATCTCCCCTAAATTTTCAAATTGGAATGTGCCAAACTGTCAAAATATATGAAATTTTCCAATTTTTCGTTCTTAATTCCTCCTAAACCTTAGCTTGGTTGGCTGATTCAATGACATATCTACTTTCTCTGAGTATTCATGAATATCACTGCCCAATTTTGTGAAATATTTTATTCTCTGGAATGAGTAATACAAAAATTTCCAGGAGCATTTACACTTCTTCTAGTTTCAAAAGCTGCTCCAAATGACATCACGGCCATCTTGGCCAATCAGCTCCTTTTATACCCCAGGTGGGGGTTTAACCCAGCATCACACACTATAGACCCGTCTGTTGTTTCCTTAAACCCACGTAAACGTCATACTGCTGACCCTTATTTTTCTACATGGTCCTCATTCATGCACATTCGATCTAGTCCGTTCTATAGTCCTGGCTCATCCAAGGAACANGGGGGGGGGGGGGCAGCTGGGTGGCTGGTTTATCAGTTGTCGCAATTTTGAGCAGTTCAAGGCTACGGTCGTTTTCTGGCAACTACAATCCACTCTTCTAAGGAGCAGTCACTGTCTAGTAAAGCCGAGGTCACATATCCACTCCGGGGCCCATACGGCGAGTAAAAACAGACATTTTGGCCAATTTCCGCCAATTTCGTACGGTGCCCGGCCGGCTCCCTTACGGTTCCCAAGGGCACCGGAACATTTTTCACCAGCCGTGCGGGCGCCGCGGTGCTGAGCTGGCTGCTCCCAAATCGCCTGGCGTTTATATAGGCCGTAGAAGGCCCGTAGTGGCCGGTACGGGTCCCGTGCGGGCTCCTGCCGGTGACCGGGCTGGCTGCGCACGATTTTTTCTGCCAATTATCGTGAAAAAAGATTGATGGGCCCCGTGCGGTGCTCAAAGGTGCCGGACGGCACCCAGCCCAGCGCCATGAGGACCCCGGCCGGAGCCCAGCCGGGCGCCTTGCGGCGCATATGTTCATCAGACGGACCCCGGAAGCTTACCCCACGGCATCCGGCCTGCACCTTTACGGCTTGTTGACGGGCGTGTTGCTAACTCTCCACGAATTTTCACCGGGCACCGTAGAATATGTGACCACACACACCGTAGACATGAAAATCGTAATGGACCCGTGCGGTATTTGAAATCCACGGCAAGCCGCTGGGTGGGGAAAATCGTACGGGGCCCGGTGGATATGTGACCTAGGCTTAAATCCGGTGACAGACAGGCGCGTGCGCAGCGCGTCCTGCAGGCATTCCTCCAATCAGGGTCTTCGGTACGTGTTTTGGTCCGTGTTACCGCCTCCCTGATTGGTTGAACGCTTCCCGACGCGCTGCTTACGCGCCAGTCTGTCACTGCCTGAACTCACAGAACCAGACATCTTCAAAAGAACAGAGCGTGACATTTTCTTTCCAATGCAAAACAATGAGTTCATGGAGCCGCAGACCCTGTCGAAGACGGATGGCAGACACCGACACTCTTGATTTTACCCAGCTTGATGCCAGAGAGTGAATAGGGTGTAAACCGCTCTCTTGTTATACTTGCCAGCACGCATGAAAACTTCATCAATCAACCACAGCCGGCCGAAGTTTTGTCACAAAATAGATGAACTGGTCAATTCTACAAGTGTAGGTTTCTTCCCTGCCCCTTTCAAGAACTGTCTGAAACTTGGCACTATTCTCGGCTGACCGCAAAGAAAGTCCGATTGTGGCTTTCAGTGCCAATCAGTGTTTTAGTTAATGGGAAAATGCGTTATAACTAGGCCTACCTGCCGATAGGCGCTGCTAACATATATCGGACTTTCTGTGCGGTCGGCCCTGTTCCCTGTGTGGTAAGGTGGGTTTGGCTGGCACTGACTAATAAAACTAATAACGACTTCTCTAGCTTGATACGTGTAAGCCTGCCTCACACTGGAGCTATCTGCTGAGCACAAAGTCAGACAAGACAGTTCGCTCAGCAGATAGCTCGCGTGTTCGCGTATTTCTGCGTGAGTTTTCTGCATCGCGAGGCAGAAAACTCACCGAAATTACGCGCACACGCTAACTATCTGCTCAGCGAACGGTCTCGAATGACTTCTTGCTCAGCAGATAACTCCAGTTTGCGGCAGGATTAACAGCCTAATCAACCTTCTGGCAATGACGTCAGCCAAGTTGTTGAAGGTTCTGAATCCTCCTTTAAAGCTTGTGTTACTGCCATACCATCAACGATGTATGCTGAGTTAGCATCCCCACTTCCATCATTTTGTCCATTAGGTACTGGTAACTCCAGAATCTCATCAGATATACTGATTCAAGCTTATTTGACGCACTTCCGTCTTCCTCAAGGGTCCGGCAACATGGAAGAGGTATGGGTCTGCCATCCGTCCATAGGCCTACCCTGAGGGTGTGCAATCCCACAAACTCAATGTTTGGCACTGGAAGGAAAATGTCATGCTATGTTGTTTTGAAGATGTCTGGTTCTGTGAGATCAGGCGTCGGGTTTGACAGTGACTGCTTGTTAGATGAGTGGATTGTATAGCTGCCAGGAAACTAGTCTTGCCCATCTACGACAAGAAGGCGATGTGCAAGAACTCTTGCAAGCTGCGCTAAATTGGGACAATAACTGATATACCATGCAGCCACCCAGCTGCCCCCACCGAAGATGCATTTAAGCAGCATGCTTCACGGGCCAGGTACCAGTTTATCTGGTGTCACAGCCATGTTCCCAAACAACAGTTGGATGACCCATGATGGCTGTTTTACAACCCGTTGCATCATGTTTTGTGGATTTTCGTATCGTATAGCTAATCCTAATGCGGCATGCAGATGAGGGACGAAAAGAACGAAGTCGACACCTTCAATTCCTTTCTGATACTACCCACTTTATTATACATCTCACGATGTCACCAAGCTACAACTAGGTTACAAACATATGTTTTCATTTACTTTAAGTGTGGGAAAAACTCTCGCTGGCCTTTCCTTCTGATGACCTTTCCTACTAAGGTCAGATGTGAACTTTAACTTGTCATAAACAATTCCCGACACTCCGGCCGGCCAAGTGATAGCGTATATTAAATGTCACTAATACTCCGATCTTGCTGTTAACCATCCTTGCTTCCATATCATCAAGGAGAATATAGTTGACCTACATGTAACACAACTCAAATTCAAATCAATCAAGTGTTATACAACGAACTCTTCAATGCATACATGCAAATACAAGATTACACACAATTACAGAATCTCATTTCTCATCCTCAGCTAAAATCCTCATTCGCTCTCGTGCCAGATCAGCAGCAGCGCGCCGCGGCCTCGTGCTCAAGTCTGACGCCGGTTCTGGCTCCTTTTCCAACCGTTTCTCACTCTCAACATGTAACTCAAGTGGGTACAACTTAGCCAATGCTCTGTTTGAAGCACCGGTGCTAGTACGCACCAAAGCTGATCGTGTCATTCCGTCTGAACCCTTGTTCAATCGTTCAACCTTACCCAATTTCCAATCAATGCGCCGAGCATCTTTATCATGGATCAACACGACGTCACCTACATTTACCATGTCAGCCTTAGCATTCTGTTTCCTAATTTCATGGGTGTGTCGTTCACGCAACACAGCTAGATATTCATCCTGAAACCGTTTCCTGAAATTTCTCATGAGCTGACCCCTGCGATAAGCAAACTTTTCTAGCTTCGTTTTACCTCCATAACTCGGATCGAACTCTTCATCTGAATCATCAAAGGGTAGAAGATTCAGACGCTGACCAAAAATCAAATGGTTGGGTGTCAAAGCCTCAAGTTCAGCCGGATCATTTGATACATAAGTGAGTGGCCTATTGTTGACAACTTGCGAGATTTCCTTAACCATGGTTTGCAATTCATCGAATGATACCAGAGATTTGCCAAGAGCCTTTTTGATAGCTGATTTAACCACTCCTATCATCCTCTCGTAGACCCCGCCGAACCAGCTCGCTTGGACAGGTATATATTTGAATTTGATGCCCTTCCTGGCAAGGTGACCTTGAAAGATGTCGCTACTGACATTGTCGTACATCCTCTTTAGTTCCGCCTCTGCACCCTTGAAGGTCTGAGCATTATCGCAGAAGATGATCTTTGGAACAGAAAGGGTTGATGAGAAACGTCTGAACGCCCGTAAGAAAGCTACAACCGAGAGATCGGGAACTACTTCCAATGCCACAGCCCTAGTAGTACAACAAGTGAAAAGACAGACGTAAGTCTTGTGAACCTCAACCTTGTCTCTTATCTGTGTTTTCACATAGATGTGAGCAGTGAAATCGATAGCCGTTGCTTGAAAGGGGGCAAGTTGATTCAATCTGAAATCCGGTAGATCTGGGGCCAGGGGTGTGAGGTATGGCCGACCCGACACCAGCTTACAAATCACACACCGTCTGATTACTCTGTTCACCGCTGACCTCATGGAGGTCACCCAGAATTTCTTCCGCAGTTCTGACATAGTTGTGCCGGCCCCATAATGGGCTACATTCTGATGTGCATCACGGATGATAAGGGTGGACAAGTGACACATATTGGGCAGGAGAGCAGGACATTTCTGATTGAAGTCGACCTTTGCTTTCCGAATCCTCCCCCCACAGCGGATGAGACCGTCGTCACCTAAAAACAGACCGAGCTGATTGACTATGGGCGGGCGACGTGGCAGTTTGGTTTTGTTTGCTTCAGCCCGTAGATACGTAAGGGAGTCGTTGTAATGCTTAGCTTGCACCTCCGTGACCCACAACTTTTCGGCTGCACGGAGGGCCTCTGCTGTGATCTTATCTTTAGCCTTGACATCTTTTCGGAAAGCACGTTGGACCAGTGCTGTGACTCTTAGTAGCTTTACGTAGGACCCATACCTATCTGGGTCAATGATCTGGCCAATGCCAGACTGCTGCTTCACAGATGGTTGAAACTCATTATCAAATTCAACACTTGCTGCCAACACCGTGTGTGAGCCAGCATCATCACCATTCAAAGTACGAATGGGCCAGGCCTCAGGACTACCTGACAACCAAGACGGACCTGTCAACCAATCAGAACACTGGAGCTTTTCGTAGGAAGCGCCCCGAGACAGTATATCAGCCATGTTGTCTGCTGTAGCCACGTGGAACCAATTGTTGATATCTGTCAATGACCTTATCTTCTGAACTCTGTTGTTTACAAACTGCTGCAACTTTTTCTCAGACCTCAACCAATACAATGCTATTTCAGAATCGGTCAGAAGTGTGACCTTAACCTCAGCATAATGACCACCGTATGTTTTCACCAGAAGGTCCGCATATTCAGCTCCCATGACCATAGCCTGCAATTCCAATTTGGGAACCGTAAGAGTGTTGTTTTTCTGAGATACAACCTTGTTTTTTGAACCAAGCAATGTGACCTGCTGACCTTGCTTGCCATACGCCACGCATCCAATCGCTGTGTTTGGACATGCGTCACAGAATACAATGAGTTCTAGGGTACCTTCTGCGTCAAAATTCAACCACCGAGAAAATCTGATATCATGAGCATGTTCGAGCGACCTCCTGATTTCCAACCACTTTTGCTGCTGTTCCTCGTTTAGAGGTTCATCCCACGACTTGGAGTCTACCCACAATGCATTTGCAAATGATTTAGCCGGTACTACTAAAGGGCCCAACAGACCGAGGGGATCAAATATGGATGACATTTCTGACACAACCCGCCTCTTGGAGAGTGGACCTACGCCATCATCAAAACGCCTCGCAGCAACCGTGAGAGTGTCAGCCTGCGGGTCCCATTTTAAACCTAGGGTGGAGATGGCCCCTGGCGTGGCAGCTGTTCCCTCCTTTCGAATGACCTCGCCTAATTTTTCTGAATTTGTAGCCCACTGACGCAAGTCAAAGGCTGCTGTACTCAAGATCTCTCTAGCCTCGTGGTAATAGTGTAACGCTTCATCTTCCGAATCAACACCCGACAACAGGTTGTCCACATATGTATGGGCTAACATATCTAAAGAAACACTCGTGTTGTGCTCAGTGAGGTGCTTATGCAATGTTATGGCCAGGGCGAAAGGACTGCTAACGTTTCCCAAAATGACCGTATTACAAGTGTACGGAACCACGGGATTGTTCATGTCGTTGTCCTTGTACCATAAAAATGTACGAATTTCCGATCATCTTCAAGCAACCTGATAGACAGAAAAGCCCTTGCAATGTCCGCTGACAATGCGAATTTCTTCACCCGAAATAACATGAGCAATTTCACCAAATCCTGAGTCAGATTAGGACCACCATACAAACAATCATTGAGACAGGGTGTACCGCAACTTGCATCAAAAACAATCCTAACAGGAGTGGTGACACTGTCCTTGAAGACAGGAAAATGTGGCATGAAATGACCCTCTGACTTATCAAAACCTTCGATGTCAGCAACCTCTGAGACGTACCCTTTGTCAATATTCTCTTGCATAACCTTCATGTAATGCTCTGTCATACCTAATTTGCGCAACCTGTTGGTGACCTGTTGCAAACGTGACCTACAAGTATCAAAGTTTGACCTCAACTCCGGGTGGTCATCCTTCCAAGGGAGGGGAGCGTAATAGTGACCATCTTTGAACTGCAATTTGCCAAGATAATCAGAAAGAAATCGGTCATCATACTCACCCTCACCAGATTCATCCTGCGCCAGTGTACAGGAATCGAGATATGCCTTCAATAGCCGAACTTCTTCATCGCCATCATAGTCCAGGACAGCCGTAGTGGCATCATCCGTGAACCTACTTCCGCTTCCGTGAATTTCTAAGGGCCCCGACAGAAAACAACCGAGATTGGAGAATTGGACAGTCGGCCCATTTCTGTCCGTAATCAACCGATTCTCCAGGAACTGATACGCCCAATCACACCCAATGAGAATATCAACCACAAAGGACCTGGAACCAGAGCAGAAATCATCCGCAAGAGGCAACTCACTTATGTAATCATATGATAACGCTTTGTTCCAGCCTGTTTGACTGATTGGTCTAACCACCTCATCCGTGACCAAAACTTCAATAGATTTTGGCCCTTCATTGGTTACAACACACACATGGACTATGTCGTACGGCCGTACACTGACATGCCCTCCGAAACCGCTAACTTTAAGGGACCGTTTCCCTTGTGATACTAGCCCTAATTTGGTAGACGTTTCTTTCCGGATATAAGATAACATGCCACCCCGATCAATCAGGACACCCGCATTCTGAACAGATTTACCGCCATTTTCCAGGGTCACACGACCCGTTTCCAACAATACAATGTTGCTACTCTTGGCAACCGATTCTAGGCCTACAGACATGGGGGCGTCTGTACCAACCGTAGACTTGTTTCCACCAACCGTACATGTAGATTCCGACTCACCAAAACCGTGGGGTACCACACACCCCGTAGTAGAATTCCCACTAACTTTCGTGCCCTCACCGTTTGCCCTTTGCTCAAAATGCCTGTGCAAGGCTGTGTGGTGTCTGCGATTGCAGACCCCACAATTCCTACGGTTGGTACAGGCCCTGGCCTGATGAGGCCCAATACAATTGAAACACAACCGCTTTGATCTAACCGCTTCGAATCTTTCTGCATCGCTCTTGGGACAGTTCACAGCTGAATGATCCCCGTCACAGAAACCGCACCTTGGCTTGCCGCCGCCATTACCACTGCTCACCAATGTTGCTGCCGACCTAGGCCTCGCTGAATGTGTGTTGTTGTCCATGCCTTTCTTCTTCTCGACGTTCGCTTGATTTGACTGTTCACCCAGGTTCTCCGTGTGTTTCTGCAGAGCGTCCAGGAACAACTTGATGTTGAACCTCTCCTCCTGACCGCACGCACCCATTTTTTCCAGAATTTGAGATGGTAATTTCCTCTCCAGGGCTGGCACGATAAAAGCTCCACACTCCTCAACGTTAACTCCAAGATGTTCTAACGAACGCAAGTCTCCACAAATTTTGTTATAGAATTTCACCAGTGCTGAATGAGTGTATTCCGATTTTTGAATATCAGCAATGTGATTCACATGTGCCCTCACAATCTTCCGCGCTTCTGTCCGAATCTCTCCTTTAAAATGTCAGTGAGTGTTCCCAAATTCGCGCCCGAGGCGTGGATTCCGCGTACTGCCTCTTGGGCTGCACCTTTCAATTGACCAACGATATAATTAAACTTACTAATGTCTGAATATTTTCCATTCAACACATCGGCTTCGATCGTTTCCCAAAATGATGTGAATTCGGTATAACTGCCGTCAAACGTTGGAAGTTTCAGCTTGGGCAGCTTAGCCGTATTTTCTGCGACAGGTGGAGCCTTCTTGTCTGAATCCGTTGTAGAGGTATCCTTTGCGTTTTCGTGTTCGATTGTCCGTTTAATTTCCATTATCCGTGTCCGATTTAGTGTGAGAGCCTTGACCGTTCTGTCTATCTCCTGTTCCAAAGCTTCGTCATCGTCGATTTCTGCCGTTTTTGCCTCAATGTCATCATCCAGCCCTTGCAGCTTGTCATATAAGTCCTTCAGTGTTGCGAGATGGCCCTCTAACTCCGTCCGATGGTCTTTGATGGTCAGTTTGCCGCACGCCGCATATTCCGCCTCGAAGGCATTTTGAATAAGGGTCCTTTTCTTAAGTAACTTTTGGAGGGCCATCTCGCATCCTGGTCACGGCACCATGTGGATTTTCGTATCGTATAGCTAATCCTAATGCGGCATGCAGATGAGGGACGAAAAGAACGAAGTCGACACCTTCAATTCCTTTCTGATACTACCCACTTTATTATACATCTCACGATGTCACCAAGCTACAACTAGGTTACAAACATATGTTTTCATTTACTTTAAGTGTGGGAAAAACTCTCGCTGGCCTTTCCTTCTGATGACCTTTCCTACTAAGGTCAGATGTGAACTTTAACTTGTCATAAACAATTCCCGACATGTTTAATCAGGATTCGGCGCAAGCGGAAGTAAGAGAACTGACTCATCTATACTGCCAATGCAAGGAAAGCAACTACAAAGATCGTACAAAGTGTACATGTGTTCTTGCAGGGCGAAAATGCATTGAACTCTGTCGCTGCGAAGACTTTCCAAATGTTCAGTCAATCTAGTGTGAATGACTAGAACGAATGTGCATGAATGAGGACCATGTAGAAAGATAAGGCAGTGTGACGTTTACATGTGTTTAAGGAAACAACAGATGGGTCTATGTCTGATGCTAGTCATTCTAACTTGCAATATAGTCTTTCTGGGCTGTGTTCCATGGCTCAGCTCACCGGGGTGTGATATTGTGGCAGATGGTTTGCTTCATAGGTGATATGAAAAATCGTCCACGAAGGGTTAATATCTGCCTGGTCTGAAGGCTTTGCAAGATATTATCACAAAATCTCTCCCTTGATAGCATTTTTGCATCAAAGACCTTGTAAAATGATGAACCTAATGGTATTTCTTCCCAAATTAACGGAAAAAGCAAGAAAATTGTGTTTCGGAGCATATATGGCTGCTTGAACATAAAAGGGTTAATATGTGTGTTTGTCCTCATTTTAGCTCCTCCAACACCCAACATTTCAAGAAAGGACATCCAAATCCTGAATTGGATTAGTTTTCATTAAGATCTACCCATTTTGGCAGTAGAAAATAGAAAAAGAAGTCAATGGATGCCCTAAAAAACATCAAAGTTCGGGTTATAAGGGGTTAAAATGATGACATAAAAGGGTTAATATGGCACTATTTTCACATTTGTGCATTCCTTCAGATGTCTCATGAATAAAAACCAGGACAATATGAGAAATGACTTCCAAATTCTTACTCAGAACTGACCCAAGGGCTTGCAAGACAAACCGTAGAAATTTCCAAAGTTTTGGCAAACAAGGGGTTAATACATACCCTTGTACACACCTAAAATGCGTACACACCCAAAAATCTGTTGACAGACATCCATGCCCTTCATTTAAAACAGGTTTCATTTTGTTCTACCGGGTGGAGGGGTATCTCGTTATCTAGAGCCCTTTTTGAGGTCTTGCCACTGCACTATAAGGTGAGATTATAAATGATACGATTAATGAAGAAAGGAGAAGAAAAAAATATATAGGGAAATTCAGAGGCGTGGTAGATGACAGGTTGCAGTGAAAGCTGAGTAATTATACTTCTAATCTAAACGGATTGAAAGGGGGAGATTACATTCAGTTAGATAAGATGCTTGATTTCACAAAGGAACAATCCTACTCTTTCAATAACTTTTGCATTTATTGCGTGAGACAAATCTTTATTACCATGGGTCAAAATTTGCAACCTGTCATCCAGCCGCCTATAATTGTTATACACAGTAACGAATAATGGCAGCTCACCAAGGTCATTAAGAAGAGAAACACGACTGTCGTTGACCAGAGGGCAATCGAAGAAGAGGTGTTTAGTGTTCTGATTCCTGAATCCACAGCTACAAGAAGGATCATTAACGGTTGTAAAATTGTGTGAATATAGGTGGCTTTTGAAAATAAGGTCACACCTTGTTCTATTCAAAAATATTTCAGATTGACGACTCATATTCATTTTTGTTGTGACTAAGCGGTCCTTTTTCCAATTAAAAAATTCTAATTGTGTGCTTGTTTCGTCCAAGTTTTTCAACTTAAGGTATGACTGCTCATGTGGTAACAATCACAAATACATGATGGGTATGTGACAAATACGACCGCCACCCGTTAGAGTATCAAAAATGAGGAGCATATAAGTGGAATTAAGGTTAAGCAACGTAACATGAAAGAACAAGAGGCCCATGGACCTGGCGCTCAGCTGACATTTGATGCCTATGTTGGACAGAAGGCACGTAAGGGGTACTGCACTGCAGTCTTAGGAAGATTAGTGGATGATGTCAAATTTTATTCACCAAGTGTACATGTATATGGGATTACGTTCGCTAATTACGATTAGAGACTTAGCCCTATACAATTTTGAATGAATCACATTTTGGAAAGCACACCTAGATGCATACATGTGTAACAAAAAATCATTTTGTTTTCTGTTCTATGATTTCAACAGTTGGTCCCCATTTGGGATTCCTGTTGTGTCGGCTGAGAGTGAGTTCTTCAAATCCAAGACACTTCCTTGCCGAGCAACGGCAGCATCGGCAATCTCAGGTGCTTCGGCAAACAGATCAACCTGAAATAGTGAATCGAGTGGGAAGAGGTGATAAGCTCATATAGGCCGAATGATAGGCCTACAATCCTCGGGAAATCGAGGTATACTTCGGATACTTTATTAGACCACCCTTGGACGGGTTCACTGGCGACTAGAGCTAGCCCGTCAGCCGGACTAGTAGCGCCACGACATATATATGTGACTGATGTAGGAACTAAATTTGTTCTGTCATAAGGACCCGCGCCTGTATAGTTTTTTGGGCGCGAGGGGGTAGCTGGGGGTCGGGTGAGGGTGAGGGTTAAGGTTAGGGTTAGGACTAGAAGTGAGGGTTTAGGTCCATATATGGATAATATTGTATGAACTGTATGAACAAAAATTCGTATCGCCGGCAGCTGGCCCAGTAGCCTAGTGGGTACGGCGTAGGGCTAGCAACCAAGAATCCATGGGTTCGAGTCCCGGTTTGGGCATGGTTTTTTCGCATCCTTTTAGTTTCATCGGCAGAACATTTTACAGAACTGTGAAAAATATTCTAAAACCGATGTAGCCTCATGTGATGCCTGGCTTTCACTACCGCTACGAATGTCCCGAATCTCCCCGAATCTGAAATTGTCCAAATTCGGGCTAATCGGGTTGAAAAATATGCCGAATGTCAAGAATGGGTTAAGAAACAAGTACGATTTCAAAGAATCATGTAAGAATTGTACGAATAAGGTACTAGGGAGGTTTCGCATCCTCACAAACTACGAAAAACGAGCACGAATTGCGTGATATGTCATCAATTTTTGTCTTCCCAAGTTCGTCGGGGAAAGTTCGCGGTTCGTCACTTCGAAAATGCAATGGTTATAGTACGTTTGAGTCATCTGGAGCTCGATGGGCGTATGTCAATTTGGCGATGATGATAACAACGCCGGTTGGAACACTGTCACCTCTGGTCGTCGTGATCGCGACCACAGGTCGGGCGGCAGAGGCAGTGATTGGTATGTAGATAGTAATCGAAACAATGGTCAGCATAGGAACAATCGTGGAAATGATCAACGGTTGGGCACGCCCACCAGAGGAGGGCGAAATAGTCACGCATGAGAGGATGAGACCGGCAAATCTTTTTCTGAACTCTCTGCTTTCCAAATAAATGCACGAAGCGTAAAAACTGTTGACAATCACAAAAATAAGTTGGTTGACCTTCAGTCTCTGGTGTTATGTAATGATTTCGACTGTGTGGCAGTGACTGAGACGTGGCTGACTTCATTAATATCAGATGGTGAAATATTACCAGACGGGTATAACTTGTTTCGAAGGGATAGGCCGAATGATGATCGGGGAGGGGGTGTCTTGTTGGCATTAAAACAAGAAATTCATGGTGTTAGACGAATGGATTTGGAGGCTGATAACATAGAATGTCTTGTGGTAGAGGTAACAGGAGCCAATGGTAAAAATCACGGTTTATTGGTGTGTTATCGACCACCAGCGAACGATGTAGATACGGTCCGGGGTTTTATTGGTCAGTTTAGAGTCATTTTGGAAAATTGTGATAGGTACTTTACTGACATGTGTATAATGGGTGATTTTAACTTCCCGGGCATCGATTGGTTTATTACGGCATGCCACTCAGTAAATGATGTCGCACAAGAATTTTGTGACTTGTTGTTCGATTTCTCTTTATCACAAATGGTTTATGAGCCCACGCACAGGGCAGGAAACACCCTAGACCTCGTTTTGTCAAATCGGCCGGAGCAAATTACAGATTTGGAGGTTTGGCCAGATGGTTTTTGTTCGGATCATTACCCAGTAGTTTTTAAGTTGAGGATGAATGTGAATAGGGTTGAGAAAAGATCAAGGACAGTGTTGGATTGGAAGCATGCAAATCTTGATGGGTTGCGTAATTTCCTTTGTGACAGGCTTGGTCATGGTTCGGATTTTAGAGCACGCAATGAGGGTAGAAATATAGAATGTATCAGACTGGGCCGTCACGCGGTACCGTGATTCGCGCTTTACCGTGATTTCGCGGTGAAAAGAGGAAGTGGATCGAATGTGGCGCAACCGCACTAACTGCTCGCCGAGCATGGTGGGAATGGTGGTCGCGCTGCAGCGTGATATCACGGGGCAGTTGAAGTCAACGTTTTACAATGGTTTACTTGTGAAGATTACAACAACAATCGCGGCTAACCGAGGCCACCCGAAGATAAGAGACTTTAGCACGTCTAATTTCAAAAANAGGGATGGTCGCGTTACATCTTGGAATAGGTATAAAGCTCTAAGAAATAGGTTGAGGGGTAAGTCTCGAAGTAGTTACCAAACTTATGTTGAGGCACTTGGAAGGGAATCTAAAACTAATCCGAAGCGATTTTGGTCTTTTTATCATAACAAGGTCAAGTCTGACAGGATTCCAGAATCTGTTAGTCTGAATGGAGTGAAAGCAGTAGATATTGGTGATAAAGCAAAAATTTTTAATGATTATTTTGCATCGGTTTTTTCCGGGGAAACTACTGAACTGCCATATATTGACTCTGTAATTGATCCATCGCTGGAATGTTTTGAATTCACGGCCGAGGAGGTTTTAAAACTCCTTGCCGGTCTTGACGTAAACAAAGCACATGGTCCTGACGGCATTTCACCGAGGTTATTGAAGGAATGTGCAGTTTCGCTAAGTGATTCTTGTGCATATATGTTTAATTGTAGCATGTTGTCTGGTCGGTTGCCTTCCATTTGGAAACTGGCAAATGTCACGCCGGTGTATAAAAAAGGTGACAAGGGCAAGGTAGAGAATTATAGACCGGTATCCCTTTTGTGTACTATTTCTAAGGTAATGGAGAGGTTGGTTTATACCAGGCTGATCGAAAATATTCAGCCTCTGCTGAACGATGCTCATCATGGCTTTCGAGCAAACCGCTCAACCAGCACGCAGTTGGTTCAAGCTTTACATTGGATTGGTGATAATCTTGATAAGGGCGAACAAGTTGATGTTATTTATCTTGATTTTAGTAAGGCGTTTGACGTTGTTCCACATCACTTGTTGGTCCATAAGTTGCAAAGTTTTGGTATCAATGGAAGATTATTGAAGTGGGTTAATGGTTACTTAACTGGCAGGCAGCAAAGGGTGTGTTTAAGTGGTGAATTCTCTACGGCAAGTGCTGTCACCTCGGGGGTTCCACAAGGATCCATTTTGGGGCCTCTGTTGTTTTTGCTTTATGTGAATGACCTGCCGGAGGTTGTGGATCGGCTGACCTGCATGTCGCTCTTTGCTGATGACTCAAAGATGTTTAGGCGGATCAAATCCTTGGCTGATTGTTTGGGCCTTCAAGATGATCTGGAGAGAGTAGCCGGATGGTGTGGTAAGTGGGGGATGCGACTTAATGTTACGAAGTGCCAACTCTTAAGTGTCACTCGGAGGCTAAATCCGACAGAGTATTATTATAATATCTTCGGTAAAATTTTGAGAAAGGTCGACGATGTAAGAGATTTAGGGGTTATACTGAGTAATGACTTGACCTTTTCCTCTCACATAAACAACGTAATTCAGAAAGCTAATCAGACATGGGCTATGATTAGGAGAGTGTTTGATAGAAACAGAAACCCAAGGCTAATGCGTCCGTTGTTTGAGTCACTCCTGGCTTTCTAACTTCACATGCGATTGGTCACTACCATCTGACCATGCTTGTATTCAGTTCATTACGACCGTCAACCGTTCTTCATCTGGCAGTGTCACAAAACAGCATCGCTGTTTGCAGAGCATCGACAAATCTGCTTTCCGGGCCTCAATTCAGGATGCAATGACTGACGTCCCACGTGGGTTTTGTAAACTTTTTCAAGTCAAACTTTTAGATTTCCAAAGCGAGTATTCCGTTGAGCAGTTATGGATTCCGAAGTTTTCATGACCGTCATGATCCCAAGGTTCTAAGCTATCCACTGGTATGTTTAATGAGTGGGAGTGACCAGGGACCTGGCGACAGCAATGAGGTAAAAAGGGCATGTGTGGTCAAATTCTCGTAAACGTTGTTCCCTACTTTTTGCATGGATCTATAGTTGATCGGTCACTGGATAACGTTGATGAGCTGTGTGAATCCTATATTTCCTCTCTTGAATTGAAGCTGTCATCGACAGCCATGCTCCGCTTAAAGTCCCAGCTTCATCCCCCGTACAGCAGCATCAACTACTTGCTGTCAACTGGTTCAACAATGAAAAAAATGTCAACCGGCTGATGGTTTGTTCGAAATTCTTACCGACTTCATAAAAAAGCATAACCTGGTTCCCTGGGCTCCTATCCACAACCGTCTATAAATAGCAGTGACGTCATCACTGGGAAAGCCGTGTCCAAAAGCGAAGTGCAAAACAGATGTGATGTGTGTATTACTTCAGGCAGGCAGAAAGACAGACTATGGTTGCACATGGTTCTAAGGTCATGCTGGGTCAGATCTTATCTGCAACTTCAGATCAATTTCATTAGTGCTGTAATGAGGGCATGGAGGTCAGCTGACACAGCAGGGTGTTTCTGGGGAACGGCGAGTGAAGAAATTAGAGGCTTGGAATCGTCATGCCGTCATGTCACATGTGACGTCGCGCCATGTCACGTCAAGTCACTCACGTCACATCATGTCATGTCATATGGTGCCCTATCAATGTACCTGATCTCTATCAATGTATCTTGATCTGTGTACAGTGTACATGTAGAAGAAGTAGCCTACCTGTACATCGGGAACCATACGACATTTACAATGTCATCTTGTTGAAAAAGATTTCGCTTGGTAGTCTAGTCCCGTTTTTCTCCTCTTTCAGGTATCTGCAAATGAAGAACGGAAACATGCCTGAATCTCAAGCTGAGGGTACTGATCCATTTCCTAACATGCAGGCTGAACTGCACAGAAAGGGAGCTGTCTTGACAAAAGCTTGGGCTGAACTGTTCAGTTACTTCACCAGGTACCAGGCTGATCTGATGATGAAAGAAAATGCTACGGAAATTGCTGAGAAAGAAATTGCAACTCGCAGGAAACAGATTGAAGAAATGAAGGAGGCTGCACTTGATTCTGAAGATTTTATTAAACTACAGGATGATATGCATGAAAAAGAGCGTTTGTTGCAAAAATCTCAGTCAGAACATTCTGTGACTGTGACACAGCTCAGACAAGTGGAGTCTGACTTAAAACAACACATGGAACTTCTTGAATGTTCACGTGCAGATCTGCTAGAGAAGCAGGCTGATCTACTGCGATACTGTGGTGACATCGAAAGATTAAAATCAGAACTAACAATAAAGGATGAACAGATTCAAATAAAAGACAGTATGCTGAAGAAAATTCAGATTCAGCTGTTGCGCGAGAATGCACAACTGAAAGAACAGTTGGAGACGGATCAACAAGCCTTGTTGCTTGAACGGAAGGCCCATGAAATGACAAGAAGAGCCCTGAAGGAGCAAACAAAACAAGTAAGAAAGTTTCTGATGTGTACAGAGTGGCTCAATAAAAATGTTACACTTACAAAATGGTCAGTATCTTTTATAATTTTGGCATTTACCCTAAAATATACATATGTACTTAAAGAGCAAGCTCTCGATTAATTTGATACCAGCAGATTCAAAATCCTTCCATGGTTGACTGCACAGGACAGATTTTATTGACTCATGTGAAATCTGACTTGCGCCAACTAGGCCGTGGGCAAAATCTGCATCGTGTCACTTCGTTGCAAAATTTGTGGGGCAATCTTATTTTTGCACTGTAGTGAGGGTGAACACATGTGGAAACCAATTGTGCAATGTTCTCAAAAATTTAGCTGCGCATTACCGGTAATTATAGCCTTTTATAATCTTTAATTGATTAATAGTTACACCAGCTGCTAATAGGTGGCACCGATGGTCATTAGCTCACCTCTGTGAGATGAGCTTCTCCCATGGTGTGTCGTCCGTCGTCGTTAACAGGGGTGGCACGTTTCTAAACCGCTTGGGTTACAAACTTGAAATTTGGTGTACAGGTACCCTATGGTAAAAACTATCTCTGGGCCGAAACTTAGCGCTGCTGCTTGCACACTCTGGCCTGTAGGGGCGCTTTGTGAAAACCTTCTTTCGGCCATATCTCCTGAACGCTGTTAGCTAGAACTACGAAACTTTTATGGTGGGTTCCTCTGATGAGACTTCATCACATAAATCCCGGGTTTTTGATTTGACCTACTTTTCAAGGTCACAGAGGTCAAAGTTCAAAATTCACTGTTTGGTGGCACATTTCATGGCTATTTGACATGTAATGTTGTGATTTTGTGTGAAGATATATCTTGGCACCCTGCACAAGTGCACCAAATTTCAACCTGATCGGACTTCAAATGTGGCCGCCAGGAAACCATCTTGAAAAATGGACTTTGACCCACATTTTATAAATAGGAGTAGGTAGGATGTTTTAACCTTGTCAAAATATGTATCTAGGTAGCCTACCATATAAATATACTCTCTTTTACACATTAAGAGGTCAGTCCTGGAAAACTACCGATGGTGTACATGAATTATGATTGACAGGTCATGTGGATAAATTCCGATCTTCTATTGGCAGTGACTGTGGTAGGAGTGCTCTTAACTTTTTGAGGTGTGCAGAAATGCGATTCCCCTCACAAATCCAAAGCCAACAGACCATACACTGTTACGAGGGGTGTTGATCTTTTCTGAAAGCCAAATGCATGTCATTTTCAGGTTCGTTTTCCTAATACCAGACATGCATTTCATGTTATGATCGTTCCCCCTGTGAACCAAGAAACTGAACCTGAAAATGACACTAAGATCTACACTTCACACCTCAGAAAGTTCCTACTGCAATCATGGCCAATAGAAGATCGGAATTGATCCACATGACCTGTCAATCATAATTCATGTACACCGTGGGTAGTTTTCAGGACTGACCTCTTAATGTGTAAAAGAGAGTACCGGTACCGGTATAGTAAATTTCAGTCAGATTTGACGTCAAATATGGCCGCCAGGGAGCCATCTTGAAAAATGGACTTCGACCAACACCTCATAAATAGTGGTAGCTAGGATGCTTTAACCGTGCCTAAATATGTGTGTTGGTACCGTCTACTTATATGCCAAATTTCGGTTCGATTGGACTTCAACATGGCTGCCAGGCAGCCATCTTGAAAAATTGACTTTGGCCATATCTCATCAGTAGTAAATGTTACGATGTTTCGATGTTGTCTAAATATCTATGCAAGTATCCTGTACATTCCTGCTAAAATTACTGTCCCAAGGAACCTGGTGGCCATCTTGAAAAATAGAATTTTTGACATCTGTGACCTAGACAAGCAGTTTGTTCACAAATACCACTTGTATTCCCGCAAATAAAAGACGTTGCAAAACACGGAGGTTATAAGCCAAAACAAGGAGGTTATATAGCAAAACACGAAGGTTATATGGCAAAACACGGAGGTTAGAAAGCAAAACAAAGAGGTTGTAAGTCATCTAAAAGACGTCAGGTGGCGCTTTTAATGAAGGTTGCAGAACTGAGAACAAGGAGGTTAGAAAGCAAAACAAGGAGGTTGTAAGTCATCTAAAAGACGTCAGATGGCGCTTTGAATAAAGGTTGCAGAACAAGGAGGTTAGAAAGCAAAACAAGGAGGTTTGTAAAACACGGATGTTGTATCATGTGTGAGAGGACAAGGAGGTTTACAAAACACGGAGGTTAGAAAGCAAAACAAGGAGGTTGTAAGTCATCTAACGGTCGTTGGGTGGCGCTTTTAAGCAAAGACCCAATACCTAAGACCAGCTGTAGCAACATAAGACCATGGATACTAGAAACATTAGACCCTGGGTGGAATTTGATTAGAAGTTGTTGCATGGTGATGTCTAGTCTGGTTCCCTGACCTGCTGTATGGTGGCGCTGACTGATGGTGCGATACAGAGGTCAGGCAGGCGCCACCGTTAATACTGATCACATGATCTAAAATTGTCAAGATCCTGACAATTTTGCTGTGACGTCACTTAGTAACAGGATGTTACGCTACATCGAACATCAAGCCGATTGTGCAGCCTTTTGACCCTAAACTTCGGAATTATTTCTCTTGCGATACCTGTACAGGACGATGCAGAGGCAGAGCTGATACTGGTGCACCGAAAACATAAAGAACACCGAGCATTTTGACAGTTTTCACACACAAATGTACAACTCCTTCACCGAATCCCGATATCCCCATAACGGTCAGTGCATGACTAATGTTCTATTTTTAGCTCAGTATCGACGCGGTGCCTGTACTGGGGGCAAAGGGTTAATATTGAGTTTATTTTAGTGCATGACTCTGGGTTGACTTGAAAACAGTGAAATAAACACATTTCATGCACTCTTTCCTAATAAGGAAATCGGTTGGTAGTTGAAGCACAATAAGTATGGGTGGCAAAGAGTTAATTAAAGTGGAGCTGACTTTCCTGAGTTTAACACAGCAAAATGCCTTGTGAAAGTCCACACATGATCTTTAAAATGCAATGATCATAAAGTTGCTGGCTAATCGATCAATTCCATCAAGACTCAGTTTGAGATAGAGAGCCAGTCAAAAATGTAAACAAAGAACATGTGTTCACTGTCTAGAAATAGATTATACCGCCCTCCTCACGCAAGACGGAACAGCCTTGTGACGTCACGGAGTACCTAAGCAGACCTTAAAGGGAGACATGCGAAAAATATTGCCCGGCGGGCACAAGTTGTCTGAGTTGTAGCGCCGTCTGTTAATACACGGTGACACTACGCTATATCACAGGCCCCTGTAGAGCTATTAGTGAGCTTAGAACACGTATCTTACCAAAAAAACACTGGTTTGTAAAAAAACACACCCCTAGCTCACGAATTTATGAGCTCGTGGTGTGTTTTTAGATACGTGTTGTGTTTTTTAGATACGTTTGGTTAGAAAAGTATTCTTAACTCACTGATAGCTCTACAGGCGCCTGTGATATAGCGTAGTGTCACCGTGTATTAACAGACGGCGCTACAACTCAGACAACTTGTGCCCGCCGGGCAATATTTTTCGCATGTCTCCCTTTAAATTCTCATTTGGCCTGGCTGGTGGCCAGGTGGCTGGGATAAAGTGAAAAACAGACAGCTAATTCATCGCCAATAAAAAGTCAATTATGATTTGGATTTCAATAGGGTAGGCAGTGGCATCTTGATACTCATCGTTTTTATTGAGTTATCTTGGGGACAACACAGAATTGGATGAGGAGAGAGAGAGAGATCCAGAGAGAACATCAGTAAAACCAAGGAAGACCGCCCATCTGTGAGGATGGGCGGTCTTAATTATCGCCCGCAAGGACCGCCCCTGATCATCTCATACCACTACTATATAGAAATTCCAGCTGTGGAGCTACAGAACAAACCAGACCATCTATTGACGAGCGGTAAACGGTCAAAGGTCGGCTATCGATCGAAAACAACCATGGGCCGTATTTTAGAACGTTCCTTAATATTAAGGTCCACCTTTAATCTATTGTTCTCGATCGTTTTACAATAGACTTAAGGTCGACCTTAACGTTAAGGAACGTTCTAAAATACGACCCAACTTTTTTACAGCAACTTAGCTACTCTGGTTAATTAGTAATTAGCGATTTTAATTACGATTTATAGTTCTATCAATCTCCAATAGATGGCAGAACAGCGTAGTGTTACTTATGACTCAGCCGCGAGGAGGCCACTGCGAAGGTGCAGGTCACGGTCATCAGGTCACATGTGCAACGAGTGGCAGTTTACGGTCGTGGTAGTTCAATTTCTGTGGACCAACTGACTACCCGGTATTTAGGAAACATTTCGTGGCGTCTTACCCAATTTTCTACTTTTACACTAAACTAAGCTGTAAAGGGCGAAAATGCCAGTCTCAATTGTGATTGAATGACTGACTGACTGACTTTTGCCAGCACAACAGAAAACCTCTCGTCATGGATCATGTACATAACAATAATAGGCGATGTATGACATTGCATGGTTTGTATGGTGTACATGTGTAGCCCTATCCTACCCTACCCGTCGGTCGGCGCGAGGCAGGTTGCATGCATGCGCATAGGCCTAGCTAGGCCTACATGTAGGCCTACGCCTAGCTAAGTGCATTCTGCAGATGGGCTGCTCGCAGCCGATCTGCAGAAAGCACGTCACAAACCTCAGATACATGTACAACTATAGCAGTCTAATAGGCCTATATGATTCAGCTACTAGTATTCATGTTTCTCTTTTTCATATTTCAGAATTTGGCACTTGTTTTCTGTAGACTCGATTTTCTTCCTGCAACACATTATTTAGTGCAACTCATCACAAACTTTCGCAATTCTATGCATCAACCTTCTACCTGCTTCATCTTCATCTACCACCCACATCTACACAAGCACCTCTCTTTCACTTCACTGGACTCATGTGCGAACCTATAATCCAAGTTGCTTTTTAAATATTTTGCTTCTAATATGAAACTTCAAGGCTTCAAACACCAATATTGTCTTGGAAGTGGTTATTTGGCAAGCAAATGCTTGCCGAATTACAGAAATTTGGTCTTAGATGGCAAGCAGACAATAATGAATATTAATTAGACCCCATTAATTATGCAAACAGAAGACGAAGATGGCGTCCTCCGACTCGCCGTCGCAGCCCTCGCCAAAAGGCTTCGACAGTTGCGATTGGGAGTAGGCTATGCCTCCAACGAAGATTTTAAGACGGCATTAAAGGCATCGAACTGTTTATTTGCACAGTTAACTGCTGTGTATGCAGTAAGCATAGTCTTGGATGCACATCTAGCTCATTAATTATGCAGCGCTCCCAGAGCAGCTAGCAGGGCCGAAGATATCGTGTAGTAGTGGAGGGGGCCTTGCGGAAAGGAGCCACCTACAAGCGATTTTCAGAAGAAAGTGGTTATTTATCGACCCTGGTTTGCCAAACAGTACGCCAAGTTTGGCTTAAAACGACGAGTCAGTATAATTCCTCCAAGATTGTCCCGAACCAGTTAATAAATTCCCACCGCATATCTGCAGCCAGTTGATTAGCGCAGTGCAAAGAGTGATGGGCCAGCAACCCCAATATCGCGGGTTCGAAACTTGAGTGATCACACTCGTGATTTTTCTTCTTTGTTTTTCTTTTGTTTTTCTTTTTTTTTCTTTTTTCCTTTTCTCCGAAAAGGCATATCAAGAAGAAACGTTTTGTGTTTCCGTACAAAAATAGATCCGAACAGTGGAAGGTGGCCGGATGGTGGCCACAGTAGTCAATACTCCGTAACTATGCCATGGGTGAGGGTGCCATTGACATTGTTTGGGTTCCGTTAAAGCATGGCGCACACGAGCGACAAAATCAAGGCGACTGCCGACGAGACCATCGCTGGCGACGTCGTAGGAGACCATCGCTAGCGACGTCGCTCGCCGACCACACTGGCGACCATTTTTGTGAAGAATCCGCAAACAACAGACGACCTCCCGGAGCGACTTAGGCCTCAGACCATCGTCAGGTCGCATCGCATTAGTTTGCAGATCTTTTTCCTGGTCGCCGACAAGTCGCGAAGATAATCGGCCTTGGCGACCAAAGTTCAACATGTTGAATTTTGGTCGCCAGGATCTTCGGTCGCCGAGCGCAAATATGTTTTTGAGGGGAGGTTTTGTCATAGCATAAATAGTCCGCATATGATGCAACGACCACCTGAACCGATCAGGTAGGCGATGAAACTGATTAGTCGGTCGACCAAAGCGACCAGTCGGTTGGGACGACGATTTGCCGCAGACATGGGGTCAAATCTGTCAGATTTCTGGTCGTTTTGGCAGTCTTGTCGGCAGTCGCCTTGATTTTGTCGCTCGTGTGCGCCATGCTATTTTTCTAGCGATTTTCTAGGCGACCGGCCTTGCGACCACAGCAGCGACTGAACATATTTTTAGTTTTTTCAGTTTTTGTTGACTCATTTGCGACAAATACTTCCTTGGAAGATCAGTGATGTAGCGGATGACATCACTGATCGACCTCAAAGGTAATTATCGCATGCGACGTAGTAGTCGCATCTGTAGTCGCCCCCATTTTAGTCGCTCGTGTGCGCCATGCTTAAGTAAGTTCAAGATTTAAAAAAATACTATCGCCGCCCGTGCCTAAAATCAACGCCGTGCCTCTCAAATTTTCCGTCCAAAAAGTACAACATGGACATGAGTTTTTTTACTCTGTGTAACTGTGCCCCCCCCCCCCNGTGCTGAATAATATGGCAAGCACATATCCTGATTAATATTCATTAGGGGGCGTGACGTGCTTGCCAAATAGGGACATTTTTCAGCATTAGACGGCAAGCATGCTTGCTAAATAAGGACGAAAAAGGGAGCTGCTTGGCAAGCATGCTTGCCAAATAAACCCGGCCAAATATGATATCATCAGATCATATCAATATTGGTGTCAAAATGTAGGTCTGTGCGTGTACTTCAAGGAAATATGCATCCCAAAGCCAGATCAGGCCCTTGTTCCCCTACAAAAGGGGCTAAAAAAGGGAAAATCATAACTTTGACCCCTTGCCATTGGCTTCAGAGGCAACTTCAGCCGATAAAAGTTGATCAGTTCCACTCAGAAAGTCTACCCAAGATTTTCTTATAATATGGATACTCCCCTCTCAGAAACAGCAGAGTAACTTAGGGTACATCTTATGCACACGGGAACCCCCCTAGCCCATGCATTATTAGTACTGGGACCTATTTACAAAATATCTGCCGCAAAACTAAAATAATAGGTGGCGCTGCTGAGATCATTACTTTTACGTTTTTGGTCATAAGTTCTGAATGAGTTAACATATTGATCTCAATCTTTTACATTCATCATGAACACATGTCTATACATCCCTTCATTATGCAATTTGCCGCATTTACCCCTAGACCCGTACCCGGTCCCAACATAGCTGACGGAGAAAGGGACCGGTATTGGGCGGCCATACTTGGCAGAAAGCTGCCAGGTTATGACGTCTGAGAGGATTCCCCTCAGTCCTGAGAAATAGCTTACTTACCTCACATCCCAAAATAGCTAACCAATAGACTGTGACGTTACAAATTCAAATTCAAAAGGAGGTAGCCAATCAACTGCGTCGTTACATCAGGCTATACCGTAGACTGAGGTTGTATTTCATTTTTCCGTCAGGGCCAACGCTATAGCATTATTGGCTCTGGTAAGTACGGAGGAGGCCATCACAAGCTACTCATGCTACTGAAGAGCCGGGAATGAAATCCGCTTGCCAAGCGGACGTGATAACCACTAGGTTATCAGGCCCCTACCGTAGACTGGTTCCCGGTCCCAACATAGCCCCTTATCCTTGAGCTATGTTGGGACCTGGAACCAGTCTACGTAACTGTGACGTTACAAATTCAAATTACTGTGAGGTTACAAATTCAAATTCAAAAGGAGGTAGCCAATCAACTGCGTCGTTACATCAGGCTATACCGTAGACTGGTTCCCGGTCCAACATAGCCCCTTATCCTTGAGCTATGTTGGGACCGGGAGCCAGTCTACGGTATAGCCTGATGTAACGACGCAGTTGATTGGCTACCTCCTTTTGAATTTGAATTTGTAACCTCACAGTTGATTGGTTAGCTATTTTGGGATGTGAGGTAAGTAAGCTATTTCTCAGGACTGAGGAGAATCCTCTCTGACGTCATAACCTGGCAGCTTTCTGCCAAGTATGGCCGCCCAATACCGGTCCCTTTCTCCGTCAGCTATGTTGGGACCGGGTACCAGTCTAGGGGTAAATGCGGCAAATTGCATAATGAAGGGATGTATAGACATGTGTTCATGATGAATGTACAAGAATTAGATCAATTTGTTAACTCATTCAGAACTTATGACCAAAAACGTAAAAGTAATAATATCTCAGCAGCGCCACCTATTATTTTAGTTTTGCGGCAGACATTTTGTAGATACGTCCCAGTACTAATGCACTGCGAAGGAAATTTAAAAAAATATTAATCCATACGGCTCAACTACAGCAAAAACCGATTTTCACCAGAGCGCCCCCTTTTATCTTGATTCCTGCTGAGGCATGATGGGACATCACCATGCAACAACTTCCAATCACATTCCACCCAGAGGAATCGGAACCAGTCATTGTTGGTTCAGCTGGGCGGCTTGAGATACATGTAGGCCTAATGAGTAGGCCAATTATGTGTGGATTAATTGTAACGTCGTCGACAACAGAACAACAGTGACTTGGCATATAGGCCTGCAACAACGATGGACACCCGAACCATGGAGGGGTGTACCTCTCCATGGTTCGGGTGTGTTGGCCTACGCTCCGAGCCACGGTTGGTTCGAGCCTGCCCCGGTCCACATTCGGGGAAGATACACATGTCAGTGCAGAAAGCGCAACACGGGCGACATCTTGCACGAAACGGCTGGCTGCGCGAGACTACACCTGGGACGAGGTGCACGAAACGGCTGGCTCCGCGAGACTACACCTGGGACGAGGCTGGGTAACCAGGCGGCGGCGTTGTGTGACGTATACACCAAACCTAAATTAGGCCCGCAAATTATAATTTCACGCTCTGCTTACTCAATTCCACGTCTCAAACTTCAGTCTTTACCGTCTTCATCGTTCCCCATGCGTTCCAGCCTCAAACGCGCCTTAGTCGCAAAGCACAGCCCATTTTTAGTCATTCTCGAAAAATTATTTACATAACCATATCACAGCAGCGTTCCACTTTTGACGTCAGATTGCTTCGCAGGTTGGCCGCGTCGCGGCGTTCCGGGAACATGGCGTC
>NMRB01000114.1:192002-230245 GCA_002633025.1 Notospermus geniculatus | reverse complement strand
TCGCATCGGGCTTCATCAGACATTGCATCATTTTCGAGTGTCTGACTCTGGCCGTTTTCGGAGCGTCCAGCAATAAAAATTGCTTATATTCCACATGTTTAGAGAGTTTGATGTGTCTTTATTTTGATTGGGGCTATCAACGACGGTGGGGTAGGGAATTCTTGGTGTATTTAGATGAAGAAGTCGATGGCACCTCACCATGCTCACTCTCACTCAACAGCAGCGACTGCCATACCGTATTTTATTTTATTTTCATTTCGTGGTAAACATACGACGGACCGATTCTGTCGCTGCCGTGACTTATCCTTCCTCAGCGAAATGAATGTTGAACTCTCACAGACAGTCAGCGAACTACATCATCATCGAATAATCGAATAAGGTCGAAGGTCATAGACCTGTTGATCTATTGCAGTGAAATCAACAGGAAACAACTCTGCACAGAGGCGCGGGTACTGGGGAAAAAAAATTCACAAGTCAATGTCACAGATCCAGTAAAAATGCAACATGCACAGTAGTAATGCCTCTCTCTCTCTGTCGTCTGCATAAATATATATCACGAGCTATTCATACTGGTACTTGTACGAGTCCCATGCCTTATCCAACTTTACTTTAAATCCTGCAACTGTCTTGGCTTTCACGATATCAGGGGTCAGAGAATTCCATGCCTCTACCACTCGGAACCCAAAAGTGTGTTTCCGCAACTCCGTTCTGGCCCTCCTTTTCTTTAGTTTCAATGAGTGACCTCTGTTGGATGACAAGCGTCCCTCCGCCAAGGGCAGCACCTGGGGAGTAATGTTAGAAAGACCGCTGAAGCTTTTAAACACCTGTATCATGTCCCCCCTTTTCCTCCTATAGCAAATAGAATGTAGGTCCATGAGCTCCAATCTACGATCGTACGACTCTGATCTCAACTGCGGTATCAGCTTAGTCGCCCTCCTCTGAACACCTTCAATAATTCTCCTAGGGCCCTTACTCTTTAAAATGACTGCTGAATTACAATACTCCAGATGGGGGCGCACCAGGGCTATGTATAGCTTCTTAATGACATCAATGTTTCTTGAGGCAATATTCTTTTTGATCGTCCAAAGCAGCCTATTGCCTTTCTTCACAATCTCATTCACATGCTCATTGAAACTAAGCGCAGTATCAACTACTACTCCTAGATCCTTTTCGGATGAGACAGCTTCTAGTGGGGTTGAGATCCTGTCAAACTCAATGACGTAGTCATAACGAGGATTGTGTTTTCCAAAGTGCATCACCTTGCATTTTGAGGGATTTGGCTTGACTAACCACGTCATGCACCAACTAGAAAGATTCACTAAATCTTTCTGAAGTATCTCATTATCCCGCCTGTCCGTAATCTGTCTGTAGATCTTCAAATCATCGGCCAGGAGCTGACATGGTGAGGCAAACATTCCTGGCAGATCGTTAATATATAAAACAAAGAGAATAGGTCCGAGGACGCTGCCCTGTGGAATTCCACTTCTTACGTCGATACTTTCGGAATTGGCCCCATTCACATTGACTTTCATGGTTCTGCCTTCAAGGAAGCTTTCGATCCAGTTGACGATGTTACTTGCGATCCCAAAAGCTTTGAGTTTGATAAGAAGCCTCCTTTGGGGCACAGTATCGAAAGCCTTGCGGAGATCTATATAAATCACATCCACACATAAATCACAAATCACATCACTACATGTAGGCCTATTGTTGAATGGCAGACAGCATCACGACATCAATTTTAACTATGCCCTTGCTCATTTTGTCGACTATCCCCGGGCCATTATCCAGGTTCCCATCTTTGCCCCTCCACTCCTGCGGTGCCACTAGGGCTACTTCCATTCTCTCATGAGGGATTCTGCTCATAACATGGGAATGTTTTGGTCATCAATCAACTTCATATTTTACAGGCATACCAAGGCCACTGCAATTATTAATTCTGTTTAGTGGGCGAAACATTCAAAAAATCTGTTGTAGGTGGGAGGAATAAAAATAAAAATAAAAGTTGGCCAAGATACCTTAACCCCTTCCTACCAAAAGGGACTGATAATGATACAACATGCATCTATCTCGATTTACCAAATGAATTAAAAAAAAACCTTCCCACCCAATGGGTCAGGTGTATACGACTTCTGTCTCGATTCACCAAGAAATATTAACCCCTTCCCACCAAATGGGTCTGATACAGCATGTACGCCTACATGTATCTATCGCAATTCATGGAGTGGTATTAACCCCTTCCCACCCAATGGGTGTAATACGATTCACCAAGAGATATTAACCCCTTCCCACCAAAGGTATGATACAACATGTAGGCCTATCCATCGCAATTCACGAAGTGGTATTAACCCCTTCCCACCCAATGGGTGAAATATGATATCTATCTCGATTCACCAAGAGATATTAACCCCTTCCTATCAGCTGAGCGCAAGGCCCATGGGCCTCTTGTTTCAATGTACCCATAACGAGGAATAAATGTTCACTCAGGGCCCGTACGCGTACCGTGTCAATTAATGAGTTTTTAGTGCTCGCTCGCTCCCTTCGTCATCGCACACGAGAGCGGTGACGAAGGGAGTGCAGGCACTAAGATCTCGTGATGAAGTCTGCCAACTTCTCAGAGGTTGAACAGGACAAAGGTACTGGACCAAAGTCCATGCATTTCTGATTGACTTCATACCCAGTCCATGTGCAATGTGCACCATGAAATAACCATGTCAATTTCATGTTCACTGTCCATACCGTAAAGAAAGGATTGGTCATTAATTCTTGTCCTGTTCAACCACTGGAAAGTTGGCACAAGTCAGATTTCACATGAGTCAATAAAATCCGTCCTGTGCAGTCAACCATGGAAGGATTTTGAATCTGCTGGTGTCGAATTAATCGAGAGAGCTTGCTCTCAGGTACATATGCATATTTTAGGGCAAATGCCATAGATATTGACCAGTTTGTAAGGTAATATTTTTATTGAGCCACTCCGCATATTTCCTGGTAGGAAAATTTCTGTAATGTATGTTTCTTGGTGATCTTTCTTGTACGGTATTAAGTACAGCCATAGCACATGGGTTGGTGACAGTTACCTTGTCTATTGATCGGTTTCCAACGTTGTATTAGCAGTCACTGCATCGTTAGCTCACTGGGGTGAGCTATTACGATGGTGCAGCGTCCGTCGTCGTCGTCGTGTTCCGTTAGCAGGGCACGTTTCGTAACCGCCAGAGCTATTGATCTGAAACTTGGTACATATATAACCCTAGGCCAGATGACCCATGACACCAAGTTTCGGTCCGATTCGACTCTTAGCTTGGCCACCAGGTGGCGGAAACCGAAAACACAAAAAGTGCAATAACTCCTGAACTAATCACTAGGGGCCATATTTACGAAGCGCGATTAGGCCAACACGCGTGTAACTTCATAGTTATTCAGGTTAAGGGCCTAGAAAACCATTGTCTTGCTACCTTGTACGCTGCTTGATCGGCANCAGAATAAGCCACATTCATGCATTCTCAGTGTACAGCAAGTAGCCTACAACAGCAAGGTCAATCACATTGTCAATTGATTTTTATAAACAGTTCATTAACCTGTCGACTGCGAAATCTATCAATGGGAAATAATGAGATGACTCAGAGTGGTACGGATTCCTTAAGATTAGTCCCACATCGACAAGCCGGAGATTGATATTCTAATTAACTGGCCTTAGTGCTATAATTAGTGTCCTCACGTGTGCGGAAAGAAGTTTGTGCAGGTCTAATGAGATATTTTGTTGAATGGCGTGGATGGTTGTGCAGATTTATGAAGTTTCTGTGTTGACAGAAGAATAATTTCCTGTCAGCCACATTTCTTTCTCCCAACAACAAGTGTGGTCATAAAAGAACGTGCGAGCTTCAAATCATCTATGAACCAGCTCTCAAACTGAAACAACGCATCCATAAAAATATTTGGCTCAAACCTTTCGATCTCCAACAGGTAAAAATTTCACTTAAAGGAGTTAGACGCCGAAGTTGTAAACACTCACTCACTGGTTCTCTATCCACGGACGCCTGCCACCTATTGTCGGTGATATGTACTGACGTGAATATCGTGAGTGAGTTGCATCGGACCGGGAACCAGTCTAACGATCACGGGTGCTGCCACCTGCACGAAGGAATAAAACTAGTTTGCCGACCATATTTGTAAACAAACCAGCTTGTTTACAACTTCGGCGTCTAACTCCTTTAACTAAAAGAATTAACATTTTGCTCACACTGCATGCAACAGACAACTCATGAATGAGAGTTACTGTCAATTACCCACTTATCAATAGTTGTCAACAATTTCTAAAATCTTGTAATCAAAGTTATCAAATATGAGCTGTCAAATTCCAGAGAAGGAAGTCACCACATTTATGACTAGGTATGTCATATCACATGAGACTAGGCCTAATTGAGTTGACCTTCTCCTTCTGTTTTATGAGTGGGCTTCTTCACGTAATTATTGAACTTGAAATATTTACAATTTAATCTTTTTTTAGATTTGGGGCCTGAGCCTAGAAAAGCAATTGTTGAGATAATTGATTGTTAATAAAGTGCCTAGTTCAACCAACCCAACAAGGCTATGGTCAGTTATTACCACAAATTAAAGGAGGTTGAGGAAACTTGTGTGTCTTTTTTCTTTAGTCTCTCTTTTGCCATAAACCGCTGCCATGGCCCATGGCTGCACCATAGGCCTAGCGTCTCCATTGGCATTCGGTTCCAACCGACTCGACTAGGCTAGGCCCCTACCGCCGTAGCTATGCATATTAACATGATAAAAGCTCCCCGTGTGCACGTCTCCATTTACAAAACAATTAAGATTCGCCTCCCCCTGTAAGTAATAAAGCTGCGCCACCTAGCGTCTTCGTTCTCCCTCGACCGCCGAGTTCAAATATTTTTTGCGGTAATAGCTGCCCATAGAGCCCAGGCCTTCACAGCAACCATGCACCTGTCAAAAAAATCAATGCCAACACTCACCTTTTCGACAAAATTTCTCACTGTCGCTTAGAAAGAGTTGCAATCTGACAACTGTGGCTGATATGTTAGATGTACATCTAATGAACGATTACACTTGTTCACTTTTAATTTCACCGAAATAGGGACTTTTTAACATGTTTAATGCTTTTTGGCGGACACTCGAGAAGAAACTTCCAAACACGGAACCTACTCGCATCTATTTCCACCAAGCGGAAGTAAGAAAATAGATCCCTAAAAATACCTTGNGGAGAGCTTGACGTAGTAGGCCTTAGCAAGAAGAGTTGCTGCAAACTATTGAATGGAATCACTGCTTTGTATGGGCGGGGGTGGGGGCTGATATTTATCCCTTGGTGGTTGAAGATGGCAGAGGCTAAGTGTGCTCAAGCATTCATTCAATCATGTGATTGCTTGGAATTTGCTGGAAACAATGATCAATGCAGTGTTGGTAGTCTTTATGTAATTTTGATTCTTTTTCTGTTAAGGACTACAGTTAAAGTGTAGAAAAATACACTCATACGAACAACTGCAGAATTTTGCGTTTCGTTATTTTACACTGAAAAGTGTCATTTTATGGTTATTCCTCGAAAACATTACAGCCAGCTCAAACGTAGGTTAGGCAGGTCTGATGACTTGACCCAGATTGCTCATCCCTCTGTCATTAGACTGTTATGTCCAACCCGGTGAGCACATGGTCCATGGACCATTTCATTTTTACACGTGTGCATGCAGACCTGCCAACCCGTTACGGATTTCCGTATTTAGTACAGAACTCAGCCGAAAATCGCATTTTGTTACAGTATTACGGACGACCCATCAAAAAGTACGATTTTCAAAATAAGTGTTGATTTTTTTCATTCTGCCAGTCGGTCGGCATTGTGACGGTAGCTAGTCTCGTTCCGTATACGCCTGTTAGTGCGATCCGAGTTTTATATACAATTTAACCCGTGGGCGCCCCATATACGGGCGCTCCAATATGGCGAGAAATAAAGCGGACACTATAGTCAGAACTCCGTGGTTGTTGACCCTCATTTCCCCGTTTAGGGACATCACATATGGCGACGAGGAGCTCACAGATGACATTAACATAGATTGCAGAACGCACGCAACACGGGTTTGTCGGAATCCATTGACATTTTGGTGGTTTTGTGAGTGGCTGAAAATGCCAGCGTCGAATCCCGTGACGTTGAGCAGAGTGGCTTGCCTTGTGAGGCGGAGTTCAACTGCGAGAGCGAACCAGAGGCTTTGCAGCAGCGCTGGGAGCGTTGGCTTCAGGACTTTGAGTCATTTGTAGCAGCTTCTGGTGTAAGCAATGCGGCACAGAAGCGGGCGCTTCTTCACATGGCAGGAACCAGTATTCGAGACATCCACCAAACGAAGTCAGATGCGGAGAGGGGTGCAGAGACCGATTGCGATCATTGAGTGTTTGAACGAACACTTCAAACTAACAAGAATGTCCCAATGATGGCCAGGCAGAAGTTCTGTGGTACCGTTCCTAAGTCGGGGGAAACGATTGACAGTTATATCACACGCCTCAAGATGCTTGTGAGGGACTGTGAATTCTCTGGGACTGAGAGTGATGATCAGGTCCGCTACCGTGTTCTGCAATACATTCATGACAAGGTACTGAAGAGTAAGCTCTAAAGTCTCCGGTCCCACTTCTTGGGTGAATCCTCTTGTAACGGTGCAAAAGCCTAATGGTGATGTGAGATTGTGCCTCGATATGAGACGAGCGAATCAGGCCATTAAAGCTGACGTGAACGAACAAAAAGCCCCCATGCAACGAGCAAGAGAATTGGAAACGCCCTGCAAACACCTCAAATGAAGGCTCAGAACATGATAGACCCCATGAGGCCAGGAGGGCGCCACCTTATTAGTCTCCGAGCTGTCAGGGTGTCAACATCCGCTGGTGAGCTCCTGCTGAACACTTTTTTTGAAAGAAAAAAGTTTGACCCAGCTGGGAATCGAACCCGCGCCTTGTTATCTCTTCCACCGTCTTCCCCATTTGGCCACTGAACTTGTTGGAAGACTTCCCATGTTTTCTCTTATTCGTAGTATTATTACGTAAGTCGACGGCCTACGTCTATGACAAACACAAATTATATCTTTGTCAGCTGGCTCGTTGGCCGACGGGATAGAGTGGTGGATTACAAATAAGAAGGTCGATGGTTCGAATCCCGTCTAAATGACTACAATTTTTTTCCTTTGAGTAGTGTTAGAGGTATCCGGAGATGTTGACAGCTCTGTTGTCTGAAGGCAAATAAGGTGGTGCCCTCCTGGCGTCGTTGGGTCTATCATGTTCTGAGCCTTCGTTTGAGGTGTTTGCAGGGGGCGTTTGTAATTCTCTTGCTCGTCGCATGGGGGCTTTTTGTTCGTTCACGTCAGCTTTAAGAGGGAAAGGCACCCTGCTCCCACCGTGGATGAGACGCTTCAGGAAATTTCAGGGGCCAAAGTTTTTTGTAAGTTGGATATGAACCTTGCATTTCATCAGATTGAACTTGACGAAAGCAGTAGAAATATTACGATATTTGCAGGGCCTTCCTCCCTCTATCGGTACAAGCGTCTCATCTTCGGGCTGAACATGGAGACCGAGAAGTTTCAGTGTTTGATTGGTCAGGTCTTAAAGGGGTGCGAAGGAGCTGATTTTCGCGAATCATGAATTATAGACATATTCGCAGCAGGATATTTTCACGAGTCTCTGCCATTTTTTGCTCACTGGGGTGAGCTATTACGATGGTGCAGCGTCCGTCGTCGTTGTGTTCCGTTAGCAGGGCATGTTTCGTAACCCCCAGAGCTATTGATCTGAAACTTGGTACATATACATGTATATCCCTAGGTCAGATGACACATGACACCAAGTTTCGGTCCGATTTGACTCTTAGCTTAGCCACCAGGTGGCGGAAACCGAAAACACAAAAAGTGCAATCACTCCTGAACTAATGACTAGATCTTCTCCAAATTTTTATCATAGGTGTATCTAATAAGGATACATAACATATGTAACGGGTTTTTGATTTGACCTACTTTTCAAGGTCACAGAGGTCAAAGTTCGACAAAAGTGACGAACCTGCCACAGTTTGTCATTATTTCACCAAGCGACTTCATATCTTGCATAAACATGCATTGGAGGGGTACCTTTAAAAAGACCAAGTTTCGGCCCGATTGGACATCCAATATGGCCGCCAGGTGGCGTAACCTGAAAATCAAGTAACTGCTATTACTCAGGAACGATTTGGCGTAGAGTGCTCTAATTTGATATTTACGTCCCTCAAGATGACCTTTACTTGCATGTCGAATTTCGGCCTGATTTGAGTTCCAACATGGCCACCAGGTGGCGTAACCCAAAAATCATCAAATTGCTGCAACTCAGGAACAACTTAACTCAAAGTGCTCCAATGTGCTATGTGGCCCCCTGCTGATGACCTTTATGTCCATTTGAAGTTTCGGCCCAAACGGACATCCAATATGGCCACCAGGTGGCATAACCCAAAAATCATCGAAGTCCTACCTGGGAATGACTTGACCCAGATTGCTCATAACTGATATATACCTCCCTCTGTCCTGATTGGACATCCAACTAATGACTAGATCATCTCCAAATTTTTATCATAGGTGTAGCTAATAAGGATACATAACATATATAACGGGTTTTTGATTTGACCTACTTTTCAAGGTCACAGAGGTCAAAGTTTGACAAAAGTGACAAACCTGCCACAGTTTGTCACCGAGCAACTTCATATCTTGCATAAACATGCATTGGAGGGGTACCTTAAAAAATACCAAGTTTCGGCCCGATTGGACATCTAGTATGGCCGCCAGGTGGCATAACCTGAAAATCAAGTAAGTGCTATTACTCAGGAACGGCTTGACGCAGAGTGCTCAAATTTGATATTTACCTCCATCTAGATGACATTTACATGCATGTCAGATTTCGGCCTGATTTGACTTCAAACATGGCCACCAGGTGGCGTAACCCAAAAATCATCAAAGTGCTGTAACTCAGGAACGCCTTAACCCAAAGCGCTCCAATGTGCTATGTGGCCCCCTGCAGATGACCTTTATGTCCATTTGAAGTTTCGGCCCAATTGGACATCCAATATGGCCGCCAGGTGGCATAACCCAAAAATCATCGAAGTCCTACCTGGGAATGACTTGACCCAGATTGCTCATAACTGATATATACCTCCCTTTGTCATTAGACTATTATGTCCAACCCAGTGAACACATGGTCCATGGACCATTTTTTCAGAAAGTGGGGAGATAACGAGTCTCGTGCAAATCATAGCATCACGCTTTTCAATTGCATTGCAAAATCTATGCATTCCTCCAAGCATGCCCAGCGCATCTACTTCAGTTAGCGCGCAAGACTACCTTCTTGCTTCTCATGCTTAACAATGGCGGACAGTTCATGAGTTTGCAGTATGATTTTACATGTCTAAATAGAAGGAGAGTAGCCACATACTACCGGATGGAGCTGAGAAGAAAAGAAAGCAGTGGACCTATCGGCAAGGACTGATGAATGGAAGGAGGTTGTGCAAGTCATTATGATGTTTTGCAATTGATGTTTTATTACACTTCACAGCAATTGGGAGTACAGTGGAAGTGCTGGAAACGTTTGCTATGAGTGATCTACGCGTTACTGAGAGACCCCTCAAAAATACTGAAAAACATTGAAATTCAGGGGCAAAATACTGAGATTGGTATTTTGGGGTTGGCAGCTGGTCTGGCGCATGGTGGGTGGAAAAACGGTCCTCAGACACACAGAAAAAAAATCAACTCGAGTGGACACTCAGATCTCACTATAGGGACAAAATGGTTCGAAATATTTTTTGACTCAAAATGAAAGAGAAAATATTTCGGCCCAAGACAATGACATCTCAATCTGAGTTGAGTGATCTCAGAATGAGACTGTCAGGATCTCGGTCCAAAATATTTTCTCCCAGATCGATACTGTCAGTATCTCAACCCGAAATATTTTCTCGCGGAACGAGATGTCAGTCTCTCGGCCCAAAATATTTTCCGTTTCATTTTGAGACAAAAGGTATTTCGAACCATTTTGTCCCCATAGTGAGACTTTGAGGCTCCACTCGAGTTGATTTCTTTTTTCTGTGGAGGACCATTTTGCCAACCAGCATGCACGCATGTGTCAAGATGACTCATATTGCGGCATAGTTTGAGACGTCAAAAAACAATAGAGCTTGTGCAGTGGCTCATTAGGTGCATTCACCTGAAACGCTCCCTCATCGCCCTCCGGAAAACGTTTCTCACCCGAACAGTGAAAACGTGCCTGTTCAGACTGGCCTATATCGATCTAGCCTGAATGGTACAAGTGTTCACACTCACTGGCGGTGTTTTAGACCCAGCGCCACGCATTGGGCTGTAAATATACTACACACTCTGGGTCAAGATCACCACTTCCAATATGGCTGCACCCATAGAAAATCTACAAACAACCTCCAGCTGGACCTGAACATCATGATCCCTCCAAAGTTCAACTAGTGTCAGTGCCTCATTTGGACCCCCAAGCCAATCCTCTCGCTAGAGCCATCTTCACAGAATTGAGTCTTAAAAATCAGAGGAATGAACAATCATGACGGGACCTTTGACAATGTCAGGAATGTGGTCGTCCACGCCAAAAACCGGAAGGAAATAAATTGTTAGGCCTACATGTAAATGCACATGCATGGCTCATACCGATCTTGTATTGCTATAGCTGTTCACACACGACTTTTATGGCGTTTTACCACGAACGGTTTAAAAGCGATATGAAACTGTAGCCTATGTGAACACCTATATCGCCATAAATCCTAGCGATTTAGTTGACTTTTATATCGCTATAAAATTTTTATATCGCTATAAAATTATAGAACATGAAATAGAAACGGGTTTCTAAGGTGAAAGACATCGCTTCCTACCAGATACGAACCCACGGACCCTAATCCCCATCTTCACAAAAGATGGTTCAATGACCAATGTTAAAAGAGGCGTCCATCAGTACCCTACGAGTAGAAAATTATAGTGAAGTGTGAACACGGCAATTGTGACATCACTGCGGTCCACCATATTGACATCGACAACAAAGTTGGCCACATGCAGATGCCACATCTGCAGCTTACATCATTGAGGGAAAATACTAGAAAAGTGGAGACAAATTTGAAAAAGTTAAAATGGGGGCAAGTACTTCCAAGACTTATGCCCATGACCTTTTTCTTCTCTTTTGCAGGGGGCTTCCATGACATCCATTGGGATTGACATTCCCAACTCTCCACCAACTCTTGACCTTTCTGTTGAGCAGGAAGACATTGGCCTATCAAATATCATATCTGCAGTTCAAGAACAATCTGTCGAACAGGATTGCCATATTATATCCAGTTCACATGTGGATCTTCCATCAAGTTCGAGTGGAGGTGGTTTGGACACTCCTGTGAACTTTTCTAGGACTGAAACCTCAATCATGCACAATCCATATCAAACTTTATGGGGAAACCGGCAACGCAAGGCAAAAAGATTTAGACCTAACAACCCAGTTGATTCAGATTCATTATTAAGCCAACCGGTGTTCCCAAAACAGGAACCTATTACGGAAAGTCATTCCGCATCACCTGACCATGGTGATTCGAGTGAAGTCTTCTTTCCTTTATCAGTTTCCGAGGATGTAAAAAATTCTTTGGACACTTCTCTTACTGGGTCAGATTCAGAAATGAAAGGAACAGGGAGGACCACCTCAGGCTCCCCAGAGACAAGTGATAGCAGCCAGATTGGACAAGGATTTAATGTGACAAATTCAGGGACAAATGACATTGACAATCAGGCCTCGAGTACTGTAGCGCAAGATTCTGGAGCGGATGCCAAGGTAAGTTTTGTGCCTGAAGAGAAACTGTCTTACCTAGCTAGGTGAGCCTATTGTTATGACATGGTGTCTCTCGTCGGTCGTTGTCAGATGATAGGGTATGTTTTGTATAGGCACTGAAACTAGAGACATGAAACCTAGTTCACAGGTTCATCTAGGTCACAGTGGCGTTCCGTAAAGCGAAATATTTTTGCTTCCTAAATGTTCATGAATGGCCTAAAAATCCCAACATCCACAGGGAGAAATATTCGCGGTAAGCAGGGGCCTTTATTAAAAGATTTCTGGAGGGAAATAAATTAGCGAGTGTCTCACCCAGAATCATGAAGAAGATCGGCACTACACTTCTCAGGAAGCAGGAAGCTGTAGCCTATATCCTGGCATGATCATACTGTAACGGCTTAGGGAAGATGAAAGGGCCCACCCGTCTCTCTCTCTGGCGAGCGGATTGTCTGTGGATCTTAAAGGAGCTGGACGTCCAAGTTGTAAATAAACTGGTTTGTTTACAAACAGTGGCCAGCAAACTAGTTTTATTCCTTCGTGAAGGTGGCAGCACCAGTGATCGTTACACTGGTGCCCGGTCCAATGCAACTCACTCACGATATTCACGTCAGTACATATCACCGACAATAGGTGGTAACACCGCAGGCGTCGCGTGGATAGAGAACCAGTGAGTGAGTGTTTACAACTTGGACGTCCAGCTCCTTTAACTGGACACAGAGTTCTATCACATCGAACTTTATTGGGTGGACTAGCTACGTTACATCCATGATTGTCGTTAGTTGTTCTTCATCCCTAACACTAACAGTCCAATTTCGTATTTTGCTTCTTTCTCCCATCTTGGATTCTCACAAAATCATTCCATGGGCCTCTCTCTATCATTCTCAATAGGTTTCTTTCATTAAAGATGCACGAGAAGACGGGGCGCGGTAAGCCCAACCCTCGTCCACCATCTTGAATAGGACAACTATGATTGGCTCTTGCTGAACTAACAATAAACAATACCATACTCGCCCCGCCTACGACGGCGACTTGGCCATGAATGACCAGCGCCAGAAGGGCTGTGCGAGTGAATTGTAAACATTGGTCACTGGCGGGGTGACTGGACAATAATAGGAGCAGTCAGCTGCGCATATTGACAGCAGATGGCAGCAAAGTTCTAGCGGACCAATGTACAGGAAAATCTAAGTGATTGCTGCTCGATCACGACTGGGTCCACTAAATGCATTGAATTGGGCCGTAGTGACACCTAGTGGTCAACTCGCTGACAGCTCCTATTGACGCTGGCACTATAGAGTCTACCACATGTACTGTGTATAAGCGACCAAAGTCGATTATTATTGAATCACCTTTTGAGTTGTAATAAGGTGGGCTTCGTGTGGGCTGTTAAACAATTGATCGATCAATAAATGAGAGGCGCTCAAGACGTGCGCACTGCTCGTTAAGCTATCAAACAATAGAAGGGCGGCTCAATGCGCGTCGCGTTTAGGATATTAAACTATAGTGGCCGGGGAGAGTCGGGGGAGGGTTTTCACCCCGAGGCCCACCAGCTTCTTCTCGACCTTGGATTCAAGTGATGAAATTTTCTGTTGAAGCCGATCAAATTCTTTCGTAGATACCTCCATGAAAATTTCACGGAAGGATTGAACTGTGGCAGGGTCTTTAAGGGCGTCCTATAGCATATTTACAAAATCCCTCTGGTTCTCTGCGGAGAAGAATTCGTCAAACTTCCTTTTTAGCCCGCTTGGCCCATAGGCCAAAAGGGCTTATGCTGTGCTTGGCGCCTTTAGTGGTGGTCTGTCGTGCGTGCGTGTGTCCGTAAACTTTTCCCTTGTCAGATGGATAGCGCCTTCAGTTTGACGGATCATTTTCATATTGCATGTGGGTGTGTATGACCACAAAATCTAGGTCAAGTTCGATTTTGGGTGCGATGTGATTCCTGCTTTGGCCAGTAGGGGGCGTTTTGTGAAAAAATTCAAAGGCCTGTATTTTGCGAATGGCTTGAGCTATCACGATGAAACTTTGTACGCATGTACCTCTAGTTTGTGGTGACTTGCACACGAAGTTTCGGTGCAATCTGATTCTCCACTTTGCCACTAGGGGGCCAAAACGAAAATATCAAATTTTTCCTTGTCAGATAGATAGCGCCTTCAGTTTTTGAAGGATCATTTTCATATTGCGTAAAGGTGTGTATGACCAAAAAATCTAGGTCAAGTTCGATTTTGGGTGTGATGCGATTCCTATTTTGGTAGGTAGGGGGTGTTTTGTGAAAAACATAAAAGGGCTATATTTTGATAATCGTTTGAGCTATTGTATTGAACCTTTGTATGTATTTACCTCTAGGTTGTAGTGACTTCCTGACAAAGTATTGGTGAAATCTAATTCTTGACTTTGCCGCCAGGAGGCCAAAACCAAACTCACAAAATCTGCTATGTTACGCTTTGGTCACAGATATTGTCAAAGATGGCTTGTATGGGATTCTGATATGGCTTATGCTTTCCACCACTGTGCTAAAAAAGCCAAGCGGGCACAGTGCCTTTGGCACTATTTTTTTATCAGCAGGAGTGTCCTTTGCCGCCATAGAGTCTGCTGTTTCATTTTTGGCAATATTCGTGAAGCAGTGGTCACGGCGATCGCCATTAAGACCCGCGAAAACTGGTACCGCCGTCAATAGTCTGCATGCGACGGTCGGCATACATGCACCACGGTCCCTGTGCACGTTCGCCATTCAAAATGGACACGCCAAAAGCCTTCCTCACTATAACGTACACCTCGCTATAACGTTCATTTTGCATGGATCCCGACGTGTACGTTATAGCGAGGGTTTACTGTACTTAAGTATGAAAATCCCAAGGTATTCCCTCAAACCACCACAAAGGTGGAAATCTTAATTTAAGGGAGATGCAGAAAGCTACTTTGGAATAGTGAAAGCCTCAAAATCACCCTTAACTCTAAGTGTGGTCACAGTTCCCGTAACTGACTCCTTAACTTCACAGTTGTGGCAGGCACAGGTTGGAATATGCTATCCATGCTGTTTTTTAATGCATGCTAGCCAAATAGGCCGGGGAAATTATGTGCTAAGCTAGGGTGGGATAACATTGAACTGTGCCAAGGATTTTGATTTGACAGACCATTGTATCCTCTTTCTGTCCTACCAATTCGGTAACCTCTTTTTTTGTTTTCCACCGTTAATAGCCATTTTACACAGTTCCTAACATACTAAAATGTACATACTTGTATTATGTTAGGCCTGCCCTTGGTTTTGATGGTCGTGGGTGAAGTAGGCCTACCGTAAAGAACCTATTGGCAAGAGCATGTTAGGCCGACCTCTCGGCTTTATACAATGTAGGCCTACGATGCGCTCGTTATTGGCCTACATGATTTCCCGCAGTCACCGCAATGGCATGCGTCACTGGATATGAGAATACGTGGAGCAGGGATCGCGTTAAGGTGCGTCCATGCATCCCTGGACGCATGAAATCAACTTCAGACGCAAATTGAGAAAAAAAGCTTCCTGCAAAAACGTCCTCCTGAGATATTTAGGACGCAACGTAAGACGCCTAATTTTTAGCTCACTGGGGTGAGCTATTACAATGGTGATGCGTCCGTCGTCGTCGTCCGTTAGCAGGGCGCGTTTCGTAACCGCTGGAGCTATTGATCTGAAACTTGGTACATATATACCCCTAGGTCAGATGATCCACGACACCAAGTTTCGTTCCGATTTGACTCCCAGTTTGGCCACCAGGTGGCAGAAACCAAAAACACAAAAAGTGCAATAACTCCTGAACTAATGACTAGATCATCTCCAAATTTTTATCAGAGGTGTAGCTAATAAGGATACACAGGCCTTTTCAGGAGACGGGCGCGATCACGCCGGCGCCTGTAAACGCCCGCCATGTCTTTTCTCATCACGATTCATCGCGCCTGTAGAATCAGATGAGGTAGTGATCGATTTAGCACCTGTAAATAACCTTTCAGCAGCGCGTTCACGCTCGTCAACGATATCCAGGGCATGGAAATTGCTAAACTCTCGCGGATTTCTACTTCAGAGGCACTTTCACGCTGGTGAACTTGCCAACGATCCCGACGTGAGGACAGCTTTCACTTCTACAGTGTCCCGAACTTTTGGTTTATTTCTCTGGGATGGAAAGAAATCGCTTCAAAAACTGTTTGGTTGGATTCCCACTGAAATTTCCTTTCCAATGACATAAAGCTTGCCCGTCTTGACGCAAGGACCCTGAACGCCGCGTAGCGGCAAACGCGCGAAGCGCTACTGATCAATACCACGGGTCACTCACTCTCATTCCACCTCAGAGACGGGCTCAGGCGAAATGTGATAAATTTACCCAATATGCCGGCGTTACGCGGTGTGAAGGCGGATTTTGTTTATGGAGGGCCGGACAAGTGTATTTTGGAGTGTCCAAGTCGGGTAGACCGTTGAAAAGTGTTACGGATTATAACTTTGAGGCTGTTTTTAGGTTGGGAGAATTTTATTGCAACGTCATCGGGTCAAAGGTTATTTATCACCGAACGTTTCCGAAGTTCGCCGNATACAAAAGTGACAGGACAGATAGGATTATATTTTCTACATCAGTTCAAAGGGACATTAATGTCAGATCTGTTCCCCAGGGGGCGGTATTCAATGAAATAAAAAACAGGGGTATTTGAATTTCCCGCACTTTGAAGTTCCACATTATGCATGAGTAACTCAGTACCTGGTGTCCTGTCCCACATAGCCAGTGGTAACACTGATACAATGTTGAACCTTACATGTAGCTGATAAAAATGGCCACCGTGCTTTTCATCACTTGAGAAGTTCAACATGCTGTTATAGCCTAACTATCTTTCATCAGGTAAGGTAACATACTTCAACTCATTCTTTTATGTGTGGCAACAATCTCGCCGCGTAATTGGTAATTTAGGTCATTCAAATAGTTATATTTGAACAGTGTCTGTGAGCATGCATTGATTGATAATGATTAACCTTGCCACCATGAATTAGTGTTGTGGTCTCACTAACCAGTGGGGGCATCCAGGCAACCCAATAGCTTTACCCTGTGATGTTGATATTCATATCAGCATCTTCTACTGTATGTAGGGCTCGCAGTACCATTGGAAACACTGCTATTTTACTTATGTGCCTTAAAGCCGCACACTATGCACCGCTACTCACTCTCCAGTTCGGCCGAAATAATAGTGCAACCTCATCTACAGGCGTGCGTAGTGTATAGAACCATAGAACCACATATTATAGCATTATCCTGCATCGAGGTTTTGGGAATCCCCTTGGGGAATCCCCAATGCTGTGTGTAGTCTTGCGCAGCCAGCCACACAGTACTGCTACGGTTCCCCAGATTCGAAACAGCGGCTGGGTGACCGAGACTATGCTCGTCGATTATACCCATCTGTCTATAGTGTCTGGCTTTAAAGTCATGAAATTCATGACTTTGAATTTTAAGTTAGGGGACAGTTTTCAGGCTAGAGCATGTGCCTACAATTTTAACTAAATTACACCTAAAAATCAATGTTGTCAGCTGAGCGCATCGCCCATGGGCGACTTGTTATGAATAGATATTTGATCTGTTAGGCCGAGCTACGCCAGATTTGGCTTCCCGCCAAGATGCATCTCCATGAGTGTGTGCCTACGATGTTTCTGGTCAGGCGGTCTGACTAATTAACAAAAACAAACTGATGATGGACACTATGAGAGGTTCAAATTGGGTGTTTTGTTCAATACTCTGTTGATTTCATTGCAAGCTTTTACTTAGATTAATCATTTTGGGGCCAAGTTATCAAGTTAGTTTGACTCAGTTAAGAAATCGCATGAGCCAATCAGAAAACACCTTGGTTTAGAATGGTGTAATAGGCGGGAAATTTGAATTCACTTGTGGAATGCAGGAGGAGTAGTTTGGAATGAATGGAGGTGAATGATGTAAGTTTTGAAGTAAAAGAGTTTAATAGGATTGAGGAGAGGTAGGGCCTACATACACTAGGAGGGAGATGATCATCTGAAACTAAGAAGAAGAAACAGAACAAAACAAGAACAAAACACTTCCATCTGCAATTCCATGGCGGGAGTGAATCACTTTGTGGCAGGAGTGAATCACTTCCATGGGCCATTCAAGGGAAGTGATTTTTTCATAGCTCCTGTGGCAACTTTCGCGGGAGTGGTTGATAGCTCCCGTCCTCAAATCTCCTGAAAAGGCCTGGATACATAACATATGTAACGGGTTTTTGATTTGACGTACTTTTCAAGGTCACAGAGGTCAAAGTTCGACAAAAGTGACGAATCTGCCACAGTTTGTCATTATTTGACCAATCGACTTCATATCTTGCATAAACATGCATTGAAGGGGTACCTTAAAAAATACCGAGTTTCGGCCCGATTGGACATCCAGTATGGCCACCAGGTGGCGTAACCTGAAAATCAAGTAAGTGCTATTACTCGGGAACGGCTTGACGCAGAGCGCTCAAATTTGACATTTACCTCCATCTAGCATGTCTAGATGACCTTTACATGCATTTCAAATTTCGGCCTGATTTAACTTCAAACATGGCCACCAGGTGGCGTAACCCAAAAATCATCAAAGTGCTGTAACTCAGGAACGCCTTAACCCAAAGTGCTCCAATGTGCTATGTGGCCCCCTGCAGATGACCTTTATGTCCATGTGAAGTTTCGGCCTGATCAGACATCCAATATGGCCGCCAGGTGGCGTAACCCGAAAANTTCTTGCAACTGAAAAACGTCCATGCCAATATCGACGTATGAATTTTTAGGATCTCTGAGGAAAAACGCCCGCCCCTAGGCCTATTGACGCCGTCTCCGCGTTACCACGCGCGAATCTGCCACATTCGGAGTCAAACAATGCAGCTTGATTTGAGTTATACCCACGCTCCCAGGTGTTTGTACTGTACATCACATGTGCAGAAACGTGAAGTTTGGAACGAGGTAGATCCCGGACATGCAAAACTGAGGTAAAACGAAACTGGCGGCGATCAAGCGGAAGGCGAAGCTTGTTCATTTTTTTAAGAAATCCAACAAAAAGAGCAATCAAGCTTCCAAAGCCCTTGATATCTTCAGCCCAAAGAATATCCCTGGTGATGGCGGCATCAGTAGCTATGGCGATGAAGAAATCAAACTGCTTGGTGAACATTTCGGAGTGCAAGAAGGAGGTAGACGCAGCAGCCAGCCAGGGATGTGAGCTGCCTGTTTGAATCTGTGAATGTTGACAAATGCGGACATCTCGTGCGTTCATCGCATAAGCGTTTATTCTACAAAACAGAGGTTACACATGGCACGCCTGATGACGTAAGCGGACAGAGCGCGATGACGTATAAGGCCAATCCAACACACGGTATTTTTAACATCTCACAACATCTCCCCCTTTTTGAGTTCAAAGAAAACAAAACTAGTTGGCAACTTGCCAGACAAGAAATAGTGAAACACACAGCAAGCCTCACTGCAACACTTGAAGATGAAAGTCCAAAACTTCTCTCAGATGCCAGTCCAAAGAACAGTTTGAAACTGTGTCAACACACACAGGAAACACTCTCTAGTCAAGTATGAAAATGAATACTGTACCGGTACCTAAAAGATTACACGATGTGAACTAAAGATTCACAAAGAAAACACAACATCCACTATTTGTGAACATTAAACAAGAACACAGCATTATCATGGCTACCGGTATTACGAAAAGGGATGGGGTGGACTACCCAGAGCCCTTAGAAATGGCTGGAGGGTGTTATATTCTTAACCCTTTGTTGTACCAACCAGTTCCGCACATACACGCATACTACAAATTCAATTTTCTAACCGGTTTAACGATACGCCCGGACCTGGTAGTGATTGTTCCTGTACCAGTATTAGTCTTGGGGGTCTCAGAAGACACTGGATGGGACACATTCACAGATCCTTGATTTGGAAACACATCACCGTGAGATTCACTACTATGAATGGAAGAACCAACAGAAGTTGAGTGAGTATCAGACACCGGAGTGCCAGCGGATTGCAAATGGCGTCGATTCCTGCGAATAGTCGATCCCGTGTCAGTCTGCACGACGTACGATCTAGGGGTTTCTGGGTGTTTTTGAAGCACCACAGCAGATGTTTTCCAAGTTTTCTCAGCATCAGTTTTGACGCGAACACGATCTCCTGGATTCAACTCAGGTAAGGTGTGGACTCCGTGCTTTCGATTATAATACGACTCCTGGTAACGTTTGTGGTCCTCATCACGAGATCTGGCGTTAGCGAATGAATCCCAATCAGGATTAGTATTCCTAGGCAAGACTGGAAGGGTTGTTCGCAACTGACGACCCATCATCAACTCGGCTGGGCTGTAACCAGTAGCAGCCACAGGGGTGGTCCTGTACGCAAGTAATGCACGATAAGGGTCCTTCTGCTTCAAGATCCTTTTAGCGATTTTGACAGCAGCCTCTGCCTCACCGTTTGACTGAGCATGTGTGGGACTGGAAGTAATATGGTCAAACCCATATTCCCTAGCGAAGTCGGCAAACTCCGATGCAGAGAACTGCGGACCATTGTCTGAAACCACAGTCCTGGGGATTCCCCACCTGGCAAATATGGCCTTCATTTTTCCAATTACTGCCCTGCTAGAAGTTGCCTGTGCAATATGACCAAGGTGTGCTATTTCTATATATCGGGAAAAGTAGTCCATCATCACAAGATAATTGTCCTGATTATGTTCAACAACTTTGAATAAGTCCGCACCTACACGGTCCCACGGTTGTGTAGGCATCTCAGTCGTAACCAATGCTTCGCGTTTTTGCTTGGGTCGATTTTCTAAACAGAATGTACAGTTCTCAGTCATGTCCTTCACTGATTGGCTAATACCGGGCCACCACACACACGAGCGAGCTCTCTCACGGCATTTAGTAACACCAAAGTGACCATCATGGATGCGCGTCAGCATTTCATCTCGGAGTAAACCGGGAATAGCAATACGATTGTCATATAGCAACAGTCCATTTGCCACCGACAGGTGGTCACGTGCGTCATAAAAGCTCTTCAGATGCATTGGGACTTTATTCCCATGGTCTGGCCATCCTTCCAGTGTGAACTGAATGGCCTGAGACAATGTGTCATCATTTGTCGTAGCTCTTCTGATCTCATCAAGTTTATTGGGAGACGCATTCCAATGCTGTGCCACAAAGTCGACATAGGCACAGACATCGCTCTCTATCTCATGTGCGGTGCTGTCCTGAGGGTCCAGAGCAAGAGGGCTCCTAGACAGGGCGTCGGCTATCACGAGTGTTCTGCCCGGGACATGTTCAACTTTGGCATTGAACTTCATCATTCTAATAAGAAGTCTCTGGCATCTAAGTGGAACATTGTCAAGACTGCGAGTGTTCATCAGTGGTATGAGGGGTTTGTGGTCCGTTAGAACTCGAAATGACCCCAAACCGAGCAAATACTGTGAGAATTTCTCACACGCCCACACAGAGGCCAGGGCCTCTTTCTCAATTTGCGCGTATCTCTTCTCGGCGTCACTAAGAGTTCTTGAAGCAAAAGCAACGGGGACAAGCTTTTCTCCTTTCTCCTGAAGCAATACTCCACCCAGACCGTAGCTACTGGCATCCGCGCTAACTACAGTTGGCAATGTCGGATCATAATAGGCAAGCGCTGGGGCGTTTGATACCATCTGTTTCACACGATCGAATGCACGTTGCTGCTTGTGGCCCCAATGCCAATGAATGTCTTTCTTAAGAAGGTCCGTCATAGGCTTCATGACAGTTGACAGGCTGTCAAGAAAACGACCTAGATAATTGATCATGCCCAACACTCTTTTGAGCTCCTTAACATTCTTCGGGGCGTCCAGATCTTTGATTGCGCTAACCTTTTCTTCCGACGGGCAAAATCCTTCACCGCTGAAACAGTTTCCAATGAAATCTAATTTCGGGACGTCAAACACACACTTTGGCTTATTCAGTTTTAAGCCCGATTTCTCAATAGTATCGAGAACATGTTGCAACCGTTTATCGTGTTCCTCTTTTGTGGACCCGTAGATTAAGATATCGTCCATCCACACAACAACGCCATCATGATCCTTAAGTAAATCCGCCATTTTGGATTGAAAGATTTCTGGAGCTGATGTTATCCCGAAGGGTAGGCGGCGGAAATAAAAGCGTCCGAATGGGGTGATGAAGCACGTCAGCTTAGCACTTTCCGGATCCAGTGGGATGGCCCAAAAGCCGCTGGAACAATCCAGTTTAGAAAAATGTTTGGCACCATTTAGTTTGGAAACAACATCATCCATTGACGGAAGCATGTATTTTTCCCGGATAACCGATTGATTGAGACGTTTTAGATCGACACATATCCTTATGCCGCGATTACCTTTCTTTATTACCGGGACCATGGGTGCGCACCACTCAGTCGGTTCCGTGATACGCTGAATGACGCCCATCTTTTCCATTTTCTCTAACTGCTCCCTGACCTTGGGCAAAAGAGGGATCGGGATCCTCCTCGCCGCGTTCACACTGAAGGGTTCTGCACCGTCACGAATCGTGATTTTGACCGGGTCTGTGTCCATGCGTCCCAACTCGCCAAACACATCCTGCTTCACGTTATGAACTCTAGCTGTGACATGTACCAGTCCCATAGACACTGCAGATTCTCTTGATAAGAGGTTGCACCCTTCCTTGATAACGTAGATCGTCATTAGATGGCGGGCTCCATCAAGATACGCAGCAGTATAAAACATACCCTGGCACCCGAGTGCTCCGCCCACGCTTTTCAGTTTTGTGTCGGCTGCTTTCAATTTCGGCGGTGACTTCAATTGTTGGTAGGTTTCTTCAGACATTACAGTCACGTCTGCCCCAGAATCGATTTTGAAGGGGACAGGTTTTCCTAGGATCTGCAGGGTTACGTTCCATGCCATAACTCCATCAGCAGACACTGATCCGAGAAACACAGGACTGTCCTCATCATCGCTGGACTCAGAGTCGGTATCGTAGGTTTCAATTTCACGAATGCCCTTAGAACGGCAGCAATGCTGGTAGTGGCCACGTTTATTACACTTGTGACAGGTGGCCCCCTTCGCCGGACACGTGGTTGTCGGGCCATGAGCTCCTCCACAACGGCCGCACTTTTCGTTCCATTCGTGGGGACTCCCTTGCCGTTGGGATTTATACTTGTGGGAATCCCTCTTCCCATCTCGCTTGGGCTTGGCCCCCTTTGGTCTACGCGGGTCTTTCTGTTTACCATGTGGCTTGCGACGAACTTCATTAACGTCGGAGTGTGAAGCCTCTTTCTGCTTGGAAACTTGGCCTTTCACCATCTCCCTATCATGACTGATACGAATGGCCTCATCGAGGGTCAAATCTGCTTTTAGCTGTAGGTCTCGGGACAGTTCTTGATCCTTTATACCAACTACCAATTTGTCGCGAATGTGCTCATCTCGACTGCCACCGAAATCACAATATTCGGAAAGTTCCAATAGGGCTCGTACAAAAGACTCCACAGTCTCACCGTCTTTCTGCTCCCTCTGGTAGAATTGGGCACGTTCATGGATCACATTCCTCCGCGGGACGAAATGGTTATCAAATTTCGCCACCACAGTGTCAAAAACAAGCTCGGGATGTTCAACGTCAGGCACAGGGTCGAATCTGAACGTATTATAGATGGCTTCGGCTTGTGTGCCCATTGCATACAGCAATGTATTGGTTTGCACGCCCTGTGCATCTGCATCCAGCTTCGTGGCGATGCGGTATCTCATGAAACGTTGACGCCAGTCTGGCCACCCAGACGGCTTTGAAAAGTCAAATGGATCAGGTGGGTTGAATTTAGGGGCCATTGTAGACTATTCTAATCAACGGATTACCCTGGATGGCTTCTCCTTCTTGAGGATTTTTTAGCTTTTTACCGCTGCCACCATGTTGACAAATGCGGACATCTCGTGCGTTCATCGCATAAGCGTTTATTCTACAAAACAGAGGTTACACATGGCACGCCTGATGACGTAAGCGGACAGAGCGCGATGACGTATAAGGCCAATCCAACACACGGTATTTTTAACATCTCACAACAGTGAAGACTTAAATATGTATCGCAGAGTGCCCCCTTTTTCATCAAAAAAGTGGATGGACGCTTCATATTGCTGGTCTTCCCTGCAAAAGAGTCCATTTATTTGGACTCCTCATTTTCATGCAATCTGAGGCAAAAAGATTCCACTTGAAAAAAATGGACTCATGGAAAAAAATCCTTAATGCTACCACTGCGTGGAGTACATGTATTAATCATGTAATCGGAAGTGAAGTTTGGAGTGTGAAAATCTGAATGAGGAAGGGGTCAACAAACGCATTATTATTCTGCATTTATTTCAATGGGGTCGGAGTAAAACATGGCTTATGGCGAATGGCGTGTGGCGAATGGCTAATGGCGATTCAGCCAAATAGAAAGCTAGTTTTTTTACCATTTTTGACCATCTGTCAAAAAGTATTATTTTTATTACTCTATTGTAACCCGTTGATTTTTTTATGATAGTTACTGTATTCCCATCATTTATCGTTCCTAGAATCTTTTCTCCACACAATACGAGACTGAGAAGTTATGCAAGCGTCAGAGACATTCCTCCACTTGTGATCATTATTGGATTCACTGAAGAAGTCTCGAACAATACACAAGTACGGGACAAAAACACCTAACTGACCCCTCACCGATTATCCCGTCAGGTGTGACCACTCATCTTGGCACACTGAATTAGTTTTTCACCTCCTAAAGAATGGCCGCAGAAAAAGTGCCCCTTTTTGCTGTGCAGGGGTCCGATATATCTATTCTTGGCCAATTTTGGTTTTCTCTTGCTGATGCTAGTGCTTTGGCCGCCTGTATGCAGTCACAGTAAATTGCACTGCAGACTTCCCCTTAAAAAGTTAATGAGACACTCTGTAGCGGAGCTCAATTCCGAACATTCACGTTGGGGAATCCCCGTATCTATTCGATGTTTTGGTCATTGTTCAGTCATGTCAGTCAGTAGGCTTAACTGCAACACAACAAACAGCGTGTAAGGCATCATATCTTTTCATATCTAGTTCAATTTAGAAGACTAAGTTTAACGGTAACTGAGCCTACAGTGTGCTGGCCGTTCGCCACTCGCCATCCGCCATACGCCAGGTTTTACTCCGACAATGTCCGACCCATTTCAATGGGGGAAGGGGTGAAAGGAGCGCCTTCAGTTTTTGACCGATCATTTTCATATTGCATATGGGTGCGTATGACCACAAAATCTAGGTCAAGTTCGATTTTGGGTGCGATGCGATTCCTACTTTAGCCAGTAGGGGGCATTTTGTGAAAAAATTCAAAGGCCTGTATTTTGCGAATGGCTTGACCTATCACGATGAAACTTTGTACGCATGTACCTCTAGTTTGTGGTGACTTGCACACGAAGTTTCGGTGCAATCTGATTCTCCACTTTGCCACTAGGGGGCCAAAACGAAAATATCAAATTTTTCCTTGTCAGATGGATAGTGCCTTCAGTTTTTGAAGGATCATTTTCATATTGCATAAAGGTGTGCACGACCAAAAAATTTAGGTCAAGTTCGATTTTGGGTGCGATGCGATTCCTATTTTGGTAGGTAGGGGGCGTTTTGTGAAAAACTTAAAAGGGCTATATTTTGATCATCGTTTGAGCTATTGTATTGAACCGTTGTATGTATTTACCTCTAGGTTGTAGTGACTTCCTGACGAAGTATTGGTGAAATCTAATTCTTGACTTTGCCGCCAGGAGGCCAAAACCAAACTCGCAAAATCTGCTATGTACGCTTTGGTCACAGATATTGTCAAAGATGGCTTGTATGGGATTCTGATATAGCTATAGCCCAGTTTATACTTCGACGCAAGACCATCGCCGTCCGACGCACGACCAAATCTGGATGCCGACTTCGCGGAATTGATTCATAGTCCAGCGTATTTTAGCGACGGCCACCCGTTATGAAATGACTCAAGTAATAACAGCCTCGCGATCGGACGCCGACCAAATCGTACGACGGGGTCGGCGTCGAACGCAAGAACGCGCGTCGGTCGCCGGCGATGGTCGTGCGTCGAAGTATAAACTAGGCTTTATGCTTTCCACCACTGTGCTCAAAAAGCCAAGCGGGCACAGTGCCTTTGGCACTATTTTTAGCTCAGCTGACCAAAGGTCAGCGGAGCCAGTCATATGTATATTGAGTGGCGTCCGTCTGTGTGTGTGTCTGTGTGTGTGTCGTCCGTTAAACTGGCACGTTTCGCAACCGCAAGGCCCAGCGACATGAAAGTTGGTGGAGCTGTAGACCCTAGGGAGGGCTCGAAACAGAACCAAAAATTTTTGCAATTTGACCTACATAAAGTCATAATGCCCTCCAGGGGGCATTTTGCGCAAAATGAAATGTCTCAATATCTCAGCCCCTATGATAAATATGTCGACCAAAAGTGATGGATTAGATAGGTTGATATTTTCTACATCCGTTTAAAGGGAAAATAATGTTACATCTGTCCACCAGGGGGTGTTATTCAACAAAATCAAAAACAGGGGTATTTGAATTTCCCGCCCTTCAAAGTTCCTAGAGTGACTCTGTACCTGGTGTCCTGTCCACCTATATGTAGCCAGTGGTACACTGAGACTGGACTGATACTAACTATAGCCCCGTTTACACTGGTCACGGAAAAAGCGATCCGTGCCTGTGTAACGTTTTTCAGTGTGGCCGTTTTTCTGTGTGATTCCCATTGTTCGGAACACACTGGGAAACGGACTCGCTGTTTCTCTGTGTGTCGTTCATTGTCAAGTCGCGGCTTATTCCGTCAATCTATTGTAATGTCACACTGGCACACGGACCTCACTGAAAAACGTTACACCGGGACCGGTCCTGGCTCACTTCGTCACCTGGCGTTCTGCCCCGTTTACACTGGCACAATGGAACCGAGCCAAGTTGGCGCTGTGCCACTACCTCTCCAGTCAGTTCAGTCGATCGGAGGTAATAAAATCAAACGACAACAACAACAAAATGGATGCCTACATGCAAAATCACTCAGTTCCTTTTTTGACATTCTTTTTTATGAAGAAAAGGAGGTCAGGGCGTCGTAAAAGACGACATTACTTTGATAAGTTGATACAGGCAGCCTTACTGAACAGGAATGATTCGTCAAATAGCCGTTTGAATACCTACCTTCGTCGTAGAAAGATGAAGATTATTGCATTCATCAATGCACTGCATGAGACTGTACATCAGTCAAGTACTGTACACAGGTAAGCCATGGAGGAATAAATTCCTCCCAGGGTAAGCTAAAGGCTCACTTCTTGCGAGAATTTCGAGCATGAATAGTTGTTCATCATGCATTTGTTGTCTGCTGGGATGCAGGCCTGGTACTATAGGCCTATCATGACCATGACCCATCTGCATCTTCTTTTCAAGCTGGTCAGTCATCCACACACAATGAATCATGCATTAGGCATATGAGTTGTATCAGTATCAGTGTGACGTATCATGTGATGTATAATAATGGATATGGGTATGCAGTAGGTGTAGCTAGCCTTTGGGGTCCTACAAGAGGGGGCAAAAGACCAGGCCCTGTATTTTCCCAAATTTCTTTTGGTATATCATGGAAAATAAGTGCTTATCAGGACAAAATGTAGCTGCCTATCTGCTTCAAACTGCTGAAAAGTCTGAGCATGCCATTTTACCGGTATCATGATCTCCATCCTTACTTGATATTTCTACCTAAATTCACATCATTCAACATTTCAGGTCAATCTGGGAGAAGCAGAGGAGTGGTCATTGGTGGACATACATTGTGCAGCAAACCTTCACTGCTAATGACTGGCTGGAGAATTTCAGGTACTGTTTGAATAAATTGCATTAGGCCTAGCCTACTTGTACCGGTACAGTGACAGTATAATTCCTCACTGACAGTATCATTCCTCAGTGTTTCAGCAGTTCATGCAATCCATGTACTCAGATGTAGGGAAAGCTACCTTAATACTTAGTAATACTAGTAGGCTTTAGGAAAATGGCATCATTCAACACAGACTTGCCAATAACCTCAGGTACATGCTCTGATCATTTGATTGATTTCAATCATTTTATTTCAGAATGAGTCGGGAAACATTCATGAAACTTTGTGACCAGCTGAGGCCCTACGTTGAAAGGAACAACACCAATCTCGTACCCAGATCTACCTCATCCGAGGATATCTCTGGCAAGGGCTACGACCTGACCAAGATTTCTGGTCAACCGCTGGCAGCGTGCCAAAATGTTTGTTTCACACAATATTTCGTTCTTCGATGACTGAAAAACATCATATATGCCTAAAAGGCCATTTAATACTCCCAAAACACGAAGTTGTTTGAGTATTAGAGCAATTTCAAACGAATAGTTAGCATGGTTTGTTGCGAACATCATGCCGCGGCCTCGGCGTGATTCGCCTCAAATTAGTCGATTGCGCATGCGCAGTATTCCTGAAGTCGTCAGCCCTTTCCAGTGGTGTTGTAGGAACGTAAACCCACTGGGGACGAGTTTGGAACAACACCCCGATGAGGTATTGTATTCCTCTTCAGAAACGAGTCGCAGTTACGTTATGGACACTTGCGACCAATGCGGAATACCGTACAATCGCTCATCTATTTGGTATTTCATGATCATCAGTCTGTTTGATACTGAAGGACGTATGCAAGGCTATACACGAAAATTTGGAACGAAAACTTATATACATGCCAAAGGGAGAAGAACTTTTAGAGGTCATGTATAGTTTTGAGAGAAAGTGGGGTTTTCCCCATTGTGCGGGGGCAATTGATGGTAGCCACATCCCGATAGTTGCCCCCAAAGATAACCACACGGATTATTTCAACCGCAAAGGTTATTACAGTCTCCTGATCCAGGCTGTGGTGGACTGTGACTACCTCTTCAGAGACACGCGGCAGTTCGAAAAGGCCGAACCGCCGAACGCGCAGAACCGCCGAACTTGGTACGCAGAACTGTACCCCAATTTCGAAAAGACAGAACCGTAGCCATTTTTTTCAAAATTGCCTGATTTGCATATTAATCATGCCAGATACCTAGAATTCACGCAATCTGCGCTGATAGTAGGAGTTCTTTAGCATAACTGAGATGCAAATACATGTGTAGATACGCACGTTATAGGTATATTACCTACTGCTACCAGTGCAACAAAATTAACCTCCTGACCTGGTCATAGGGTGGTCATCAAGCTTTAATTTTTAAAAGTCCCTCTGATGTCAAATACCTGTGTTTATTTAGCTCGTATTACAGGAAACCTCATCGATAGAGAGGTCACGATTACATCAGTAAGCTCTAAAAATATTACAGTGAATCACAACGTCAGCAAGCAAACACACTGCAATGGGTGATATTCATAAAGGCTAGTAAATGCTTTTACTTCAAGATTTACATTGGACCTCACTGTGCAAATCGTAAAAGCATTTGCTAACTTNACGTGTATTGGATGGCCGGGAAAAGTGCACGATGCCCGTGTACTGGCTAACTCTGAAGTTTACCGCTTTGGTCAGGCGGGGGAGCTTTTCCCAAATGAACTGAGGAACATTGAAGGTACTCAAGTACCAGTTGTTATATTGGGTGACCCTGCCTACCCCCTGTTGACATGGCTTATGAAGCCATATCAGGATAATGCACGAACCACTCCTGAACAAAAGCGATTCAACTATATGCTGAGTAGAAATCGTATGGTGGTTGAAAACGCATTTGGAAGATTAAAAGGGCGATGGAGACGGCTACAGAAACGAATGGATTTTGAAGTTCGTGACGTTCCAATGATCGTTTCGGCATGTTGTGTTCTGCACAATATATGCGAAAAAGAAGGTGATGAATTCCTTCAGGATTGGAATATTGATGCTCCTGCTGGCATGCAGGTGGATGGGGAAAGGAATGACCGTGAAAATATTGCAGGGACAACTGCCGAGAACATCCGCACTGCATTTCGTCAGTTCTTTGCTGAAAATCATTGACCAAATCAGCACATCCTTAACAGTCTTGGAATGAACACAAAAAAATTCAGTTTTGCTCGAAATCATAATCCAGTGGCTTTTTTACCATGTCAATCACCATGAAATGTTGTGGTTTCCAAAAGCCTATTTCTGAGAAAACCTGTATTTTCTTTTCGTGTCCATCCTTTACCAATTTCAAGGACTGTAAAGATTACACAAACATGTGACATTCGGAAAAATAACTGTATTTTGAATGATTCCATTCCTTTACATGGACTAGTAATGTCTACTCTACCAATTCTGTACATAACATGTTGTATCACTGACTAAAGACTAGTAGTAAAAATAAGAATATAATTTCATCAATAGAGCAAATTGTCTCTTTTGGTTTTGTGCGTCACTGATCGAAGACTAGTAAAAATGAGAAAAGAAATTCATTAATAGGGCAAATTGTATCTTTTGATTTTGTGCATCATCTTAATTCAGGAGAGTTCATGTCATGTTCCTGCAAAACAGTCACCTCAGACCTAAGACTGATATGGTCCAAACGTCGAGAAGGGCGGAATTTCGTTGAGGAGAGATGGAGATGGTGATGCATTTGTCATGTTTGTTCCAGGAGGACTGCCAAATGTTCTAGCTGGCGGTGAAAAGGCACTTCTTCCATTTGAAGTGCATGTAGCTGCTGTGCCATTAAATGGCATTGGCATCACGGCTGGTGCAGGCATCGCAGTGTTGGATTGCTGGGTACCCACCATCTGACAAATCATCTGCATCATGCGGAGTTCATGTGCCCTGTCTTCACGGCGCATTCTTTCTTCCATCTGTAAAGAAAGTATGTACACCGTAATATCAAAAATAGAATGAAGTAGACACTTGTGACTCAGTGGACACCAGCCAATGGTTTTTCCATACCGCTCGCTCTATCATGACTTTTTTACACTCAGGTGTTTCTAAATTTGTTCGATAAGTCAAGAACTAAATTGATGGTCCTGTAAGTTAGTAGGCCTACCTGTAGTCTTTCTTGCTCCATCTCTTTTTGGAGTTTTATCAGTGATTCTCTTCCTGCTTGCTCACTTTGCTGACGCTCTTGCTCCATCTTAAAAAAGGCAGCATCCGACTGCTTCATGAAGTCAGTGAAGTTACTTAGAGTGCCATCTATCGCCTTCTCGGTCTTGTTCTTCTTAACCCTCTTGGGCCTTTTTAAAGGCTTCACAGAATTTGTTTCAGCAGCAGCAGGAGCGGGCGGTTGTAAGAGGGATACACTGGCATCAGAATCATTGTCATCGGCTGAAAAATATAAATGGAATTTATTATTTATTCATGTATCTCAATTGCTGAAATGACATGGCACCCTCATAAATAAGAACAAACGTGTTAAATTGAGATGCGAGTTAGGTCTTACGTGCTGCATCCTCTTGACTGCCATTTTCCTCGTCACTTCTGTCATCAACCCTGTCATCAACTGATGCGCCAAAATCCGTTTCATCTGGAAAGGAAAAGATTTATACAGCTTGAAAAATATGAAAAGCTGGGATGGTGAGTATTAGCCCACAAATTTGATGAATCCACTGGCAGATCCTCATTTGAAATTGAACGTTATGGATAGACCTAACTTTACACCTTTAAATATCATTCTGACTGTTTCATCATGTTCAGGTTGAGACTAACCGGTCACTTCATGGCCATAAGAAGTCAACTAACCTTCAACTTAAGAATTGTCATCTGATTCTGGGGTAGATCTGCCACTAGCCATGCCGGTACTGCTGCTGCTGCTGCTGCTGCTGCAACTGCGCTGCACATCATCAGAGCTTCCAGATGAGGTGGTAGCAGAAGCCTTGGCAGTATTCCGAGCGGGGGGGGGGGCCTTTTTCTTGGCACTTTGGAGGAGAATACTGGGTCGTGAGGCAGGCCTGTGGCCCAGTATCTCATGCAGTTTCTGGAAGAACTTCCAGTCTTTACGGCCGCGACCAGAACGATTGTTGTTGTCCAGCACACTTCTATACTTAGTTTTCAGTTTTTTAATTTTCTGGATGCACTGCTTACCATCCCGCTCGAAACCTTTGTCCGCCATTTTCCTCGAAATCTCATCATATACCTTGTGATTGTGTTTCGCCCCTTCCAGCTGCGCTTGTACACATTCATCGCCCCATATATCAATCAAGCATTCTGTCTCCTCATCAGACCACGTTGCACCCCGTGTAGGTACAGTAGCCTTCGGCATTCTTGTAGAATGAATGGAAATTTCAACGATGCACACTTAAAATGAAGTACAAAATGTCCGCGCTATGAGCTAATTGTCAAAACTTCGCTAAAACAATGAAATGGTCCATGGACCATGTGCTCACTCGTTGACATAGTGTATAATTACAGAGAGAGGCACATATGAGCGAACATCTGGGTCATAGCCCCAGCGGTTACAAAACGTGCCCTGCTAACGGACGACGACGGACGACGGACGCCACGTGATGGCTATAGCTCACGAGTGAGCTAAAAACCCTGTGCTGTCAGAAATTCCCGCTAATGACGTCATTCATAATTCGCGCATGTGCAGAACACAATTTAGGAAGCGTGCCGAGATCGGTTACCGTTTACACAGCAGTGTTGTCGAACCGAACCGTGCTCGGACCGGTCCGAGATCACCTCCAACTGGTGGTCTCGGCACGGTTCGATTTGGAACCGATCCTGGCACGCTTGTCCCGTTTACACTTGCTATTTTTTTGGTGATCCGTGCTCGGACCGGTCCCGGCACGGTTATTTTTTGTCAGTGTAAACGGGGCTTATGTTAAACCTGCTGAGAAAATGGCCACTGTACTTTTCATCACTTGAGAAGTTCAAGGTGCTTTTATATCGTGACTATCTTTCATCAGGTAAGGTGACATACTTCAACTCATTCTTTTAAGCGGGACAACAGTCTCAATGCCTAATTGGTAACTTAGATCATTCAAATAGGTAGATTTGAACAGTCTAGTACATGGTCTGCTATGGAGCATGCATTGATACAAGATGATGATCAACCTCGTCACCATGAATTACAGTAGTGCTAGCTGTGGTCTCACTAACCACTGGGGGGCATCCAGGTTACCTAGTAGCTTTACCTTGTTGGAGCGATGATGTTATTCGTATCATCATCTTCTAATGCTAGTGTAGGGCTCACAATATCATCATGACATACAGTATATAACTGATACATTGTCTGAAGTCAAGGCCTCAGCCTGTTCCAGTTTCAGTTCTCAGGTGACAAAATTGACATGACCACAGGCACTGTCTCAGAAGTACTGGTAGGCCTAGGCCTATTGTCTACTTCACCAATAAGTGATTTATTTAGTAAGCCTAGGCCTATTGGTACAAAATGCCAGGCATTTTCTTTTGAGATTTTTAAATAGAAATGTTGCTCACCTCATCCACCACTAGTAAGGTCATCTGGACTTGTTCCCATCGTTTATAACCCCTTACCACCCATTATTTACCACTCAATGGGTGTCAAAAGATATCTATCTCAATTCATCAAAAATTAATTGCAGGCCTATTATCTGATGTTAACCCTCCTCACCCAGTAGGTCTAATACGATATCTATCTCGATTCATAAATGATTATTAACCCCCTTCCCACCCAAATGGGTCTCGAGATAGGTCTGATATGATACAACATCATGATTCATGAATTAACCCCTTCCCACCCAGTGGGTGCAATACAACATCTCCATACACCGAGAGATACTGACCCCTTCCTACCCAAGTGGTCTAATATTAAGATACCCGTTTCAATTCACAAAGTGATACCCCTTTCCACTGATTTCCACGAGGAATGCTATATATTTGCTTCTGAACCATTAAAAAAGGTGCACTGTTGTTTCTCGTTTCGCCTGTTTCAACCTCTTGAGTTGGCAGGTCATAGTCAGCTGAGCGCAAGGCCCATGGTCCTCTTGTTGATTGAGTGCCGGGCGGGGATGGCGTGCCGGGTGGACCCGCCCGGCGTGAGCACATCCCTGCTATTGCCTTCCACCATCATTAAAGCAGACCTGAAACGGATGCTAATTCGCATTAAACCTATTGGAATAAATCAAGTTGATGTAAAAACATCAAAAACGTCACTAATTTCAATTTTTTCCGCGTTACTCCGAAGATATAACGTTGTTTAATCGCAGCTGGGCGACCGCCCGTTTTTCCCGCCGCTTTTCATACGTAATTATAATTTCGGCCGCTAGGGCTAGCTTGTGACGTCACACGTGCTTTTTCGGTGCTGGAGCGAAGATCAGCCAAAGCGCAGTAACCAGCAATGGCGACCGCTTACTTGCATGACTTGTCGAGTGACTCTGAGAATAATGATGATTTGAGCCGGTGTTTTGGAGAGTTGAGTGTTGAGCCCTAGATCTAGTTCATGAAGATCGATCTGACAGTTCTGAAGAGAGTGAATCTGCTTTGCTGAAGATGATGAACGCCACAGATCAGAGAGCCACAGAGAGCTCCGAGTCTTACAAACCACAGGCCACTGAAACGTTTATCAGTTGGGTAAACTGGGTTATTGTACACATCACACTGCATGGCAGCATGCCAGCCCTGTCCATTCATGACGACTTGCATAATCGACTGTAAAGTGTAGGGCCTGCCTACTTTAACTTTTGGCAAAGTTCCATCTCCAAAATAATTGAATAATGAATTGAGTTGAATTGTCTCAGTCCCAAATTTTAGGAAATTAATTGAAATAGGCAAAAATCCAATTGAATTGTTTGGTACACACACTGCTGTTGTTTTCATAAAAAGTGAAATGTGCATTTCGGCTAGGCCCGTGCGTAGGCCTAGGCCTAGATCCAGAAACCGAAGTGTGATTTGAGAGAAATTAGGCCCTAAAAAAATGCTAATAGCCTAGCTAAACCAGGCACCATCGTTTTCCTCGAAAGAGTCTAACGCGAACGTTAGGCCAAGCCTAAGCCTAAGCCTATGCCTATAGCTACCTAGATAGAGACCCAGGCAGGCCTATAGCCCAGACAGTCAGACTACAGAGTCATGCCTAGTCCTAGTAGAACCTAGACTCAAGAAAAGCAAGGGCCAAGGTAAGTCTAGCCTAGCATGCCTAGCGCTAGGCCTAAACAACTGTTTACAACAGGCGAAGGCCATTGATATTTTGCAATTTTAGGCCTTTGCCAGCAGTTGTACCAGTACATGTATTATGGTCTAATTTGGTCTTTTTTTCAAGGTGTTGCTGTGATAATGTGTGTTCTGCCCAAACGACGGTGTGTGAATCCATGTGCTGTTTTCATAGTACCGGTAATTGCCTTGACCAGTGGGTTTTGGAGAAGTCCATGTACGAATACATCTATCTAGAAAGAAGGTCCAGTAGGAGGATCAAAATACTTTTAAATACATGTACAGTGTGTCCAAAGAAGACTACCGGTATACTTCATGAAATGTCCGAAAATTGCTGTCTTTGTGCAATCTTTAATTTGTCAAAATTAGACACTATTTGTCAAAATTAGACGCTCTTATGATTTTGGGCTTTGTTTCATCAAAGTCTGTTGAGTGGTTGCTGACATATTTGAGATTTAATCAAAATTTTGATAATTTGAGATTTTGATGTCATTTGATGTCATTAGATAAAGCTACAGGTAACCTCAGAATATGGATTTACAAAATTCTGGAGAAATATTTCATATTTTTCAAAGAATCAAAATCTTGATATTTTGAAAAACATGCTTAACTTCTAACCAGTTTCGGCTAAACGTTCCAAAACTTCATTATACTCTGTCGGTGGGTATCAAATTTTTTTGAAAAGTTGAAAATCTCAAATTATCGAATTTTGATAATCTCAAATATCTCAGCAACCACTCAACTAATTTTTTGTTTTTATAACGATACTGGTAACTGATCTCTTGGTTGTATTTTGTAAGGAAACTTATGATTTTGGGCTTTGTTTCATCAACAAGATGTAGGCCTACAATGTAGTACATTCATATGGAACAAACTACTGAGTGTTAAAATTGGCCCAGAAGTATTTGAAATATTCAAAGTATCAGAGGCCGTATGCATATCTAAGTGTAAAATTTCCCTTAAACTATTGTTCCAAACAAAAAGATAAGGGAAATTTTACACTTAAGATGTTTTATGCATACGGCCCCAGGTGTAGATAAACTATGTCCATGACTGTAAATCCTAGTATAGTTGACTGATGAATCTCCTCTATGAGTGAGATAAATAAATGGTATATCGTATATCTGACTTTATTTGGTTCCTCAGAGGATCGTGTTCTCTTTCCTTTTGTCACAAGTCGCCACTCAGACAGTGACACAAATTGACCATGATTTTCATCCATTCGTTATGCTCAACATACCATAATGTCACATCTAGGCCTACTTTCCTTTCCTTGGCGACTGTCCTGCACCTCTTGCTTTTGGATAGAATACTGCCCACTGTGCAGTGCCACCTATGAGGTAGTGAGTAGGGTTCCTCCAGGCCCTAGTGTTGTGTTCAAATAAATGTCAGTCGGATATGGGGAAAATGCATCGAAGTCAAGAGGACCCCCNCCCCCCCCCCATCCCAGATCTCTCCGAATCCTTCGCCCTCCACTCCAGACTCAATTTATTTTGCCCCAGGCCATAAAAAGCTAGCTCCGCCCTTAATCCCTTCATAGTTTCGCCACTGTCGAGTAGGCCATATTTTATACCTCCATGAGTAGGCCTACTGTCTTCCTTTTTCGTGCAGTCTCCGACATCGACGGATCCACCTCAGCTCAGCACTGCTCGGTCAGTGAAATTTACACTACGCGATGCACAGCGTGCGGCGACTCGAAATGCGATTTTGTGGTACTTATTCTCAATTATTGGGCTTTATGGGGGGAGGCAATGACGCAATATGGTCAACTGTACATGTTAAAATAATATCGGTGTGAGTTTTCGAAATGGATCGAACCAATAAATATTAAATTCGGGACGTCCGAGCGGCCGATGCGCGATAGGCCTGGCCTGCCGTCGGCATTTTTGCTCCCCTACCACGGCACCGCCGTAGGCCTATTCATAGACTTTTGCGCCTTTTATTATTAAGAAAACTGAAGAAACTTATTCCTCGGATCCCCGAGTGGCTCTTGCACCCGGTCACTGCACAATAAACCATGACTCAATAAAAAATCGAGGAAAAAAAGTGAGGACGTTGATGCCGATCGCAGAGTGCGAAGTGCCAATCAGCTGGCGAACGTCAACAAACAAAAGAACAACGCTGCGGGAAAAAGTACGTGTGACGTCATTCGATTCGGGGATTCCCAGTTTTCACGACGTTACGCGATGAAAAAACGAACTTCCCCGAAGGAGCAATGAATGTAGTTTAACCCGATATCTTCCACATACGTGTATGTCATATCAGAAAGGCCGTGTTAATTTGAACATTGTGCTGTTGTGACTCCGAAAAAGTATTTATTAAGCGAGGAAAGCATTTGGGGTTTCGGGTCCGCTTTAATTTATTGTATTTTTATTTCAATTTATTGTATTATTTTATTGTAATGATTTTTGTTAATCCAGGGCTATTAATGCTCGCTTCAGCCCTGGATAACATATCTTATGTTCTGTACATTCAGTTTATTGTTTCAAATAAACTCCCAATTAACTTAACCATTTCGCTACATCAAATTCACTACGTTTTTTGGTCGTTTCGCTACACAGGCATGGTTGTAGCTACTTTGTTCATTCATTCCTTCACTGTACGCTACAATGCAAATTTGTTAAAGTAAAAGTTTGGTTTTATGTCCTAAAATTTCTTTGATAACCTCCGACCCTGGGAGGTAATCAGTCGGAATTGTGTCAAAACGAGTGCACAGAATGCAATATTCAAACTAGAACTGAGAATTCAGTGAAAGTGAATTCATGACCACACCACAATCCTGGTATCCTGGTATTATTATCCCACCGAACGTAAGTTCGGTAGGGATATAGAGAAACCCCTGTGTGTCCGTCAGATGGATTTAGTATTTCACTGTGTCAGTCCGTCCGGGCCTATAACTTCGCAACGAACCGAGATTTTGAGTTAGTATTTTCAGGCAAGGTGTGTGAGCAGTCACAGGTGTGTTGCGTGAAAGAATCGGCCAAATTTGATTATCCACTTTGCCACCACGAGGGGCGAAAAGCAAAAACACAAAAACTGCTATTGTGCCTTTAATACTGAACGGAATGTCATCTAATTTTTATGGTAGGCTAATCTAGCAAGGGTACATAATATATCTTACGATTTTTAACTTTAATTGATTTTTCAGCCCTGTAGGGGGCGCTTTGTCAAAGCCACAAAAGTTCCCTTCCGCTCTGTAACTTCTGAACAACTGAAGATTTTGGTTTCATATTTGGTGGGAGGGTGTATCATGGGCTAACGGTGTGTCGCGCGAAAGAATCGACCGAATCCGTTTTTAGCCCGCTTGGCCGCAAGGCCCAGCAGGGCTTAAGCTGTGGTTGGGGTCATTGAGTGGTGGTCTGTCGTGCGTCAATACGTACGTAC
>NMRB01000114.1:175545-191629 GCA_002633025.1 Notospermus geniculatus | reverse complement strand
GGGACATTAAAATATATATAATGAGAATTTCAGCCTAAGTTACATTTTTTCGAATATTTTATCTCCACACTTTTTATTTCAACTATTTCAATAATGCTTAATATATTTCTATTAGGACAAGATATTCATTACAACCCTCGAACAAATATGTGACCCAATCTGGGAAAACCAGGCACCAGTCTCCCAGAAGGAAATGGTTAATGGTTACAGCAATGGTCACCCCACAAAGGCTGAAATCAATTCATCTGTTACAGTAACAAAGAGAGGCTATTCTTCAGCCATGAGTTGATGCCCTATCAGGGTAGTCAAGGACATTTTTACTTGCTTCGCGGAGTACAACATGTATTTTTTCGCCACAAAGGCCCCTGAGTTTTCAAGAAATATTAGGCTTATTACCCGCGGTCAATTAAAGGTCATGGGGGTTTAAGATCAAATTCCCCATTTGGGATCCCTGTCAAGTTATGTTTCTGAAACTTGGAGGGATGAATGAAGGGCAATAGACATTATTTTTGATAACATAAATGACTAATTAGCTCTTTTGTTTTATCTTTGAGGCCAAATTACTCCTAGAATCTGGCCATTTCGTGGGCTGATTTTTTCACCTCCTATTAGCGTTGACTGTCTGCTACATATATCAAAAAGAAAAACATTTGATTTTCATTGGTAAGTCCTAAAAAATGCTTCATTTGATAACTCACTTTTCCTTAAGTTGTGTTTTGCTTAAAGCGATGTACTCGCGAGGGTTGAAAATGAAATCTCGTTCAACTATCGCGACCCGCGATAGCTCCCCAATTTCATTCATAGCTGGCGGGATTCTTGAAACTGATCTCGTGTGATTTGTAGCACCTTTGAACCATCAAATTACGGTATCGTCTACGTTTTATACAAACGTTCATGAAAAATCATTTATTAATATTATTTCAATGAATTAGGGCGATATTAGTGTTTACTGCCGGAATAATTTCAAAATCTCACGGGGCTCCGAGAACGAGATCGACAGACTGACAACAAACATGGCGAGGAAAAATCCGAAGTGAGAGGAAGACTGACCAGAGAAGTCGCCTCACTGCCGCAAAGTTTAGTCAGATGGCGGCGTGTGAAGACAGAAAGTTGTTGTAGCACTAATGAGGGCTTAGCAGTGTACCTCCTGGACGTCGTTGAACCCCAGCCAACACCATCCTTTGCATGTTTTGCGGATGACTCCGAGTCGTCTCCGTCGGCATCACTCACTGAGTGACANAAAAATGCTTCATTTGATAACTCACTTTTCCTTAAGTTGTGTTTTGCTTAACACTCAGACCTGTAATAATCACTGTTTTGACTAGACTTGACATCTTTGACATAAGGGCCAATAGTCCCGAAATTGATATGGATTGGGCTGAACTATTCTTGAAGAGGGGGGAAGGCTTTCATTGTATGCTTTTATGCCCTATTCTTCATTCTGAATGGCTATTATTATCCAGGTACCACATCAATGTGATTGTGAATTCATGTTTGATTGACTGGCATTGAATGGTATCCAGTCCACCCTCAAGAATAATGGACTAGACCCTATTCATTTGGTCTGGGTTGTGGTTTTTAGGCATAATGCCCCAGGCCTATTTTTATCTTGGCTCAGAGGGTCGCTTAAGACATTTTCATTTTGACTTTCTCGTCATTTTTGACAATGATATCTTGGAACAGAATTGTTTTTTTTATCATGGGCTTGTAGAGTGGGTTGGATTTTGTGTATATTCCAGGTTTTTCTATGAAAAAGCCATATGTTGACCCTTGCCTGCGCGGACAAAACCTAATGAAGAAAATCATACTAAAACAAAAGAGCTAATTAGTCATTTATGTCATCAAAAATAATGTCTATTGCCCTTCATTCATCCCTCCAAGTTTCAGAAACATAACTTGACAGGGATCCCAAATGGGGAATTTGATCTTAAACCCCCATGACCTTTATTTTAAATTTTGATCGCAGTATATTTTTTTGGCTACAAGGTACCCTGACGGTTTTTATGCCCCCGGGGGCATTATGTCGTGGCGCGTGCGTCGGTGTCGTCGTCGGTGTCCGTTAACATTTGGTTTCCGTCAGTTAGCTTGAGAACACTTTGACCGATCAACCTGAAATTTTTTGTGGGGGTTGTTTTCTATGAGGGGACGGTTCCTTTCGATGACCAGCTCCGCCGCCCATCCAAGATGACGGCTAGGGTGGCCAGCGTGAAATTGGTTTCCGTCGATTAACTTCAGAACGCTTTGACCAATCAACCTGAATTTTTTTGTGAGGGTTGGTCTCTATGAGGGGACGGTTCCTTTCGATGACCAGCTCCGCCGCCCATCCAAGATGGCGGCTATGGTGGCCAGCGTGAAATCGGTTTCCGTCGATTAACTTGAGAATGCTTTGCGCAGTCAACCTAATTTTTTTGTGAGGGCTGGTCTCTATAAGGGGACGGTTCCTTTCGACGACCAGCTCCGCCACCCATCCAAGATGGCGGCTATGGTGGCCATCTTGAAATTGGCTTCCGTTGATTAACTTGAGAACACTTTGCACAATCAACCTGAATTTTTTTGTGAGGGTTGGCATCTATGAGGGGACGGTTCCTTTCGATGACCAGCTCTGCCGCCCATCCAAGATGGCGGCTATGGTGGCCATCTTGAAATCGAGTTTCCGTCAATTAATTTCAGATTGCTTCGCCCACAAACAACATACCAGTCGGGGGCATATGCCACGCTCTGCGTTGCTCTTGTTTTACATAAAATAAAGACTGGGAGCAGCGACTACTTCTCTGAATATACGATCTGGGTATTTTGCACCGAGTAACAGAATTGCGTGTCATTTAATGTTAGTTATTGAAGTTCAAGGTTAGTGGGGGCATGTGGTTTTTTCTCCACTGTGGATCAAATCGCCTGTAACATTTGATACATCTGTCAGTCCTACAGATGACATCGATGTCACTAGTATTTTGGTTGTAGTTTTTTTGGTACACCCACAAGATAAAGCATCATCAGCTATAAGCCCTGGTTACATCTACATTTATCTAAATCCCCATGCTTTTTGAGACACGGGTTTTTCCGAACCAGAAAAAACACGGCGTTGACACGGCGAGTGGTAAAAAGTTCCGTAACCCGGCGATAGGGGCACTGCATGTAGGCAACTCGCCGTAATCAAGTCGCTACTGGAGGCGTGAAATATCCTATACGCATGTACATGACTCATCGATTTGTATCGCATCTGTCGGGGTGCTCGGAACTACAGGTAGACACGGGGATTTCGCGGTTTCACTACATAAAATACCCGTGTCTAAAATAGCCCAGGCGCAGCCCCTTCGAGCTCGTTGGGGGTTAATAAGCACGGGGGTTTCAGACACGGGTCTATTTAGACTCGGCGATTTAAAGGTGTAACCGCAAAATGGGTAGTTATTTCCCCGGAACGGAACGGAAATGAAAATGCGGAATGACCCTATAACCGGAATGTCGGAGCCAATTTAAATATCCCACCATATTAAATTTAAATATCCCACCATATCATAAATATCAACAGAACAGTGATCGAACGAGTTTTGTCAACGATGATTTCCCTTTCGGTTGACTTTGCGCTCTAATACTTCATCAAATCCCGGTCCCTAAGGATGGCCTTGTTAAGCAGGGTACGGGTAAACTGACGTATCACGAAACAGTCACCTCGTTTTACCCTCCAATCAATGAACGGAAGGCGAGACACATCGAGATAAGTTCTCCCGACGGGTCTTTAATACATTTTGTACCAATTCCCAGGAAATCTCGTGACCTGAAGGAAATTCTCGCGAGATGTGACAAATATCGCCCAGTAATCGGTTTTGAATGAATTAATAAAACTCCTCATAGAGCCACCTAGTCTTCATCTTCCGACCTATTGACACTGCAACCAGACCGCTGTAGTAGCTGAAATACGTGTAGTCCCCTGACGGTATAGTCCGGGGACTATAAGTCCTAGTTATTATCGTCCGGGGGTCTTACAAGACCGGGGACCATAGTCCGGCGGACTATCATCACTGGGTATCATAGTCCTGGCAGCAGGAATAATTGTCCGGTGTGGACTATGGTACCTAGGGCGGTTCCCAGTGATGAGTGTCCTATAGACATAGAGGCTTTGCAATGGGGAGCCATTGGAGGACAGCAATAGAAGATAACAATGGTTGCCATGGTTTGCTATTGTTGTTCTTCTAACATGGCTACCAAATGCATGGTTTTCCTCCAACATGGCTGTGCATTTCAACGCCTCTGCTGGTGAAAGCAGTGAAAAGTGAGCGTATTTAACCCGACAGTGAATATTAAAACAAAAATGAACAGGTTTGAAGAAAATGCAGCTTCTATTTGTTGATACAAATTACTCGTCGACGTACAGTTTCAATTGACATGCATTGACCGCCGCTTCACAAACGTTGTCCATTTTGCGCTAGTGTTCCGTTGCCTTTGATGTTTTCAATGGTATATGGGCCTCTTTTGAACTTCAACTACTCGGTACCAAAGATAGCCAACCTCCAACTGAAATGCAGACATGTTGATAAATCTTGTCTAAATTTCATCACATTTGAAATCAAAATGCCACATGAACCCTAATGTCCGTCAGATACTAGTACATGTATCAGTTGTCTTCATCTTAGAAGAACGATCAGGGTCAATAGTCCGCCGGACCTTCATATCTAGGAAAGAAAGTCCGATGGACAGACGTCCCTGGGAATAATGGTCCGTGGACCATATCTCCCGATATAGTCCGGCGGACATTCCCCCTAGGAGTAGTTGTCCACGGGACTATAGTGACAAAATTGTCCGCCGGACAGCAATCACTAGTTCACAGCGTCTGGGGGACCATGACTCCCGCATCATATAACTGCCACGGACAAATATTTGAAATGGTACAAAAAAAATTCCTTATAGTTTCTTGCCGCGGCTCGTCTAAAGCCTAGTTCATACTTCGGCGCACGATCATCGCCGGAGACCGACGCGTGATCTTGCGCTCGACGATTTGGTCGGCGTCCGATCGTGAGGCTGTTATTACTTGAGTCGATTCATAACGGGTCGCCGTCGCTAAAGTACGTTGGACTATGAATCAATTCCGCGAAGTCGGCGTCCAGATTTGATCGGGCGTCGGACGCCGATGGTCTTGCGTCGAAGTATAAACTAGGCTTAAGAATACCTCGCTTGGGTAGAATGTGAGCTTGCGTTTTCTACTCACAGTACCCGAAGACGTGGAGGTTGAGCCATTGGGTGATATGAATAAAAATAAGTAATAACTTTTACTCCAGTTTTTGAAGTATTTGCTGGTGACTATATGAATAAAACAGGAGTAATTACTGCAAGTAATTACTTGTAGCTACTACTTATAAGTATTACTTAATACTAGTGCAGTAGTTACTCCAAAAAAGTGAGCAACGAGAAAAAGTGGATTGTCGGAGTGCATCTTTTGAGAGCAGTATTTACACGACGTCGTACGCTGTATAGTCATCATTGTAATATATAGAACTACGTACTACGATGTATGATGGGATACTTCCCGAAGTAACCGGCTCAGGGGGAGGGTTAGTAGCGCCTGGCGCGACAGGCCGGACTTGGAGAACTTCCGGCAAATAAAACGCTGTCGTGCCAGGCCGGTGTAGGCGCGTGTAAATTTTTTCGAACACGCTATTTATCGCCGTCTGCGTGGCGCATATCTATGGCATGTCGNATTCCGTCAGACAATAGTAGGGGAACACTCACAGATGGGGAACACTGGCAGATGTTACACCGGCACAAAATATCCAGTGAACCTCCCTAAGGTCATATCGGCGTCTTTCACTTGATGCACATACACAATAAAGGTCTATTCTCACTGATCCTATGCAACAAAGGAAATATTTGTAAAACACCCTTATTACCACATTTCAGTAATGTGGTTGTTCAATTTCAGTACAGTGAACCCAGGACTCACGAGTAAAAACTAGTAGGGCAGAAGTGATTACTTTGCAGTAAAAGCAACTGTTTATTCATATGAATTCAAGTGTTCACTAACTAGGAGTAAAAACTTGGGACTAGTTACTTTTACTTTTAGTAACTACTAGCTAGTAGATACTGATTTTTATTCATATCACCCATTGCCTCAGGCCTGTGAAGTGACTTTGTCAGTGGAATAAAAGCTCTTTTATGGGGGAAAAATATTTTATGCACTCCCGATAAGCATAGATTTGCAGTTGACCGTGTTCTAAATGGTATTCGAATGCAGCAAAGCCGATGCTCTTCGTACGCAACAAACTCCCAACGTGAGTCCTGTAATGGATTGAACATGACGGCATGGATTCTCCATTCAGACACCTAGACACATTGGCCCATATGAATAAAAAAAAGTACCTACTTTTACTAGCAATTTTGAAGTATATACTGCTGTCTGTATGAATAAAACTGAAGTAAATACTTGAAGTAAATAGTACCAACTATTAGTAAAAGTATTTATTATTTACTAGTTCAGTAGTTACTACAAAGTTAGTAAAATACTCTAGTCGGTATGAATAAAGTGGAGTATTTACTCAGGTTTTTCAAGTACATACTCCAAATTTTCAAGGTAGCTCCAGACCTACCTTGAAGCCGAAGTGAGCAGACACAACTTGTTACAATGGCAGCTTTTTTGCAAATTCTGGGCCAAAGGAAGGTATATGCCGATAGGCGAAACATGCCAGGAATACAGGTACCACGCCCTGTTCCACTTTCATGAGGAAAATGTAGTTTGGTTGGTTCAACATTTTACACACTCACTAGCCAAGTATTGCAACATAGGTTTGTTCTTAATTTCTCCGCAGTCAGTCATCGATCTTTGATTTTCGAATGTTGATGTGACACTTTGAGGTGTAATAGGCCTGTTTGTTCAAAAAGTTTCAAGGAAAAGTGAATATATCATGAAAATATCAGAATATCAAAATATCACCCATTTGATATCTCGAACATTTTGAAGTGCAAGACGACCACATTTTTACAAAATGGAAACAACGGAAATTCATTCACAACTGCGAAAAAAATAAGCTGAAAATGTGCATCATTTTCGTGTTATATATCATAAAAATGCCCAATTTTGTAAAAAATCGAGTTTTTTTGAAAAGTTAAATTTTCTTAACTGTGACTTTTCAATGGATGAAAGTGGCATGGTGGGACACATGGGATGACAGCGTTACCTCTGCAGCATAATCTCATGCAAAATCTCAATTTTTCAGTTTTTGATAATTTTCGATAATATCAAATATCTTTGTTCACATACATGTAATATCAAATATCTTTGTTCACAGTTGATGTTTCCCTCGAACATGAAGAGGACTGTAAAAGTACATCTAAACTCTATAAAATCTTTATTGCACTGAAGAAAAATCCAAGGAACAGGTAAAAATCACAACACCGAAAAGTTTAACATAAACAGAACAATAGGAACAAAGAAAAGAAACCAATGGCACATGAAGATTAAGATCACAAGACCATAGTCACAATCACAATAGCAATACAATTCTGATCGGGTACACTTAAAGCCGCACTATCCATGAAACCATATACCAAAACAACTGCCTAAACATTCCGCCAGCCTTGAAGCTGCCAAACTTCAAAATCATGACTTCAAGTGGGCCTCACTAATGTCAAATGTCACTGACTAATCATCTCGAACAATGCTACATGTAAATATCAATCATCGTCTATTCATCACTGGGAAGCAACAACACTAATTTCACCACGGGTCGTTTCAAAAGACCGCCAGCCGTTTTCACAGTGACAACTCGGACAAGACCATCTTTACCCGGATGCAACTCCGCCACTCTACCTAACAACCATTTCATTGGTGGCAAATTCTCATTCTTGACACAAACCAAATCACCAACTTGAACATTACGTTTCTCAGTTTGCCACTTGATTCTCTGCTGTAAGGAAGTCAAATATTCCCTACTCCACCTATTCCAAAAGTGTTGATGCAACAACTGAAGTGACTGCCACCTATCAAGTCTATTCACAGGCACATCTGTCAAATCTGGCTCAGGCAACGCATTTAGCTCAGTGGTAATGAGGAAATGACCAGGAGTGAGGGCCCGCAGATCAGCAGGGTCTGTGGACAAAGAGCAAAGAGGGCGAGAATTCAAGCAAGCCTCAATTTGACACAGAACCGTACTGAGCTCTTCGTAGGTCAGGACCGCACTTCCGATCACCCTGTTCAAATGATACCTGACACGCTTAATACCAGCTTCCCACACACCACCGAAATGGCTACCACCGGGAGGGGAAAACTCCCAACTGATATTTTCCTCAGCCAGAGCTTTTGCTACAATTTCATTGTGTTCACGAGAGTCATACAGCGCTTTGAGTTCTTGCAGTTGACGCTGACCACCAACAAAATTGGTCCCATTGTCACTGTACACAGAAGCCGGCTTGCCACGCCGTGAGACGAATCGACGGAACGCGGCCAAGAAAGCTTCTGTAGTTAGTCCTGTCACCAGTTCCAAGTGGACAGCTTTCACCACAAAACATACAAATAAAGCTATCCAGCATTTGTAGGTCTTTGATCTACGCGCATGCGCTCCAGTCTTGACAAACAATGGTCCAGCGTAGTCTATTCCCGTCCTAGAAAATGGCCTAGTGGGAGTGATCCTGTCAATCGGTAGTGATGCCATTTTCTGTTGCATAACAGTTGCGCGGTTCCGCCGGCAAACCATACAGTTATGCACAAAGCTCCTCACGACATTCCGCGCTCCAACTATCCAGAACCGTTGCCTCAGTGACGCCAACAACAGTTGCGGTCCAGCATGCATGTTTCGTTTGTGTTCCATTTCTACGATCGCATCAGTCAGCTCATGTTTCGTTGGTAGGAGTACAGGGTGTTTCTTTTGAAAGGACAAACCTGAAGACTGCAGTCTACCAGCAACTCGCAGTACACCTTCACTATCAAGAAACGGGCTTAAAGATTGCAAGCGACTTTTGCTCAAAAGTGGTTCTGCTGCGGACAGTCTTGCAATGTCTTCACCGAAACATTCCCGCTGGGCTTGCTTTATCCACACCATGAGAGCAGAATCCAACTCACTGCATGTCAGGAATGACTTATGCACATGAATGACTGAGGCTCTTGACTTGAGCCATCTTAAACACCAAGCAGTCAGCCGCACAAGTCTATACAGTGGTGAGTATTCACATATCGGCGAAGCAACTGGGGAGGAGACCACTGAGAGACCGATGGATTCCTGACTTTTCCGCAGCTCCGGCTCACTTGATAGCTCGTTGCTTTCCCGATACGGTTTTGGCCATAGTTCAGAATCACTAGCTAACCATGCAGGACCCTGCCACCATACGCAATGGGAGACTAACTGACTTGCCAAAATCCCCCTGGAAGCACAGTCACTGGGATTATCAGTAGTCGGACAGTACCTCCACTGTGCCGGACTAACCAGTTTCTGAATTTCGCTGACACGATTAGCCACGAAAGTCTTCCATTTTGCGGGCCTCGCCCGAATCCAATCCAGGGTGACCGTCGAGTCAGACCAGGCATGTAAGCTGACGGCCTTCAATTTCAACAGAGTGCGCAATTTGTCCAATAACCTCGCCACTAGGAGAGCCGCACAGAGCTCTAATCTAGGAAGGGAGATCTGTTTGATCGGAGCCACTTTGGTTTTTGCGCAGACTAGTTTCACTAACACCTGTCCATCTACGGACACAGTTCGCAAATACACTGCCGCGGCATAGCCTTCTCTGATGCATCTCCGAAGCCATGTAATTGCAAATCTTGAATTTCAACGTCCTTGGGAACAATACAGCGTTCATACTTCAACTCATCAATCGCGTGTATTTCCAATTTCCATTTCAACCACTGACGTGCCACATCTGCTGGCAATGGATCGTCCCAATTGATTCCACACAGCCACAAGTTTTGAAACATGATTTTTGTGCACATGGTAATAGGGCAAATCAATCCAAGTGGATCAAACACCCGCGCGCTCTCCGACAGCAATTGTCTTTTCGTCAACTCATCCTCTGGAGTGTCTGGTAAGTTGACCTTATAGAGAAATACGTCATTGGCGGGGTTCCAATGAATACCTAATGTTTTGGTGGTTGCTTTTTCGTAGTCCATGTCTAAATTGTCCTGAATTTCACGATCACACATCGGTACCCCCTCCAATACAGCTAGGTCACTAGAGCTCCATTTCCGCAACTGAAAACCTCCGCCAGCCAAGAGCGACGTGAGTTCTTTCCGTAACTTGATTGTAGAGACGGTGTTATGACTCCCAGGGAGTAAATCGTCCATGTAAAAGTCTCTATCAACCACAGGGGCTGCCAGGGGAAACTTCTCCCGATCATCTTGTGCTACCTGTTTCAAACTCCGTTGCGCATGATAAGGAGACGAGGCGACACCAAATGTCACCACCTTCATACGACAATCTACCATCTCTTCGTCTGGATTCGTACGCCATAAAAAGCGATGAAAGTCCCTGTCATCCTCAGACAACTTCACCTGGCGATACATCTTTACGATGTCAGCTGATAGGGCTATAGGATGGGTTCTAAACCGGGCAAGAATGTCAAAGAGATCGTCTTGGATTTTAGGTCCCACCATGAGACAGTCATTTAGTGAACAACCGTTCGTCGACTTTGCGGACGCGTCGAACACTACTCTGAGTTTTGTTGTCGTTGATTGTTCTCTTATTACTCCGTGATGTGGCATGTAATAGACATTGGACTCCTTACGTGGTACCTTCTCGGCATGGTCCAAACGGAAATACTCCTCCACTACTTCCGAGTACTTTTCTTTCAACTGCTCATTTCTCGCAAACCTTCGTTCCATTTGTTTCAATCTAACTTCAGCCTTCAACCTACTTTCTCCAAGTTCCCAACCATCCTTAAGGTCGATCTATAGTCATTGGGTTTTCCCCCAAACAAGCGCATTCCAAGCGACCCACTGGTGCGAAACTGAATGAATTATAATGAATAATAATTGCCTCTACTCTGTTCGCCAATTTTAGGCCGCGGTTAGCGCTCAAATAGATTTTATTGTTGTCAGTCAATTATAGGCCTTGGCATTCAATGGTCTGCTGATTTGCCCACGTAATATTTGGAAACGTACTATAGTGAACGTGTGTTGCAAATAGTAAACAAACCCACGTGAAGAACAAAGTTTCAAAATTGCGAGCAGTTTTTCTTCAACTTTTATAAACATTTTTCAATCTTTCAAAATGGAAATGTGTTGTTCACCAAATGGAGCTTGTCCGTATAACAGCCGATTCTGGAATTTTGAAGTAGATGTCCGCGAAATTTACGAAACAGAGAAAATTATGTGAAATTAAAGCTAAACTTTGTTAATTATAAGCGTAATTAGCATATTTTTTAAAAATCTCCGGTTATACCGACATGCACTAAGTATGGCTGCGTCTTTTCCAACAGAGTTTGCTTCGATGCGACATAGCATGTTGACGAAAAATTGCTCAAGGAAATTTTTTCGGCATTTCCAACATATTCATTTTTCTGGGCAATCCGGAAATAGGATCCAGTTACTTATGGTGAAAGTTCATTTAGATGCTTCATACGTAACGTTCCGTACCAGAAATGTTTTTGTAATCATTGTTATCAATGAATTATCACGAGTTTAAGTTGGGCAGTTCGGTGCCACGCAATGGGTATAGATCGACCTTAAACGGCAAGGCCACCTTGTACCTTCCGCCAGATTCACGACTATGAGTTCTCATAAAATGATCCTCACAGAGCTCTTCTTCCTTTGACCATGCATGTGTTGGTTCAACAGTTTCCAGTTCCCAAAATTTCTTCAAGATATCATCAGTTCCAGAACTTGTAGTAACACAATGATTCAACAAAGGATGATCTAAAATCGTATCACTGTTTCTACTCGGGGTCACGCGGCCGGAAATGACCCATCCAAACACAGTTTCCATGGCGATCAGTTTCCCATCAGGGCTTCTGAGGTGGCTCATATTGTCATTCAAGATCTGAGGATACATGTCAGCGCCAAGTAATATGTCAACAGGGCCTGGAGTTTGGAAATGATCATCCGCCAATCGCAAACCAGAGAGCTGAGGCCAGCTGGGAATATGCAGCTTCTGCCGAGGAAGATCACTAGTAATATTGTCAATCACTAGAGCCTGCATTGATATTCGTACGTTGGATGGATTCGACAAAGGCAACAATTCACATTCCACAATTTCAGTCACTTTACCCTTTGCCACACCACCAATGCCATAGACCTGCACACTGTTTTTAGTTCGACGCTTCTCGAGACGCGCGCGCTGCACAAAGGAAGCCGATACAAAGCTCGATTGCGACCCAGGGTCCACCAAAATGCGACAAGCCACATTTCCATTCCGCGTAGGAACCCGAACTAGAGCAGTAGACATGAGAACTTCCTCAACTTGGGCATTGCATGCAACGAGAGAATTCGAATCAACACCTTCAGTTCCACTCGAACTTGACGAACTACGCGTAAAATGCAACAAAGGATGGTGTTTTCCATGACACTGCTTACAACTTGCCGGTTTGCAACAAGAGGCGACAAAATGCTGACGTGAAAAACAATTTATGCATACGCGTAACTCGTGCACTTTAGCTTTTCGTTCCTCAGGAGTCAAACTTAGAAACTGCGCACACTGAGGCAACCTATGCGATCCTTTGCAGAGAAAACATTCAACTTCCGGTGGCGCAGAATCTCCGCCTGATCCTGACTTTTGTTGCGAATGAAACGACTTCGATTCCGAGGGCCGTTTGCCCTTCCCTGGCCGTGGTTCAGACGATTCGATTGCCGTTGCGAACTCGTGCAAAAACTTGATCATTTCACTGAATTTCGGACTCTCGGCCGTTCCTACTTTCCGTTCCCATTCCATACGCGTTTCCTGATCCAACCGATTCTTTAAAACGTATATCAGCCAGGAATCCCACGCATCTACCGGTTCCGTGAGATTCCGAAGTGCCTCCACGTTTTCGTTCATCTTACTGCAGATTTTACGGATACCTGACGCACTCTTGGTGCTCAATTGCGACAGCCCAAACATGTTGGAAAAGTGTGCGTCTCGAATCGTTTTCACATTATGATACCGTGTCTTCAGCTGATTCAGTGCAAGCTCATAATTCTCATCTTGTAGCGCCAGAGATTTGACAAGATTTGCTGCCTCGCTTCTTAAACACGATTTCAAATATTGCAATTTCTTCACAGGAGCTAGCTGGTCCCTTTCATGCACAGCACACCGAAAAATGTCAAAAAAACTCGATCCATTCCGTGTAGCCACCGCTGAATATCTTGAGGTCCAACTTTGGCAATTTCGTTTCTAGGGAGGAATCCGACGACTTTTTCGGTTCCGACTTTGCCGAAATCAGATCCTTAACGGATGACAAAAGCTCCTGCGTTGATTCCCGTTGCGAGGTAAGCAGTTCCTGCGTCGATCTTTGATTCGAGGCAATGAGATCCTGCACAACTTTCAACACATTCGCCTCGCTTTCGGGCGGTTCAACCTTGACCTCTGGGAACAACGTTTGCGTAACCTTCTCGATCATATTAGTAACATCATCACACATGACCCTGAATTTACTGTTGGCCACATGAAGCACCGCTGCCTGGGCGGGATCTACTTCTTCCATCAATTGTTCATAAAGTTCACCATAACGTTTTTCGTAGGACTCCAACGCCGACGTTTTCTTCTCTAACGCCCTTTTCGACACCTTGCGTGGGTCCGCTTCTTTCAACCCATACAGTTCACTCAGTTCATCAAACAAAACTTTTACCTGCATTGCGATTCCGTCGAGTTTTTTCACCAATCTATCCATCTTGAAGAGTCAAATGTTCACAAAACTAACATGAAATGGCCAGGGCCATTGTGCTCACCTCTGTGACAGAGTATGAAGTGTGAGTAGCCTGGTGATACACTGAATGGTGAAAGATTAGTGCAGAAACATCGTAACATTTACTACCGATGAGATATGGCCAAAGTAAATTTTTCAAGATGGCCGCCTGGTAGCCATGTTGAAGTCCAATCGAACCGAAATTTGGCATATAAGTAGACGGTACCAAGACACATATTTAGGCACGGTTAAAGCATCCTAGCTCCTCGGACGACGACGGACGACGACGACGACGACGACGGACGACGGACGACACACCATGGGAGAAGCTCACCTCACAGAGGTGAGCTAAAAAGGAAGCCTCCACCACCAAAAGACGAATCAAATCGAGTCAATATTCACTATAATACCACGAGACTATCAAGTTCAAGACGACTTCCTATCAAAAGACACATCCTGCACTTCAGCCATATTGGGTGTGTCCAAATGCAGCCACAAAGAAACACTTCCCATGCACTTCGGCCATTAGGGTGTTCAAATTCAAGGCTCAACTTTTCGGTTCAAGTCACTGCTCAAAGCACCACAAAATCCAACCAACATTTTCGTGTCCTGTGAACATCTCTTTCCAAGGAATCTCAGCTGCGTTCAACATTTCGATAGGCAAAAATCCGGCTCGAAGGACCAATGTTTCCCTCGAACATGAAGAGGACTGTAAAAGTACATCTAAACTCTATAAAATCTTTATTGCACTGAAGAAAAATCCAAGGAACAGGTAAAAATCACAACACCGAAAAGTTTAACATAAACAGAACAATAGGAACAAAGAAAAGAAACCAATGGCACATGAAGATTAAGATCACAAGACCATAGTCACAATCACAATAGCAATACAATTCTGATCGGGTACACTTAAAGCCGCACTATCCATGAAACCATATACCAAAACAACTGCCTAAACAGTTGATATTTTGCAATTTTTTTTTCTTTTGAATCCTTGCTCATCAGGCTTCATTATCGATCGTGAAAAGGAAAAATGATCCAGTATCACATGAAGAGTTTGCCATTTTCATGTTTTGATATTTCTTTTTCATGGCTTGATATTTTCATCAGCANGGGGGGGGGGGGGGGGGGAGCACGAGAACGCTTCATCAGGTATTATTCATTTATGAAAACTAGGGGCAGACGGTCAAACTACGTCATTTCTAGCCGTTAATTCGCACATAGCAGTTGAACGAACGAAGCGTTTAGTGGCCAACCAGCCACTTTCAGAGCGGTCAGTTTAGGTCGTAGACAAGTAGAAACTAGTAAAGTAAGAGTAGGTACTTTGAAGTAAAAGTTTATTCATATGAAATGAAGTATTTACGTTTACTTTCAGTGAATACTACCTAGTAGATACTTTTACTACTTACTTCTACTAGCAAGTTAATACTCTTTTTTATTCATACGGCCCCTTGACTGGCACCACTACTTTGCCCCGACCAGTACACTAAAGTTAACATAATGTTTTTACATTTTTTGCAAATGTACGTAGGAAATAGTGTTAGTGTTTAGTATTATCAAAAATTCATAAGCGAGCGAAAAATGTACAACTAAAATTTCACGAAAAAGCCTCCTTTTCTCAGCCCTGTAGAGTGCGTAATATCCATCGAATTTCGTTGAACTCGCCATCAAACGGCTTTTCTCAGCCCTGTAGAGTGCGTAATATCCATCGAATTTCGTTGAACTCGCCATCAAACGGAAGCTTGAGATGTGCTCTCTCATTTCCAATCCTAAAATCTTGAGCTAAGTCCCAAATTATGTTGACAGATGGCCCTGAAGTAACCAATGTTTCATGGGTCCCAAGCACTCGCGACGAATGGTCCCCACGGGTACACAGTACTTGAAGTTACCGATAGGTGGCGCTTTCCCTTATTTGCATAAAGCCCGCCGCAAATTCACGTGTTTTCTTTACAAACTCCGCCTACTGTGTTCCCATTGGCTGGAATCGTTTCTCGGAAATCAGCTGTAATAAAATCTTGGTAACGGTTTAGAGTGTTGGATATGACTTCTAAACTTGCGTATTTAGATTAAACGTTGAAATGACAGCAGTAAAATTGCCGAGTGCCGATAGATTGTACTTATTATACATGGCTACTTCCGCCGTAGCCACGGTGACCAGGATGATTGACAGCGACAGTGGCAGCGCAGTGATCGCTGTTGTTTACAATTACTAGTGGCGCCGTCTAGCGGGATAGGTTTGCCCGAGACCACCATTCGTCGCGGCGGTGTGGACTGGGACAAAATAGGTGTTGAA